>VZTJ01002873.1:178028-244791 GCA_013397795.1 Orthonyx spaldingii | reverse complement strand
GGGCGTGTGCGGGGC
The DNA here is from genome assembly GCA_013397795.1 of Orthonyx spaldingii. Lineage (NCBI taxonomy): Eukaryota > Metazoa > Chordata > Aves > Passeriformes > Orthonychidae > Orthonyx > Orthonyx spaldingii. The sequence goes on along the minus strand of VZTJ01002873.1, from coordinate 244,776 downwards.
GGCGGCCGGGGGCGGCCGTGCCGGGCCGGGGGCGGCCGTGATGCTGTAGCGCCCGGCGCTCGCAGGTCGTGCGCCTCAACTCCTGCCCCGATGCTTTCTTCAAAGGAAAAAAAAAAAGCCGTTGGGGGTTTTGCTTTCTTTTGGGGGGGTTTCATGGGTTGTGTTGGCGTTTTGAGGTTTAGGAGTTTTTTCGTTTTTCTGATTTTGGTTTTTTTGTTTGGTTTGGGGTTTTTTGTTGTTTTTTTGTTGGTTTTTTTTAATGGGCGGGGGAGTAGCCCTGCGGAGCCGCTCTTTTCCAGCGTCAAGTTAAGGTGGGTATTAACCTGGGCTGAGACATCCCGTGCAGCCGAAGTTTGGCCCCTGGGTAAATAGTCTCTGCGGCGTAATTTAAGTATTGTGCAGGTAGCGGTGAGATTACAGGAAGCGGTATTAAAATGCAGATTTGCAGTTGCGTGGCTTTTTATTTCTTGTTTGATTTGGGGGGGCGGTTTTTTTTCCCCTCTGTGCCTCTGCCTCGCACAGTGAGCAGTAAGTGGTTGGGTATTCAGAGGGCATGGCCCTTGTCTTAGGCTTTCGGTAAGATCTGGGTCACTTGCTGCAGGAAGAAATACCGTCACAGGCTCACCTAATGAGGGACTGGCCATTTCTGCCACTTCCATCACTCTAATATTTCAGCTTTTTAAAGCTGTTGTTTTGGGAGCCTAACAGCATTCAGTACCTGTTAACATTGGAAATTATGATCCACTAATATTGAGCCTCTTGGGTCAAGGCGCTTTAGATCCAACTTTGATTTAATTGCATTCTGAGTTGGTCATTGTTGCACTGCCCTGTTGCTGTCCAGATACTTAACACAAGATACGTATGGCCTGACTTAAAAAACATCGGAATGTGCCGCATGTTACATATCTGGCAGACCAGGAATTCATAGCAGACTTCAGTAGAAAAGGATTTTACTTTTTAAGTTGTCCAGTATGTGTTCAGTGGTTACTGATAAACTGTTGCTTGAGCTGGAAGAGGGAGGAAAGGTTTGTGTCATTTGCCTCATTTAGTTTATATCTAGGGCTTCCTCAATAAATTGCGTAGTTGTAAAGATGTCCTTTCCATGTACCGTACTTTGTTCCTGAAGTCATGGTTAATATGCAATTAATGAGGTAGAAGTCTTTCAGGGAGCTGAGAGAAGCAAAGACAGTACGTGTTCATATGGACTAGGATTGTCTGCAGTTATAACAATTAATGTTGCTTTCTACTTGGTTATTTTTAAGAAAATTTAAAAGTACTGCGGGGAGAGGAGAGCAGACTCTGTTTTACAGTTTTTGCAGTACTGAGTTTTTGCAGTATTCAGTCTCATAGGAGCTATTAGCCTTGCTAATCTTAGTCCTGACAGACCTTGAGGTGCCTCATCAGAGAAGCGACTGGTTGCAGAACACACCTGCCTTCTGTGTGGGCTGCCCTGTACGTAGGTATGAGGTGTGAGCTTTGCCAATGGATTTCAAGGATTTGTTCTTTTCAGTGAAGATGAGGAGACGTGTTTAAAACCTCTGTCGTTTGTCACAGTGCACAGACCAAAGGAACAGCCTCCTCACCAAAAAGTGCCTTGGACTTGCTTTTTAAGCAAGCAGTCTTTCACTGATATACAGCAGCACAGAGTTCTTTAACCCAACCTCCCTTCAGTCCTGTTGTTGCAGTTTTGTGCAGGAAAAAGCCCATAAGCTGGCATACAGAACTGTGGTAGGTCTTTTTCTTTGCCTTAGTCACGCTTTTCCAGCCTCTTCACCAATTAAAAGTTTTGCTTGAGGCAGAAACTGTTAAAGCAGAGCTGTGGAACTGCTTCACTTGAGAAGAAGTGCTCCCCAGGTGAATTACAGAAGTGTGCGTTCTCTTCCGTATGGCTCTGGACAGCTGCGGAGGGCTCGGTGTGAGCTATTGCAGCTGAACTCACTTCCTGTTCAGCTGTAGGCACATATTGGCTCACAGGCTTTTCTGTCTGTCCTTTGAATCTAGCAGGGGATTTCTGGGATTGCACAGTCTGTCGAGGAAGGTTAGGAATGTAGGTACAAGAGGTAGGGAGCCCAGGGGACTGGAAGACAAGACTGCTTTGTCTGATGGTCTGTTGCTGATGGTCTGCCAGATAGCCCCATTATCTTTGCTACAACCTCATCCTGCACTCTGCAAGAGGTTAGATTAGCTTTTTTTATTCATTAATGCAGCTCAAAAGTAAATGCTTTTTAGCATGTTCCAGCCCGAAACTGTGGGAGTGAAAGAAAGGTAGAAAGTAAGAGGGTAAAACAGCCACAAGGAGGAAGAACAACAGCAAAAAGAAATCCATTTCACTGTCAAGGAACTGTTCACGTCATTTTTCGTTGGCTGTAAAAACTAGGAGATTACAGGAGCGTAAAAGCAGTAAAACTGTTTCAGAGCTGAGTTTCATCAGTAGAAACAATGGCTATTTCACTCTGATCTGAGAGTGACAGTAGGGGTCATTCTTGAAGCTACCTGTTGTATTTCAGTACTATAATAAAAAGATTCTTTCTGTGAGAAAGACAGACATGGTTTTATTAACCATGGATTTTGTTCATACTAACATCTTCTGGGCACCTGTCATGTAAGTCCAAGCTCTTGATTCTTGTTACCACTGCAGAACAGGCAGAAGCATTACTAGAGCTGTCACTAAGCATCTGTAGCTTTTTTCCCTGCTACTTAAAAACACAATACAATGCCATTTTCCTTTCTTCCAGTGTTTCTGGCCCTTTTATTTCGCCATTGCTGGTGTTCATTTGGTGCCTTGGTGAGCTGATTTGGCTCATTAAACCAGCATATCATTGTGTTTTTCTGTGTTCTGATTATTTTCTTTTGCTGGAATGGCTGGGCTTTTTCTCACTAATGAGCTATATTGGCTCATTGCAAGCTCATGTAAGTGCTAGAGCTGACTCAAGAGGAGGATTGAGGAGAGAGTGAACAGGACCACTCTTTCACAGCAGTGATCTGTGAGATTGGCTTAGCTGCACAGGAAAATTTCTGCTCCTGCATTTATCTCCATGAATGTGTCAGTTGGGGAACCTGCAGAGTGGGAAGGTGGGTAGTGAGAGAACTGGTGAGGGATGAATTCTTCACTGCCGTCTTTGGTGAGCTGAGCTACAGGGATGATAATAGTGAGGAAGCAGAAGTGTGGGGTAGGATGCAATCTCCATCTGATATGTGTAAAAGAAAAATTAAAAGCTCTACCATTGTCAAATAGTATTTTCCTTTCTCAGTATGTGACCGCTATTTTGTAACAAGCCATGGAAATTTTGTTGTGAATAAACTGGTTTTAGTGATGTTTCTCACTGTATAGCTAATTTCAAAGTTGCGTTTTTTCTGCTTCCCTGTGCATGGGAGCTGTGATAGTGGATTTCAAGGCAGGAAACAGACCTAGAGAAATAGAAACAAGTGAATCAAAGTGTGATTCACTTCCTCAGTGCTTAGATACATAGGACTGGATATTTTGAACAACTTGGAACCTGAGTTCATATTTTATACCTTCATTGTGAGGTCGTACTTAAATCTGAATGCAGTCTAAACAAGGAGAACATATGATACTTATTTAGTTTAAGTGACTTGCCTTACATCAAATTTAAGCCCTTCTGATGGAAGAGCGGAGATTAGTTTCCCAGGGCAGCCTTCCATTACAAGCTGTCCATGGGTCTTTCACAGTATACACTGCAGCTTCTGAAAAACTGAGTTGGATGTTGTAGACCAGCAAGTGTTAAATAAGCTCTAGTCAACCCTCTCTTGAGATTTCTTTCTAGTCAACCCTCTCTTGAGGGGGTCATGTGCTGAACCCCTCAATGTACACCTCTGGGTGGACCTTTAGGGGTTTTTAAATGTATCTCAATACACAGGTGTTTACATATGACATTGCCAAATAAAATTTGTAATTTTAGTAGAAGATATGTCTCTATGAACATTCCAAATATGTAGGAATGTGATCACCAAAATTATGTCTGCATAAAGTCAGAGCCAGATCATATGTCTCCTGCATTCTAATCTCTCACAGTGGCCAGTAGGGACAGGATCTTATCCTTTTTTCTGTCTGACACTGACACTGTTGCTGTACATAGATTTTACAGGAAAGAAGCTTTCTTGCCTGGGAAGATGTCTGAATGTAGATACAGACTGAACTACTTTTCAAATGTTACTGTCTTTCTTGATTCCTAACCTTCTTCAGGAGACAGACATACTTTACTTTCCTGCCAAATTTCTTGTGTGAACAGGTACTGAACTACCACCTGCCAAAAAGAGGCTGGTGTCACAGTCAGACCCTGTACATTTGGTACATTTGCTTCTTGCTGGCCAGTACCATCCCTGCTGTCTCTGGAAGACCAAGAGGCCTTTTCTGCACATTTATGCTGTCCTTTATGGCATTGTGGATGCAACTTCTGCTTTCATTCTGTGATGTGGCACTAGAATGATCTTTGCTACAAAGGATTGGTACAGAGAGTCAAGGGATGGAATACCTCACTACCAGTCACTCACCATTCACCTTTGTCCTGGAATAGGAAAAGACTTGGAGGAGTGGAAGGGAGGGACAGAGGGAGGAGGTGTGAATCCCAAAGATCTGTGTCCTCACCTGCATTTTGTTTCCCTTATTTCTTAGTGGCTGGTCCTTCTCATTTTACAAACTCAGAAGGCAGCTACTCTCATTCCAGAATGCTCCTGTATTTGCTGCTAGTCGTGGTGGTCTTGTCTGTAGATGCAGAGTTTTGTGAGTTGGTGTAACTTTGGTGCTCATCTGACTATTGTAGTGTGTGAAGTTTTACTGGTTCATCTGGGAAACCAGCCTAAGAAAAAAAAAATTCTTTTTTCTGACAGTTCTGCAAACTAAAGCAGTCTACACAGGCACTGGAATCCTATTCTGGAGAGTGAGATCGTGGTTGTTATGAGATGATAGTGCCAGTCTGAACCATCACTGTAAAATCCATCTGCAGTGGGCTGGTAGCTTAGGGCTTGAATGTGGTATCTTGGGCTCTTCACCTGCTGTGTGTTCCCCGAACCTACCCTAGATTTACAGATTTGTGCAGCTGCAGAGTGAGTTGGTTGTTGAGCTGTTTTGGGAAGTGAGAGCAAGTGGAAAGTGAGCTGCATGATGACTAGATCTGCATCAGGGAAGACAAGAATATGAATTAAGCTTTCCACAGCAGCCTGGAGATGCATCAGATTAAGCACAACATGAGACAGCACCTTATGCCTCGTTACTCATCCTTGCCCAGCTATTGTGGTATTGAAAAGTGTGCTTTTTTTAACCTTATCTGGCATATCTGGGATTGAGTCGTATTCTGTTGTTTCTGCCATTAGATATTTTTAAGTTAAGAACTGGTATCAGTTTCTAGAACTCGGTGACCTGTTCAGTCTAAGACTGTGTTAAAATAATGCTTTTTTTTTATTATAATTATTTTGCAGATTGCCTTCATGACCTTGACTCTGTTTCCTATCCGACTCTTTTTTGCTGCTTTTATGATGTTGCTGGCCTGGCCTTTTGCATTCATTGCTTCAATGGGATCTGACGAGCAAGAGCTTGAAAAACCCCTCTCCTGGTGGCGAAAGTGAGTCACTGATGTGGTGAAATGCTAAGAGGATCATTACAGTTCAGCAGTGTGAAATAGAGGAGATGGGAAATACCTTTTACCTGTTTCAGAGGTCTGCTTTTCTCTTCAACAGAAAAATATAAAAATTATTAAACATTTTCCTTGGGTGGGAGACTAGAAATGCCTCAACTCTTTGATTTACCAGGTGATCCAAGAATTACACTGGTAATCTCTGGCTTCTTATCTTTATTGAGGATGTAGTGTGAAGCTTTGTTGTGGCATCTTCAATTGCATTTATTCCTGTAATGTCAACTTCAGGTTATGAAGATTGATTCTATGGAATGTGCCCAGATTTCATATTCTAAATTGTTGTTTTAAACTACTTCACCCACCCCATTGTTTCTACCCTGTGATGAACTGACAAAACTTGTGTTGATTCCCTGAGGGCTTGCCCCATGCTTTGGTGCATATTAAAAGCCTGTGGTTGCTTTGATATTGCAACGCTAATTAAGGTAGAATGTAAGATAGTGTCCTCCCATCCATGAAAACTGCCATTTGAGGAGCAGGGAAGGAGGAGTGTATCACCACTTCTGTAGATAACTTTAAAATTAGGAGCTGGCACTAGCATGAAGGAAGCTGATTGTGTTTTGCATCAAGGGAGGGAAAGAGGCTGAGAACCACAGAGGCATGTCACTTTACATTTAACTTGGAGCAATATCTGTACAATAACTAATGGAATAATTGGCTGCCTTCAGTCTTGCATACAGTTATTTTGAATCTTTTTAGATTCTCCCTTCCCCATTTAATCCAATTTTCAGTGTTACCCTGCTCTCCAGCCTCTAATCCCTGTAAGTGTTACAATTTGTGGTGTTTGATTTTTGTCCTCTGTTGGTTCAAAGTTTCTCTTTTCATGACTGTCAGACAGTTTAGGAAAAACAGACAAACAAAACCTTCCCCACCCCACCAAAAAAAAAAAATCCACAAGAAACAAAAATCCAAATCACTTTAGGATTTAGGAGGAGATAGGCAAAAGGGAAGAAAGTAAAGTAAAATATTCCCAGAGCTCTCATATGTATTCTGTAGGAATTTCTGTATTTGAGAATCTCTGCCCTACATTTCTCCCCTGTTTTGTTTGGGTAAACTTGAAACCAGGAATCAGGGGAAGTACATTCTAGCAATATCCTAATAGTATATTTCAGGACTCAATTTATTAGAGCTTTTTAGGGGTTATTAGAATACCTTATTAGGCATTATGTAGAAGAAAATTAACGGTCATAGTCTGAATAAAATTTAATGATGAACTAAATGCCAGTCTTGGAGACTAAAATGAATTAGTGTTAAGGTATAAAATGAAATTCAGCAGCATCTTACCTTGAAAGTGGTTTTAAATCAGCTGAGATAGAGACAAGCAGAGTCTGTGCAATGTTTCAGCTCTGCTTCAAGAATCATATCCTATCTGAACTTTTGCCATGCATGTAATGGTTTTCTTTTCGTTCTTTTAAGGTGTTCCTGTAGCGACATAACTGTTTTCCCAACTCTTTACAGGATAGTGGATATTTTGCTGAAAGCCATAATGAGGATGATGTGGCTTGCTGGTGGATTCCACTGGATAAATGTCAAAGGCAGACGGGCATTGCCAGCAGAAGCAGCAATATTAACGGTGGCTCCCCATTCTTCCTACTTTGATGCCATTCCAGTAACTATGACCTTTGCCTCCATTGTGATGAAAGCAGAAAGCAAAGATATTCCTGTTTGGGGAAGTAAGTTGGTAGATACTTAATTTTTCAAGAACAATTAAAAATGATTGCTTAGGAAGTTCACTGGGTGTGCATGAGAAGGACTGAAACCCAAAGGAAATTTTGCCATAATATATGGTGAGATTTTTGTATTTTTTTCTGGTCTACTCTGAATGTCAATAGAAAAAATTGGGATGGGAAGATGTTCTTTTTCCCCTTTCTCCAAAGCTGAATCACTGCATGAAGTCAAAGCAATACTGCAGAGGTCATGGTTAAATTTGCAGTGAAGTTGCAACATTTTAAGGCCTGAGAGATGGAAAAACAAATTATAGTGGGGCTATGGAAGCAAAGACTGATGCTAGAGAGAAAGTCTACTAAGACTTGGTGCGAGTTGGGGTGCCCTCCCAGAAATGTGTTTTAGGAATGTTGCGTGTTTTGAATGCTACCCTGCCTTGAGGGAGTGCTGCTAATCCTTCACGCATTTATAAGTTTGTTTCAGGCAGAGTGTGAGACATGAGCAAGAGCAGATTGTTGTGCACTTGAGTTCAGTCATGAGAAAAGCAGATGCCTGAGTCAGTAGTGCTTGAATACTATCTTTGGAATTATTCGTGTAAGTTCTCACAAATGTTTGAGAGACACCTGTGGTTTTGGTGCAGTTGTGACAGGAAAAAAACTGTGTAAGCTTTTGAGCTTGTAGACTTCCAACAAAAGTCTGTGTGGAAGCATTTTGGAGAAACCCACCATCTTGTGCGTAGCAACCAGCAAAGTCCAAAGAATACCCTGTGTCTCGTGTAGATTTTTATGGGTAATTTAAAAGTGACAAAAGATTTTACTTGGTCCATGGATAGGACTATTTAATTTTAAAGTGTAAAAAAAGCTTTGAGTTCCTTTGCAACTAAATGGAATCAGGCTGTTGGTGCTGACATGCTTCTGAAATTTAATTAGACAACGTGTTCTTAAGGTCATATTCAAATGCAGAAGCTGAGACATGACCACAAAGTGTGAGTGGTTAGATATGGAAGTTTCGTTTAAGGAATCTTGTCATATAAGTGTCTGCCTGTATGAGGTAAGGCTCAGGCCAGATCTGTAGTTGTATCTTAATTTCATTGAATATCTTACTAACGGAGTTTAGAAATTTGTGGCAGTGAAAAATCTATGTGAAAATGAATGTTCAAAGATGCTTTGAACAAAAAGGAAAAGGCCACAGGCAGGCATGTGTTTTTGAAAACAAATGTATGCAAACAAGCATAGTGTGAAAACAAAAAGAAATTGAACTCCCTTGTTCGACACTGAAAGAAGATACTGTTGTGAGACAGTATGTTGGCAATCCTGTACAGGATAGGTGTATGCAGGCCAACTTGGGCCTCAGGAGCAGTCCATACATAGAAGCAGGGGCTGATTTATCTTCTTTCTCAGGTGAATCAGTTGACTGTTTAATAATTGCTGGCTCCGCAAAATAAAAGTAGTCTGTGTGGAACTCCCTTTGACTTGAGGGTGGTCTGTCTGGAGGACCCAGGTTAAAGGAGGTAACTCCAGTCCTTGTTGTGTTACTGCAACGTGATGAAATTGCAGAATGGCATTTGACAAAATGCTGTAATGGCTACTTAATTATTCCACAAAGTTTCAGTGGGAACTAGGAGCATCTGTAGGGATATGGAGATTATAGTTTCACTGAATAGAACATAAATAATGTGTATCAAGTAGTTCAAACTATTTTCTAAATACCTAAATTAATTTTGAGGTGGCTTTTGCAGGATTCCATTGGAAGTTTAGACTTCCTACAGTACATTTTAAAAATTATTCACTTCAGTTAGTTCATGTGTGAGCAAAACCAGTTACAGAAAAAGAGAAAACATGTAGTGATTTGATGGAATATTACTGGAATGTACAATGGAGTCCAATACATGAATGTTTTGCCTTGTACAGCTGCATTCGCTTTATACTGTGCAGCCACAAAAGTTATGGAGTCACTTGTGAGGGGTTCACAAAAATGCCACAGAAATGAGGCATACCAAAGGTCATAACTGGGATGCAGAGTTCAAAAATCTTTTTTGTTTTTAGGGGTGGACTTTTAAATGAGCAACACTAATTGCAGCAGCTTGTGTTATTTAAGTAAATGGACCCTAACAGAGAGGTAGTAATCACTCTATTGATTAGTTTGGCTTAAAAATTAGTGAGAATTTTCCAGTAAAATTGTGATTTCTTTATCTCTTTTACTGCTTTGAGAGAAGTTTTCTATGAAGCAAATAGTGCTGACTATCCTCTCCTTCTTTGATCTAGTATTTTAATCCCAATGTTATTTACACCTCTCTACATGCACACACATAGAATACATTTCACGCTATTGGACCACTGATATTTCTCTTATGATTATGTGATAATCTGCTTATGTTTTTCTTGGATTGCCTGGTGAATTGTTAACACTCTAGACATTCATCCAGAATTTATCCCAGAGAGGTCAGAATTGTGTTCTGTGTACTTCAGTTTTGTAAGCCTTGCAAACTTGTTACACCATCTTCAGTAAGGTTTTGGAGCCAGTCACTGATAATCCTAACCTTGTTATCACTTGAGTCTTGTTAATGGTTTTTCTGAATCTTCTGGGAAGCTTTGAATAAAGTACAGTCACTTAACTATATGAGCAGACTTAAACATGTAAAAAAATGAAGTGGCAGAGGGGATTTAAAGATAATTTCCGAGGATGAGGACTTTGGGTGACAAGTACATCCTCATCCAATATATTCAACTATGATATTAATAAGCTGGGATGTAATGACAGTGTTTATTGGGACATTGTACATTGTATGCCAGAGGGATCAGGTGCTTCAACACACACAAAATGATCTGATTGCTAAATGGCTACCAAGATTGATTCTGCAAGTATTTTAATAGATTTCTGGAACAGCTGCCTATATTATTGTACCCTTAGTTTGCCAGTCATGGAATGTTAAGCTTCTGATCCACTTGAAAGTCCAGATGATTAAAAACTTGTTCTTTATGGGTTTGGAAGTGTTCCACAATGGTGTTTGTGTATGAGTGTTTTATTGCTTTCGAACTTGAAGGCAGCTCTCTTGGATCACAAAGTCCAATTTCAGAAGCAGACTTAAGTCTTGTGACTCTTACAGATATCTTCATCCTTTTTAGGAAAACAAAAGAGAACAGATTTTAAAATGCTCTTTGGTTCTGACAGAGGAGTTATTAACTCTTCAATCAGTGGTCAGTAGTGAAGAAAATTATCTACTTGGCACACACACAAGGTTAACAAACTTTGGGAAGGAACTGCTTGCCCAAATATAAACAATATTTCAATGATCATCATTTAAAAAAACAAACTGGTATCTGGAAAGTAGAGAATGCCAAACAGATGGAATATGTCATGATGCTGCAGGAAGATGTATGTTTCTACACAATGAATTCCCAGGCTTTGGTAGATTGGAGATGTGAACTTTGCTGGACCACTTAAGTCTTACAGTGGAAAAATGACATCTAGGAGTTTGTTATACCTTACATGGGCTGAAGAAGTCAGATCAGTTTGTCAGTACAGATCCTTAAACTTTCCTGTTTTGTCTACTGAATCCCACGTCAAGTCGGGACAAGGTTTGTCCATAAATTCTGGATAGTTACACTTCACTGTCTTATTTTTGGCTGTTGAAGCAACGTGGATAAAAGTAATTTTTCATTGCTGAAGGGGTCGGTGCTAATGCAGAAATGCTTCAGTAAGAAGGAAAGGGAATTTGTCAGTAAATATTAAATGATGGGGATTTTGTTGGACCACTTTTATGATTTGAACATTTTCAGTGGTCTGAACTTCCAGAAGCTAAATTTAAGTGAAAAGCTAATTCAGACTTTAGGCAACTTCCTGACATCTCTAACACCACTCTCTGAAAAGGAGAGAGAGTTGGTACCTATGAAATATAGAGGATGATATGCTAGCTTAAGTTTATAAAGGGAAAGGAGGTAATTTCTGTTTAGCAAAACACAGTAGAGCTATTGAGAATGGGAGAATCATACAGTGTCGTAAAACTGAATTCCGTTGTGGGTGGTTCTTTCCACCTGTGAATTTTTGTTCAAGCTCATTTTTTGAGAGTGCATTATAGGCCTTTCTCAAGAATCATAACTAAAAGATGAGAATAAGCAATTCAGGGGAAAATATTTATGCTTGGGTAGCTGGGTATGTTTTCATCTCAAAACTTATAAGGTGCCAAATTACCCACCAGCTCTGTTGTGCAACCTAATCCTTTAGTCCTACATCCCAAGTACCCCCCATCCCTTCCAAAGCACATGAGGAAGAGAACTGTGATAAGCCCATGGTTCTTCAGAGACAATCTCACATTTAAATACTTCTGAGATGTACTAAAACAGTCCTTAAACTCCTCGTGGAAAAATCTGCTCTAAGGTGAAGGCATCACAGATTTCTTCTCTTTTATACACTGTGAATCAGCAGCTTAAACACTGAGGTCACCAGCATGAATGCCAACATGTCCTGTGCTATGTTGGCTTTGTAGTCTGCCTTGAGTACACAAATGAGCTCCCCTTTTCTGAGGAGCATCTTGAAGTTGTTGCCAAGCTTATCCATTTTATCTTCTCTTTTAAAACTCTCTGTTTCAAAATTCAATGTTCCCTTCAGGCTGTGGGCCCCCAGATGGTCCTGCAAGATTTCGGTCCTCACAGAAGCTCTCTTGGAGAGACTTAAAGTACTTGCATTGTCACCTCTGTATTATAGGTATGTGTTTATCATTTGGCTTGGAGTCCTGGAAAATTCTGTAAAAATTACTTCTCATTTAAACCGCTGCTGGAATGCCTAAACCACCATCACTAGTTAATATCATTTGTTGAAGTTACAAACTGCAGTATATAGGAAACCTGCAAACCAACACTGCTGCCTGCCTTAAATACTTTTTAGACTGGCAGCAGAAACTAAAACAGAACCATGCCCTCATACAGGTATTGCAGGTGCGAGAGCAAACAGCAGTCTCTGAGATATAAAAAAAGTTTTTGTCCCTCAAGAAGTCCTTAAAGGAAATAGATCACATTTTGAAAGACCAACCCAAATACTACAGAATTTACTTCTGTTAAAGCTAAAGAGAACACTGCTTATTTACTTCCCACTACTGACCTTTCCTCGTCCTACAGGCTGCATTGTTTCCTGCCTTTTTCTTTGGAAATAGAGAGGAAAATTTTTCTCATTAATACTGCCTCTGTCCCAGGAATACTTGGTATGCCTCTGTCAGGTGGTCCATCTGCTAAGCATTTAGTCAAATTTGCAGAAGTTGTTCTTGACATGCATTTATCTTCAGTGGTTGATTCAGACTTGAGTCAAATAAGTATCTATTTCTGTGTATAGTTGTTGCTCTAGTAAGATACTACCACCAGCTTTACAAGTTTTTTGTATCATGATTATAATAACACTTCTTCTGTAAGAACAATGTAATTCCTAGTGGAAAAGATCCTAATTTTGGTTCAGTTGAGTTGTGTGCATTGATACAACTTTGTGTATTTGGTGTGTGTTTTCTTGAATTTTTCCCATTTTTAAGGTCTGTGTCCATATACACAGGAAGTAATTGTAATCTGGAACCTTAATGGTTTTTTCCCCCCTATAACTTTCAGAAGACTTTTGAGCCCCTTGCAGATTTTTCTTTTCTCGACAGAAAAGAGCAGTTTTCATATTAGATGTTACTTCATTTGGAAATTTGTGAGTTCAGAACCTTGTCAGTGTGTACATTTGAGTAAGGCAGCTGTTGAGAACTAAGCCCAAGATATCGCTTTTCAACCTGTAGCCTTCTTGGGGTTTGTACCCCTAAATACAGATGCACAACATGGCAACTGCAATCAGCAAAATAATTGTGTTTTTTCCATACTAGAAAAAGGCTGAGGAGTAAATACTTGTACAGTTTACCTCCATGTTGAAGGCAAGCAGAGCCAGTTGTGCTGCCTCTGTAAGATTTCCTTAGAGTGCGGGGGGAATATAGTGATGGGTTTTTGTGTTGTTTGGGAGAGAGTCCAAGTGAAAGCCTGAACTTCAGCATTCTCTACTTTTGCAGCTGTCACTTTGTTTGTTACTGATTTTACAGTGGTAAAAATGTAACTGCCCACTCAAAAATGTGTGTATGGATACATTTTAGAAGAATTGTATGTATTGCCACATTGTTTTTCCATAGCTTTTTGTGTTTTCTGGTGCCTTGTAGAACCAGTGGTGATGTTGCCAGTATAAATGGTTTTCTACAACACTTTCTGCTGTTGTGTGTTATACAGGACTTTGTGTCTTGAATTGAAACAAGGTTTCCTCACACCCATTGGCCTGCAAAGAGAGAGGTGAAATAATTTTTTCCCCACTGTTGTCCTAAGAAGTTTAATGACACCAAATGTATGGGTTCAGCTTATCAGGAAAAAAAAGGGTTTTTGCTTATGCATTGACCTGGTGCTGAAATTGATTGCATGGGAGTTACGGGTCTGAAATCAGTTAGAGCTGCCACCCTGCAATTAATTAAAGCAATACTGAGGTTTTTTTGCAGGCTCAGTTGGTTAGAGTATCTGTGGCTTTCTGGCTGCCCTGCAAGGCAGAGGTTTTCATGATTTACAGGCAGCACTATTTAAATTGCAGGCACCTGCCTAAGAAGGTGGAGTACAGCATGTCAACTGTTCTCAGGATGCCATTCTGAAATTTGGAATGAGAATTTGGTGACTGAGAGTTTCAATTTCACTTACATTGTTGGGCTTAACCACTAAAGGCCTGGTAGTTGGTGTCTTACAGGTTCTTCAGTTGCTTTTTAAGATTAAAACGAGAATTCTGTCAGCGTTTTAGTCCAATGTCTAAGGAAGTAAGCCTTAATATAACCATCCTAATAGGCTAATTCAACAGGCAGGACAAATCCCTAGGAAGCTGAGCTTTCAGTTACTTGTGTTTTTCAGCATACCATAATAATTTTTCTTTGCACAGAGGTATGTTGCTGTTTGTGGTGCTGGTCATTTGCAGGATGACTTGCCTTATGTTCCTCTGGAGCTTAGTAACATTGTAGTAGCTTTTGGGAAGGTTGTAACAGTAAAGCTCCCAGGTTCACACTACTTGCCTGTACAGTTTTCAGATACAAAGGACATCAGTGTAATCTGATGTTTTCTGTCATGTTGCCTGAAGAAAAATCTGTCTGCTTTGTCTGCTTGCTTAATTTCATGCGTTATAAATAAGACCCTGCTTGCACCATGTCCTCAGAAAAGAGCCTTGGAGTTCTGGAATTATCTTATTCATTCCTTGGCCTGAAGTAACTCTGCCATTTGGGCCTAATGTAAAAGAAACTTTCAAGTGAAGGCTGGAGATGTTGGTTCTCTTGCTTTCCTTTACTTTATAATGTTTTTGCTATGGAATAGTAATTTGCGACAGTCGGGCAAACTCAGGAGTAGTATCACTAACAAGAAAACAATTATGATCCCAAGTATGGTTTCCCTTGTTATTTTTATTGCTTGTTCTGTGTTTGTGGGGGGTGGGAGGTTTCCTTATTCTTTGTGTTTGTCTTTTTGTGGTTTGTCTGGGGGCCTTTTTGTTTGTTTTTACCTTTCCTTGGCTGTAACCGCAGCTGGCCAAAGATGATCTTTGCTCACTTGACAAGCATTGTTCTGTAGATATTGTCTAAGAGCAGGCATGGAGGAAAAAGTGCAACAGTAAGGTAACTTTTCTGTTACGCTGTCTCCTGAGCTTTGGCAACTTGTGGGATAAAAGTAATATTTCAGAGGCTGGCTAAATGTTTGGGAACTTGCTGTAAGGTTTGACAGATTAGTTTCTCAGAACCTTCAGAATTGAAGGATTTTGGTAAGTTGCTGGCTAAACTTCCAGAGGGATAACACTATAACCAGCAGCTTTTGCTGAGTACAGGACTGTAATTCCTTACACTGTTTGTTTTTTTTCTTCACGCTTTAAGCACTGGCTGATCTGTTAATGTAGCAAGTCTATCCTTGACAAAAGCAGATTATACGACTGGTGTCAGTGAACTCCTCTCACAGTGGTTGGAAAAAGCTGGTTTTGGGACAAGTGGAATAGCTAATGTTTTAGTGACTCTTGAACCTTCAAGTTAGATTACACAATACAAAAAGTATTAAAAAGTATTTGAAGACAACCTGGTAAAATAAAAGCATGAAGCAATATATTTGAAGGCGCTTCTCTTGTAGTACTTTTGGACATTGCAAAAGAGTTGTATGTGCTTCTTATTATTTTGAAAGTTCTTTGGTCTCCTTGTGACAGACATGCATGGAGAATATCTTGTGGATTGATTTTTGATTTTTACTCATGTTCATTTTGCATCTGGCTATGTACAAGAGGTTTCCCACTGAGCCAGGAAGAGGATGTCTGAGATCTGATTCATCTGGTATGAGGAACAGGCAAACAAGTGACAACTGAGAAAATGAGCGTTCTTTTTCTGTTGATACTAATTCTTCACAAAAAATAACGTAGTCTATGTAATATCTTTGGTGGTGTACCTTTAGTGGAGCTGAGCTGTCATAGAAGACAAAAGCTCTAAAGACAGAGGCAGTTTTACCCACAGGATGTCTTTTGGAAGCACCTACGTAGCAGGGAGATTCCTGCTGCTTTGCTGGCTTGGCAGTGGCTATAGGTTTTGTGATTTTTGTGGAAGGAGGAAATGGCCTATAGATAGCCACAACTGCATTGTTGCAGAAAACTGTGCGTAATATGTACCATCATGTGTTACATTATCTGTGTTGTATGTATTGATTTATTAAAAATTGAAAAAGTGCAAAGTGCTAAAATTGTGAAAACTATTTTCCTCACAGAAACTTAAGAAAATAGTTCAATAAGACTGCAATAATTCAGCTGAGAATTTGACTTTGCAGTGTAATATAGTAAAGCAGTTATGTTCTTCTAGCAAAATTTTTGTCCGGAGGACTAATAGGGGCATGTGTGGAGGGAGGGGATCTTTTTCAAATAAAGGGAAAATAAACACTGGTTGCTTGTTTTTGTTTTCCCTCCTCTTCAGCTCTGATCAAATATATCCGACCAGTATTTGTATCTCGGTCAGACCAGGATTCTCGCAGGAAAACTGTTGAAGAGATAAAGAGGCGTGCTCAGTCTGATGGTAAATGGCCACAGGTACTGTATTCTGCTGCTCTGTAAGAGATGGTATTTGGCATTTCCAGGCTTTGGACATGCATTTTATTTTTTTCATTGTGGGTGGTTTTAGATGGTTTGGGATGGGGTGTGTGGGTGTGTGTGTTTGTATGAAATTTCCCCCACCCCATCTTTCTAGAAGATAAAATGTAAGATTCTCATCTGTCTGTCACTGCATTGTGTTTCAAGGGAAACTGGGTAAGTACACGTGTAGACAGCTGGTAAGTGGTACTAAATGAGCAGACCACAGCAGGTTAGCAAGTCCTCTAAGAAGAAAAAATTGAAGTGCTCAGCACAATACCCTTCGCAAGACTTTGGCGCTGCCATTGTTGAAGATGTGATACTGGGCAAAGCAGCCCAAACAATTTGGATGTTCCAATAACCAGACCACACTTCTATTAAACAGCATGATGAAAGCATGGATGAAGTAAGTGGCTCAGGGTCTTTTTCTGCACCTAAAACCTGACTATTTATAATGTGCCTTGAAAGAGAGTAATGGGAAGGAAGGGATGACTATTTAATATCTCAAATTTCTAGAAGCATGTGATGATTTTGCAAATTTGAAGCATTCCTGTGGTTTTTTGATGTTAGGGTACTGTATGTTTTTTATGGGATTGTTGCTACTTACAGTGGCTATGCCTCTGCATACTGGGCTGCAAAAACATTATAAACAGCTATAAACAATGTGACAGGTGATATATAGCTTTTGCATCATGACTTTCATCATTAGGTTTCAAAGCAAGCTAGTATAGAGTGGGCAATGAAACTAGTAATGTTAATTCTAGTCCATTACTTTGTTCCTGTCTGATGTGGATTTTTGCAGGGCTTTGTTTGTTTGTTTTTGTACAATCTACCTTCTTCTCCTGAATTGATTCAACTTAAGCATTTTTTTGCCTTTTTTTAAGAATTCTGTTCAGGTATTTTCAGTCTGTCATTTGGGCATCTGTGTACATGCCAAGTAATAGCAAAGAGAAAATAACTCTTCTCTTAGCCTGTAAGCAGGTACCCTGGGAGCAGGAATTTTTTTCTGGTACAAAACAGAGTATGATACTTGTGCGAGCACCAAAACCTTTGGTGAAAATACTCTTATACTTAACAAGTGTTTCTGGTCACTGCCAATGTTCCAATAAATAGAATTATTATTTGAGATCAAGAAAGAGGCAAAATCACAGATAAAGAAAATTATTTTTCCTATTAAGGTAGAAATTTGCTTGACATCTTTAGCATCTTTTTTTTCTTTACTCTAACTGAACTGTTTTTCCCTGAGAACATTTTTGCTGTAATCAGTTAATGACAGCTTTGAAAAGATGTGTTTATAAATAAATTCACATTGAAATAGTTCTTAAAAGTCAACTTTTTTTTTACTTCAAGATAATGATATTCCCAGAGGGCACTTGCACAAACCGATCCTGTCTAATTACATTCAAACCTGGTAGGTATTATGCTCATTTCTCTGTTCTCTACAGAATGTTCTTGTATCTTCATTTTCTGAAATACCACTTGCATTTTAATTTGCTTGCTGTTGCAGAAGTTAAAAATCTTGCAGTAGGGTGAAATTGGAATATAAATTTTCTGATGTTACTGATGTTTAGGAAGATTGTAATTCTACCATTGAACAAAACAGTTTAGATACTTCAAGTTTTTTCTTGGCTTCTGAGATGAATATGAGCTGGAGGACTAATGTTTCTTACTGGGTTTTTGTTTGTGGTTGTGTCTTTTTGCCTTTTTTTTTTCCTTGCCCCCTCCATTTCCTATTTTGGGTCTGTCATGCAGCATTTAGATACTCGCTGCTACCTTAAGCTTTATAGTGTATCTATTTCAGGCTGCCCAGTGCTTGTTGCTGTGTTGTATCTGGCTGAGCCCTCTCTAATTCTTCTGTGGAGTCACATTCTGGTGAAAAGGACATGAAAATGTTTCTCATGTAACACTGTTACAGAGGCTGCCATTTTTTACGATTTTTATGTAATATCCATGTTCTAAGCTCTTTTCAGTAGTATCACCCTTTTAGCTTATCACATTAGTAGAGGGTATAACACTGAGCATTGCTGCAACTGTAAACTACATTTCCAATAGGGAGAAATGCCACTACTGCAGTAAACCACCAACCTTTAATGTAAACTTGCCCTTATCATTAAGTAGGGAGATGGTCAGTGAAGAAGTTTCAGTGAGCAAGGCAGTTATGAATGTGTTGCTTGACTCTTCCTAGTTTTCTGCCTAGTTTCTGATCTGTGTGTCTTGTACGTTTTTTGGCTTGCAATTGAGGTATCACTATTAGAATATCATGCAGTGAGTCAGCATTGTGGTTCCTTGCACTGATTCGTTTGGCTGAAGGAATCTCAGACTTTTCTCTCAGCTCTTACCTTTTTGGATGAATGAATGATGATTAGGGAAACATCTACTTCTTTAGCTCTTTACTCTCATTCTCTCTCCACCTGAATCCTGACCATGCTTTGAAAGCTAGACTTGAATCCTTCATGTAAGCCCTGATTTTCTGCCTTCCCTCTGTTCCATAGACATTCTAGGCACCATGTATTCAAATTTTCACTCTGTCTTCCTCTGCTCTGGTCTAGTACATGGTGCTGTCTGCCTCTTGACTGTCTCACTTTTCCTACTGAAACCTGCTTCTATATCCATCCAGCCTTCCAGAAATCCGTTGCCTCAAAATTCTCACTTACATCACATTACTTTAGGTGTCTATTCAAGTTACTGCTTTAAGGATGCCTTTCCCCATTCTACTAACATTGCCTACACTCCTTGCTCTTACTGCATGTTTTCTTGGTTTTGTGTTTGTGTTTAAATGGTGGTGTTGTCATCTACCACTCAGCTTTTGTCAGCTTCAGATTATTTCAAAAGTTGCTCAGACTGTTCTTTGAGACTGAGCAGAAGGTGTCACTGGCTTCCAAATCTAAGGATTCTATTCAGACCACCTTCTTTTAAAGATGTTTATACTCCATTAACAATTATTCATTTTATGTCTCAACAGTTATTTTGTAAAGCAAATGTTATACTAAGAATACAGTGTACTTCAATTATTCAGTTCTTAATTTTAATTGGAATATTAGGGAGACCTTAGTAAATTGTCAAGGATAACATACTTTGAGTGAAACTCCCTTAATTTCTTCATGAGAGAAGGAGATGTTAAGTCTTGAACAAGATAGTTAGCATGCTTACCCAATCTTTGTATTAAAAACCAAGAAAACACTTAGCAAATGGCATAGAACTTGTGCTGCTTATTTATCAGAACTGTAATTTTCCTGTGAATTGAAGCAGTGCTTGTGTATAATAGCTCTAGTTCAATTTATAACTATTAGTTTTCCCGTAGCTTCAGAATAGAAGTGACATTAATTCTGTTATTTCAGAGATGATAAATTGCCTATAAATTGTTGTTGTTCAGATAAAAATAGAAAGCTTCGTTTGCACAAGAAAATTTAGGTTCTTCACCAAAAATATTGTTGACCAAAGGGAATATATTAACTTAACCATCCTGTGCATGCTCTTATTTTTTTTATTCATTTATTGAGCTGAATTTGGTACTAAGCTTTGACTTGTGTAAATGACAATATATGTAAGTGGTAGGGGATAATTTAGATAATGCAAGCAAACAATTACCTGTCTGCTGGAAAGGTGGATATACGTTGTCATTGTCCAGTGTTTACTTTTTTGATTACTTTTGATGCTGCTTTCAGATCCTATTTTTTCACCATCAACTCTTTCCTATCTGTCCATTAGTTGTATAATTTTTTTCTTGCTGCAGTAAATTTGTTCTCTACCAAAATGCACTATAAATTAATTATGTATCATATGTGCCTTCTAGGAGCATTTATTCCTGGGGTTCCTGTACAGCCGGTGGTTTTACGTTATCCAAACAAACTGGTAAGTTCAACTTGCAGTGCAGTTGGAAATTCAGGGCATTTGCCTCTAATTACATTGGCCCTTGTGTAACCTTTTAGGTTTCAAAATTCAAAAATCATTATTAAGTGCTTATTAATTAAGTATTTATTCCTTAAGCCTCAAGCAATATAAGGAGTCTTAACTGAGGCAGTTGAAATGTTTCTGCTCTGAAACTTGTTCAGGTTGTTACAAGATGTACTGTACAAATGATGAGACAAATGGCAATTTCTGTCCAGGATGTGTGTTCCTATGTGCTCCCTGTTCCTGCAGTGTGTGCTGGAGAGTTTTCTTAATGTCATTTATTGCTGGAAGATGTTTCTGCATCTCCTGCCTTTGGGGGTGTTAGTCATGAATTACTGTGACTGGCTGAATGGTATAGGATAATGTGTTGGGGATCTCTGCACCTTTAAAAAGTGTCATCCTGTCCGTGTTTTACATTCACCATGCACTTGGCTGAGGAATTAGCTAATTTGGATTAGTCGTTCAGTATAAATTATATTCAGGTAAAATGCAGATTATAGTGTTTATTTACAATATTCTTTTTGAGCCCACTGGGGCTATTTTCGTGTGCAGTCTGTCCCCTTTTGAAGTAGAAGTTATTTAGGGGCAGGTGTGAGGAGTGTTAGAAGTAAAATAAGGACTACCTGGTCTCTTTACTGATGCATGTCACATCAGAAGATCCCTGACTAGCCCATTAATAACCCCTTCTTCTAAGGAAGGATTTTGTTTCTTCTTGGTACCTGAGTAGCTTACAAATATTTCCATCCACTGTTCTTTCTGTCATTTGCAAGTTGATATAAAACATATGCTTGATTAAAAAAAAAAAAAAGATCCAAGCAAAGTTAATATACACGGACCACTGTTTGCTCTTGACTGAGACAAGGTGTAATGGCAATCAACCAGTTTGCAGTAACAAACCCAAAAATTATCTTTGGAAATGCTGTGACAAGAATAGCAGCCTGATATGCTTGCATAGTATCAAGTGCATTGTAGCAGGCTGCCTGGGACTTTTCATTACATAATTGTTATATTTTCAGGAAGAAAGACTCTATTCTAAAAATAGTTTGAAATTTTGATGGCACTGCCATTTAAAGTGGCAAATATGCACATGGCTTATGTCATACTTAATATGCCTTGTAACTTTCTGTTAATGTTAAGCTTATAATAATATAAAGCTGTCAAATGTTATTTTGCAAATGTCTTCAAAAAATCCAGGTGCATCCTGAAATGTCATTATTCCCTGTAGTACATAATATGCAATGCTTTAACAGAAATCTGTGGGCTTTTAACATTGAAATAAAACAGTGGATATAAATATCTATTGTGAGCTGGCATGAATTTGTGTATGGAACTTTCCTTTTTCCTACTACTTTTAATTACTGTAAAACAGTTTTTCAGTGCCTTCCTGAGTCATTTCACCTCCTATGATCTAATTCCTAGAGACCTTCCAAGGGTCTAAACGTTAATCACAGGGGCGATAATTGCTATTACTACTTGATTTTTGCATTAGCTTGGGGGTTGCAGAAGAGTTGCATCAGAGTTAGAATGAGGAGGGGCAGAAGGAATATGATGTGATACTTGAAGGTGAGGTTTATTTTGGTCAGGATATGGAGTTGGATTATTTTGTTTCAATTATTGAGCTGTTCTTATCTCAACCTAAAAGACAAGGCTTACCTTTTCTTCCTGACTCTCCTGCCCACCCTGGGGGAGGAGGAGTGAGCGAGGAAGCAGCTGCCTGGTACTTAGTTGCCAGCTGGGATTAAACCACACGTTAAGAACAGAATAAGGAAAGAATACTGGTTTTGATACACTAAGACACCATTTTTGGCAAACTTTAAACATCTCTGGCTTCCTATTTGTTGTCTTGACTGCTGCATATTATGATTTTAGGTTTGGGAAGGAACTTCTTAAGATCTTTGCTTAGCCAGAGAACTCCAGATATGCATTGTGTGCAGTCACCCCCACTGCTTTTTGCTTGAAGTGCCTGCTCTGATCTATGCTCAGAGCTTTGAGTTCCACAGTATAGATGAGAACAGTCTCGGATTTGAGTGCACCTGGCTGTTTTGGGAGGCTTTTTGAGATCAGAGCCTGGGGTGAATGTAGTAGGTGTGTGCACTCTGGCATGTTTGTTTAATTGTAGTCTATTCAAGAGCTAGGGAAAGCACTACTGTGCTGCAGTGAGCTGAAACATGGCAAAGTGAAGAAGTAAATTCAGATTTTTTTCTAGCAAATAAGTCCACTTCTGGTTGATGTGAAAAATTCTCTATTTTACATTTATTTATAGTTAGTTGCTCCCTGAGTAACAGTCCTCTTGGGGCTTCTGATTATTTACATTAGAGGACATCTCTGGTCCTGAATCAATGTTTTTTTAGTAATAGTATTTTAGTATGTTGCTTTTCTTGATGCATGAGCAGAAAGAAATTTTAAGGCTTAAAATGTTGTTTTGACCTGATATTTAAGATTTGCTACTGGTTATCTAGTTTGATAATATTTCGGGTCTTGCATGCCTGAGAGCTGTTACCTAGACTCTAATTAAAGTAAATGTTTTAAAGTCTTCACCCATAGGTTCTCTACTGCACTCCTTTTTACAGTTTTTTACACTTGTTTTCTTTGTTTCTTTGTTTGAATTTCCTGACAGAGTGCTGTTAATTTTGAAAGGCTATATACCTGTTTAAACATCACAGAGCAATTTTAAATTTATTTTTATACCCAAGTGTCTTCCACAAGTAACTGTGCTATTTGATAAGAGGTTTGGCAGCAGCTCTTGTACAGTTTTGGTATATCAGCGTTAACTGAACCTGTAAAAACACAGCCAATCTCCTGTTTGAAGGTTGGCATATGATTCTCAGTATTCTCTTGTGTCAGATACAAACTTTACGGAAGATGGCTCTTCTCCGTTTCCGCTCATGCTGAGGAGAAATAACAGAGTGGATAACATTCATGGTCAGGTTGGATGGAGCTCTAGCCAACATGATGTAGTTGAAGATGTCCCTGCTCATTGCGGGGGAGTTGGAATAGATGGCCTTAAAAGGTCCCTTCCAACCAAGCTATTGTATCATTTTATGTACTTCCACACAATTTAAAGTATTCATTACTTAGATACAGTAATTTCAAAGTGTACTCAGAAAGCTATCAAAGTGAATGTTGTCCAGAAGCGTAAGCTAGTAGCTGTGATAAATATAAAAGGTAACTTAGCTACTTAAGGAAAATGCTATTTCCCTTTGTCTGCTTGTTGCTTTTATCATAAAAATATTGGTTACGCTGGTAGAAGTCTCCTGTAACATGGATCTGTCTCTTGCAGATCAGAATCCTGTATTCCCCTAGACAGCATTTCTGGCCATTATCCCTGATGCATCCTGATGTTTTGATGAGAAAAAGCATGCCTGTCTGCTATGACAGTCACACTGGGAATTTCTTGCAGGACTGTTGATAGATAACATGGCTTACTTGAGTTGGATTTGCCAGTTGGCCAGCATAAGACTGGATTCTGAAAATACCTATGCACTGTTCAGTGATCCAGATGCTTTTGTGGGGCCACATTTTTCTTTATCTTTCTCTGCGCTGTTGCAATTTAGAGAGCTGAGTTGGAGTTGTGTGTAGTGCTTGGTGTTCTATAAGGCAGATCTAGTTTCTAGATAAGTTATCAGTTATCTACACTGGTTTCTCAGGGTTTGTAATGAAAGTTCCTTGTGGAAAAACAAAATGTGTTCACTTGCAGTGTTATCAGAGACATCAAAATAGCCAGAAAGAGTGTAACAATAAAACTATCCACATTAAAGTTCTAAAAGGCCACTACATGGAGATGGGGTTTTTTAATGCAGATAAATTGATTGCTACAGATAGAATCATCCTTCGTCATATCTTGTTTGATTGCAAATAATTGTTAAAAGCCAAGTTTTAAATTTTCAATGGATCTTTATGACATATTGACCTTACTCTCCAAGATGTTGTTCTATCAAATTAATTGGATTTTTCACCTTTTATGGATAGGCTTGTTTTCTTTTATTTTTACTTTTGATGGCCTTTTGCTCTAAATGATAATTAAAACTTGAGTTTAACTTGATTTTTCATGGTCATGATACATGTGATCACCTGAAATCTCTAGAATGGGTTTGGATGGTAGCATAGAACTGAACTGAACCATGTTCAGTAGGTTGAAATAAACATCTTTCTGATCTGGTCTTTTAGACACCTGAATTTATTGAGTCCTCTTGTCTTTACACTAATGACTTGAACTCTTTTTCCCAGTTAGAACAGAACTAATTTCCAGGTATTAAAGATTCTTACTTGTACACTTAAATCTTGTCTCCAAATAGTGCAGTTTTTTTCCTGTGCTATTTTTTAGTTAAAATGGGATGACTTTTACTCTCATATTCCTACCTGTTGTATACTCCTTTACAGGTCTCTGTTCTGTTTTTGCTATTTGCATCTTGTTCACTTCTTTTACTGCCATTTGTCCTCTCTGAGAGTTTCACACAGTGTTCATTTTGTCCATATAGCTGTATAAAAGATGGGCTTATTCCTAACAGAGTTAAGAACTTTTGCAAAGAGAACATAAGAGTTTCCATGAAAACTTTTTAGTCATATGTTGTCAGTTATGCTGTGTGCAATGTAAAAAGCTTAAAGCACAATAATTAATTGCAAATGTCACACTTCTTTTCTTAGGACACAATCACATGGACATGGCAAGGGCCAGGAGCGTAAGTGGTTTATGTTTTATTGCTTTTATCATATTTCTTTCCTCAATTAGTTTTTATTTATATGATTTATATGCAAGTATAGTCAACCAGTTCCTGGTTATTTGATTATTATTTGGGATTAATTTATCTTTTATCTGTTATTCCCTAATTATGATAATAGTCATTAAGAGGAATCTAGGGGCAAACAATGTACTTCTACTGCTGATTCTGTTGGTTTGCAGAATGAATTTTAGATTTTTATTTCAAAATTTATTTTTTTTTAGCCAAGTGCCTGAAGTAAAACAACTTGCTTCCCATTCTACATATTTTATTGCCTGCAAGCTGATTTGGTATCTTACTGTAAAAAATCTGTAGGGCTATTGTTTGAAATTGGTCTACGCTCACGAAAACAGTCAACCCACTCAAAGAATTTGGAGATACTGTTTCCATTATTTTGTCTGAATATAATTTCAACCTTTTTTTTAAATAAAATGTTATTCTAGAGGTTCTTTAGCAAATGCATGTAATGTAAAATATTAAATGAAGCAGTTCTTGCTTGTTTAAAAAAAATTTTAAGCATTATTTTCATGTTGAGATTTGCGTAGAAATTCCAAATTGTTTAGATGAAGATGGAAACAACAAATTTTGAACTCTAAGTGAAGGGGAGTTGGCTTCTATGATTAATGCTTTGTATTTTTTCAAACTCCCACCTGAGGTCCTATATTTTAGTAGTAGTGAGGAAACCATGGGGATTAGCCAAGATCCAAGTAATTTAGAATTTAGTCAATTAGTTTTGCACTTAAGAACCAAGCCTAATTAAGGACATGATCTGGAGACTTGACGAAATCATTGATCAATTCCAAAGGTTGAGCTTACAATTAATTTTGTCACTTTGGAAGTGAATGAGTCCATGGTTGTGTATAACGTAAATAGACACTGCGACATTTGCTGCATGAAGGGATTTCTGTTCTCATGAGCTCCTACCTCTTCCCTTGCATTTGCACTGCAATTCATGTAAAAAAGTAACCCAGTCATAGAGGAGAAAGGTGAGTAGCTTACTTCTACCTTAGTGTCCTAACTGAGGAGTCAAGAACACAGAGGAAGAGGGAAGAAACTTGTAGGTGTGTTGCCTCAGACCACTATAATGTCTACAAAACCCTTACTCTGAAGTGTTGACCTCTGCTAATAAAGTTAAACTAAATTAAAGCTGAATCAGAATTTGCGGCAGCATGTGATGTTATACAAATTGACTGGGTCAGTTTAAATTACAGCTTTGCTTAATTAGGATTAATTCTCCTGAGTGACCTAAAATGTATTTGTGATGTCTTAGCAGAAAATACTATTAAGACTGATACAGGCTTCCTTTTGTCAGCAAATATAGCTTTTCTGTCTTAGTGTTAGCCAATACTTAATCTGCAAATGTTTCTGTATCTAGAAGTATTCTGTTTGTTTAAAGGTTCTGTAGCCTGTAAAATGGATTGAAAACTTGTCATATGCAAACTTAAACACTTTCTTACACTTACTGAAAGTAATGTTTTTATTACTTCAACAGTATTCAGAGCAGATCATCTGAGTCTACATTGAAAACAAAGAATGACCATAGTTACAACTTGAATTTCTCATCATCAAACTTGAGTTAGATACAGGTTCTATCAGTTTTAAATTTTCATTTAAATTCAAGGTTTAATCTTTGAGGATTACAGAGTTGGCAGAGAGAAAAGTTGACTTGTAACTTGTTAGGGGTTCTTAATGTTCTTGAACAAGGACCTAGAAACCAGATTTTCATATTTCTGTCAGGGATGTAAACTTCAAGTCACAGGCTCCATTGTTGTTCTTGATCATTTTCTTTCCTTTAGTG
Source organism: Orthonyx spaldingii (assembly GCA_013397795.1). Classification (NCBI taxonomy): domain Eukaryota; kingdom Metazoa; phylum Chordata; class Aves; order Passeriformes; family Orthonychidae; genus Orthonyx; species Orthonyx spaldingii. The sequence goes on along the minus strand of VZTJ01002873.1, from coordinate 217,942 downwards.
TGTTGAAAGCTCAATAGGAAGGAAGGGGGGGAAAATGTTTTGCAGCCCTATATGAGTGTATAACAAAATGAGGAGGGTTTTGCTTCTAGGAACTGCACTTTATCTGTGTAAGAGGATTTTGATCAGCTGTCCCCTCACAATGCTTCACTGCTGTAACTACCTAGATACTGTATAAAAATGTGGCTACTAACACTGCTCCTTAATTTAGGTTTACTAAATCCTTTCCTGGATTTGAATCTTAATGCTTTCTAAGGTCAAGTTGATTCCAGTTATCTTGTATCTTAGGCTATTAAAACACACATACTGCATTTCATTAACACACTTCAGAAGTATAATGAACTTTGATTCCAAACTGAGGTAATGATAACATCTCAGTGGTTACATAATTAATCTTGCCAACTCTGTGCTGAATACAGCATTTTTCTGAAACAGATTTACTCTTCCTTTAACACGTTATGCTTATATTACCTTTTACTGTTTGTCTTCCTGCTTTTGACTATTTTTAAGATACCAATTCAGTATAAACTACTTCTGTTCCACCTTACAGAATGTAATATGTAGAAGTACTTTCGAAGAGCTTTTCTGTTAATTTTTATCTGAATATGATCATACCTACAAGTAGGAATGCTATGTGAAGACTTTGGAGCATAATGTACTACGGTTTCACTACATATAATTTTTTTTCCTCCATCCTTCCCTATCTTCTTCCCCTTTTAGGTTTGAAATTCTGTGGCTTACTTTATGTCAATTTCACAATTCTGTGGAAATCGAGGTCAGTAAAAAAAACTCCAGTGTATTCTGAGCAGTTGCAGAATACGTAATATTGTACTTAATTCTGCAGTAAAAGTTTACATTCAAACCTTGTATGTATGTCTGTAAAAACAGGTTAAGATGCCACTTATATTTTAGACAAATGGCTTCTGTAGCTGAAAATACGGTCTAAAAATGGAATAGCAAACTACAGTTTTTCAGTTGTCATAAGACTTTATTTTCTTACTGATTTGAATTGAGTAGATAAATTTCTGGCTTGGTTTAAAGAATCTTTTGTGAACAAAGTTCATGTCTTTTAATGGCCTGATTGCTGTTTCAAGCAGTGTACTAACTTTGTATGTTAGACATTCAAGTGTGTCAATGCTGATGTACAAACTGACTATCTTGTAGAGAAAAACTGTAGGTAGTTTCTTATAGGCCACATAAGTTATTTAATGTCTGGCTATTTTTTTTATTAGGCTGCACTGTTCAGAATGTGAAATTGGAAAACACAAAGGAAGATCTTTCTATATTCTTAACTTTTGAGGAAAAACTGTAATTTTAAGGCTGAAGACTATTATAGTGAAAATGGGAAAACAATTAAAGCCTTTCCTTTCAAATTGTTGTCCTTACGCATTTTACACAGAGTAATTACATTTTTGTGGACAAATGCAGTATTTGAAAAGTGTTATATAGGATATTTGACAGATATTCTACAATTCTTTTGCTTCTTGAATAATGAACAAGCTATTTAGCTCTGACAGATGGAACTGATGGCAGGGTAAATCAGTAGGAAGAACTATTGCATATTTACATACACTGTGTTACAATAGTAAGATATATTGCATGCTAATCACTGTGCTTATCATTACTCTGTTTGCTTATTTGTGCAATCAATTATTCTCAAAATTAATAAATGTGCAAAATACTAGCCACTCAACAGTAGTATGTGTTGTACAAATTTGTGGTTTGTGTTATCAATTTAGTCGGATAAAAAACAAATGTGATTTCCAGAATAGTGGCCTGTGTTTTGCAGAAAGGCCAGGGAGTGACTGCCTCACACAGGGATAAGACAAACCAGCTGGTTGGCAGGATTTTTGCCCTTTCTCAGGAACACGGTTTTCTGCCCTAGGCGAGTAAAATGAGTTCTTTCACACAGGGGTGAACACTGCTGAGCTTTCTTGATTTTTGAGGCAGCAGCTGCTAGCAGATGTTGAGTTTCTGTAGCTCTTACAGATCTTGCATAACAAGCTATGATCTTTGGTAGTTCCTGGGGAAAAAAAAAAAACAAACTCTAACTAGTGACCTTCTGAAATATTCCATACTAAAGCAGGAGTTGGCAGAGGGTAGAGGAACAGAGCTGTTTGCAAGGTTGCTCTGAAGTATGAGGCAGAGTACTTGAGAGCTACTTGTTTAATCTGTTTTTGTAAGGAGGTACAGTGAGGACTAGGAACATAGAGGAAAAATTAGTTGTTCTGTGTTCCAGGTCATATTTTCCCCTGGTCTCTGAAGTTTGTTGGTTTATATTCCTGGTCTGTTCCATCAACACAGAGATACTGGCAAATACCAGCCCAGATACCACAGTTAGTGCTGATGATCCAATAACTCAGGGAGACAAACAACAAAGCAACACATCTTCAGTGTTTTTTTGATTAAATGATAGCCAGTAAGATTTAACAGCCAGCAATCAGGATCCAAAGTGAGCTAGTTTAGGCTTCTCTGCACATAAATATACGTTCTGGCATACCATGTGTGTCATCCAGTATGTATACTGAGAAGCAAGCAACTATGTAGGTTTTATAATAGGTTTGTGTAAATATTGGTACATCCACCAATCCTGTACTTAGAACTGGCATGCTGGCAAGGTTGTGAAGAAGAAAGGATATATGATCATCTGCACATGTAGTTTGTTTTGGCTCATGTCTGTTTGTTTTACTGACCTGTCAGCTTCAGTGTTCATACATCACAACAGTCTGCAGCAGCTGAGAATTCTTCTGTTAGTTTTGTTAGTGATGTTGAAATGATTATACTATTTATGTCGAGTTAGGCACAGACATGTAGAACACCTCTGAAATCACCTCATATTCAAACTTGTCCTGTGTTTGGACAAATGACTTGATGGCCATTTGCAACTCAAATAAGTGGAATGGAGTCTGGAAGTTGAAGGAACAGTCTTTCCATCTCTGTTAACTTCACAGTCTTTTGTGGTTGTGTATATCACATGAGACTGGTGTACCTGCTTGTAATATAAACCTAGAAAACAGTAGTCATATATTTTCAGCTGCAGTGGTGCATATAGTGAAAATTCCAGCAAAACTCGAAATAAATTCAAAATTTGACTGTTACAGGAAACAGATGAATGTCTAATGGCAGTATGTGGGTACTGTTGATCACACTGTTACATAATTTTAAAAACACAGCTAGCTTCATGGTTATTGAGAAGTATTTGCTGAAATTATAAACTTTATATAGGTTTCCCAGTTGTTACTCTCTATTTTAAAGACCAATGTGAAATTTCTGGATGATAACTCCCATTTTTCACTACCCATGAGTAATTATATGTACTATAACTAAGCTTCTTGCAGCTTTTTTTTCCTAATTCAGAGGCTTTACGCAGAATTGTGAGCATTTTGCTCACTTAGTGCATAAATTGTCTCATTGTGCTGCACTACTAAGAGAGTTGTCTGTCTGGTACTGAGTAGGAGTGGTGATCAGAGTGATCTCTTCTTGTTCCTCCCATCTGAGAAGTTAGTTACTTGGCAGAACGAAATGTTTTGAAGGTTTTCATAGGTGAGACTGGCCATGATCTTGGGGCTTGTGTAATTTTTCAATTGACACTTAAAAACAGCTTACAGCACTGGAAGTTCTTTTAATGTAGACCGTGCTGTTCTGAAAGCTGCCCTTTCTGTTGAAGGTGTCCAGCAGTTCTGGTTTAATTTTTCACTTTCCAACATCAACTGTTCTGTGGTTCTCTGGTCATCTACATTCATTTAGATTTTTTCTTTCAATGGAATGTTAATGGCTGATGTCCAGTTTGAAGGGAAAAAATTTCAAAACATCCAACAACGGAAAATAAAAACACTTCTCATGTGTACATTAGGCAGTCATATATGATTTTGAAATGTGCAGGGGGAACAGTAAATACTTGATGTCCTTAAAATTTGGATTCTTAATATTTAAGCTATAGAACAGTATTCCTTTAGCATGTGCTTTTTTTTGTTATCTGGAAAGAGCTGAACAATACAGGATGTAAGATGGAGGTTTATGCAAGAAAATGCTAGTACTTGTAAATTATTTAAAAATTCCTAGTCCCACTTAGGAAAGGAAGATAAAACTCTGTTTGGGTTCTGTGAGGTAAGAAGTGAACAGAGTCAATGTTATATGAATTTCTAAAAGTATGTCATATACTTAAGCATTTAAAAGTTCAATTTTTAATATTTTCAGTAGTCTTAACATAACTTTGAGTAACAGCAAACTGTATACAATTTTCACCATAGTGCTATAAGGAATTGTTTAAAATGTTAAATATTTTTGGTGTAATTCAGTTCTCTGTATGCAGTTTCTACCCGTGTATATTCCTTCAGAAGAAGAAAGAAAAAATCCAGTGTTATATGCCAATAACGTCAGACGTGTAATGGCAGAGTAAGTATGTTGTAATACTGCAAAAAAATACATGTGTGATTTTAAGTTTAGAGTGAAGAAAATGTCACGAAATCAAGTCGGTGTGGTTGTCTACCTACAAAGAACCTGGTAGTCTGCAGCAGTGTCTGCAAGACCTTTTACATAGCAGTTGCCTTCCCCTCTGAGGAGGCCAGGGAGCCACAAATACAGCAAGAACTGTAGGAGTTGATGGGTTTGGTACATTTTTTTTTTTTTAGTTGGTTGGTTGTTTTGGGGCTTTTTTTAACGTGTCTTCATATAACAAACCAGTTCTGTTTGCTCCAGTGGGTATTTAGTCTTTTGGGGGAACAGTATGGTTGAATTTTAGGAAAGATATTGTAACTGAATTTTGTGCTATTGGGGTTGCATTTTAAGCTGTGACTGTTTTAATGAGGTTAAGAATAGCTTCATGTATTCATTGTTAGCCTGTGGCTATTTCAAACGCTAAAGTGCAGTGAAGTGTCTTTACTTCCATTGGAAACAGAGGACTGATACAATGCAAATTAATTGACGTTAATGTGGTGACACTTAAAACACTTGTCTGTAGGGTATAATAAAGGCAACATTAAATACTTTCACTCTTTTGTTACATTTTTTATTAACGTCTTTTTCATTCATTTTTTGTCCTTTCACTAAATCTTCCATTAGTAGGTAACTCTTTTCCATATTTACAGCAAACCCTCAGGCCTGTGATCACTGACTCTTGAGAGGTTTATCAATCTTTCTAATCCTGATTTTGAAAGAACCTGTGAAATTCTAATTTCCTTTGTGTAACTTCTCTTCTGTTTCCAAGTTTCCAATTTAAGGCAAAGGCCAGTCTGTAGGTAGTAGCTGAGAATTCTTCTCCAGTTGAACCCAGGTCTGTGAGTTTCCTTAAGGATGTTAGGACGATAATATAACAATAGATCCATTGTACAAAAGAACATTTCTCACAAGAGAAAAGAACAAAAGGACCTGTTTGAACTGTCCTGTCTTAGAGTCAAAAATCTTTGAGGCACTGGCCTCAAAGACTTCTGTTGTTAATTTAAGACAATCAGCTGGCAAGCGTTGTCCTCAGACTTTGTGTAGAAGGCCACGTTACTAAACCTTCTTTGTGAACTCTGATCCAATCAGATAACAGGGATTTGTGTGCTATAAGGAGAAATTTTGAAAGCCTGCCAAAGTTTACAACTGGCATGTGGCAAGCCTTTCCTTCTAAGTGCACTTAGGAGGAAAGACATGATTTTGTTTCTCCCTCCCACCCCTGAAGAATTAGGCATTTGGGGTAACAGAAGAGGGATGCAGATCTAAAGGGAAGGCTCAGAAGGAGGGATGTCAAAAAAGACTCGCTTTGGGATGAAACAGGGGTTGTAGATGCTGTGTTGATGTGAATAGGAAAATAAATGCGTTTGGATGTCGAAGTTTTGAAGTTAAAATGCAGATGGGAATGAAACAGAATGTTGATGCCTGGATACCATGGATAACTGTAGACCAGTTAACATCAACATAGTTAAAAATTGCTTACTTTTGACCACTTCCAGATGCTGCCTTCTTGTGGCAGTTCTCCAGACTCTCCCAGTTTATTCATGCAGCTTTTGGTACAGAAGATTGCAGCGCAAATGCTGTCAGACTGTTCTGGAGCTGTAACAGTTGCTGCAACTCAAGTACCTCAGGTGCTGTTTGGTGCTAGCATTGCACTCTGCCTTGCTGGATAAAGGACAATATTACTATTTTACCTAGATTTGTTTTGCTTTTCTTGAGGATTGAGTAAGTGGTGGTGTCGCATTTTGTTGTCAAGATGTCATTGACACATTTGATTTTCTCATACAACCTATTTTGACCAAGTCTGTTTCCTGAGACCTTGTTTGGTCTTTCTGGCCTTGTTCTGGCTGCTACTCAGTTTAGTCGATGCCCATCTCATCCACAACATGCTATCAGGAACTGTGTTTAGAGTTGCTTTCAAATCACTGAAAATGTTGAGTGCTTTTAAATATGGCAACCGTCCAGGCCGGTTCTCCTTAAAATCAATAAATAAAATGTAGTGCTGCTCTGAGCTTTAATTCACTTCATGTGGTCTTTATTGCTCTAACAAAGTTCTGAAACCACTCTGCTAGTAAGTCACACCATGTAGATAAATATTATATTGCCTTATTTTTGTATTACTTAAGCAAAATAATCATTTTGGTCTTCAAATGCATAAGTTATTATCATCTTATGTTGATGGTAGTCAACATGGGTTGTTTTGTTCTGTTAATTTATTGAGTTCCACAGTTTCTTCTATATATTTTCTAGCTAAGTATCAAACTTTCTGGCCTATGTTGGTTTTTTTGTTTGTTTTTGTTTTTTATCTTCAAAGTATCAGGTCATGATTTACTGGAACTATGGTAGTGTTATAAAATTGTCAGCCACTTGAGACTTCAATCCCAGCTTTTCCAGAATTATTAGGAACAAATCACTTGCCCTTGTTATCACAAGTATTTATTTCTAAAAATTTCTCAGTGATAAAGGAAATATCTCCACCACTATTAGATCATTGGGAAATCTGACTTTTATTCATAAGATGTCTTGTCTTAATTATTTCTCAATGTAAAGTATTGCATATGATGGATTTTTTTTTTTTTTGCCTAATGACAATTTTGCTATTCTTAGCTAGTAGTTAGTTATGTTATTTTTTTATATTTTTTCTTAAGCTTTGGAAAGTCTTATGCTTCTTAGCTGCATCAGTTGCAGCTTTTATCCATTTTTACCTTTCTATATTGTTTTGCTGCATCATAGTTCCTAATTTACTGATACCTGTTTAAAGTGTGATTTGTTTTGTGGTTTGTTTGAAGTATTTTCCCGTAAAGAAATATATTAGTTGCCTCTTTTCATTGTGGGGTTGTAGCCTTTTGCTAGTGTTCCTAAATGCCTAATTTTCATTAGCAACTTTATTCTGAAAGACATCTCATAGTTGTAATCAAAGTACTGATTAAGCTGATTAGATGATGACACACAGACTCATAGGTCACTTCCTAACATGCAAACACAGTTTGTTTTCTTTTAGTTTTAGTTTCTCTTAGAGACTGTCTTCAAAATTGGGAGTAATATGGTTAGGTGGTACAGTTTGAGGACAAAATGGAAGACAAAATATTGCAAATTTGTTAATTTTTTTTGCATGTGGCAGATGTTGAGACTGAAACTTGATGGAAACTGGACACCTTTGCCCCTTTATTTTTCAAAACTGTAAGCACCTCAGAACTGAAGTTCTGTCGGTACTCCTAATTTGAGCATTTTGTTCTCCTAGATCTTTCTAGTGTTAAAGTCAGCATTGTAAGAATGTGTGTGACATTGTCCAGGAGTTCTGAAGTTTCATTTTTGGTGAGCCCAGAAAGGCAGACTCCTGTAGAAATAACAAAATGTCATCATCCAGTTTGCATTTTTCCAGTAATTTTGTTTTTCTTCCTTACGGAAACATTTAAAGACATGCTTCTATATTTGCAGTAGATGCTGAAATTGATTAAAGTTCAATGTGTTAGACATGGAACTTGAACTATCTATCTTCCTGACATTTTCTCTGTCAAGTGCTTGCCAGGATCATTTTCCCTGTGTTGGAGCATGTCATGCAGTTAAAGCAGCAACTTACCAGCTTGACATATGAACATTACATTTTGCTTTTGAGAAATGAATACTTTTATGCAGCATGCTGGTGAAGGCAAAAAATATTACTGTAGTCTTCTGTGTCCATCTTCCCTTTTGTCATCTTCTACATAGAATCAGGGCTTGTTTCTATTCTTGCAGGCTCTGACAGCATCAGAATGTCATCTTTGCCAATATGCATGATAAAGTAATGCTAGTTGTTGAAGAGTAGCCTTGATGATGTGAATTTACAGTATCTTACTCATGGCTATTTCTTGTATACAGTGGCCTGCTGAATCTAACTTTGAAAAAACTGCTATGCTCTGTGCCTGTGCTGTCTGAACTTTTGTGTGTGATTCTGCACAGGTACTGGTTGGATGCTCAGCATTCAGCTTTGTAATCCAAACTGGCTCTTTGGCATTTTTATACCATCAAAGGCATGAGCATCAGTGTAAGTGGAATTACCGTAATGCTGGAGTTGACAAGCATCCATTTGAAGCAGCCATGGTGAAGGTTCTAGAGAGTAAACCATGTGATGACTGGCTGAGGGAGCTGGAGTTGTTTAGCCTGGAGAGAAGGAGGCTCAGGGGGTCCTTATTGCTCTCTACAACTGCCTGAAATGAAGTTTCCAAGCTGTGGGTTGGCCTCTTCTCCAACAACCAGTGATAGGATGAGAGGAAATGGCCTCAAGCTGCCCCAGGGGAAGTTCAGCTTGAACACCAGGAAGAATTTTTTCATGGAAGGTGTTGTTAAATATTGGAATGGGCTGCCCAGGGAGATGTTCAGGAAACAACTGGACGTGGCACCATGGTCTAGTTGAAAAGATAGTGATCAAAGGTTGGACTTGATGATCTCATAGGTCTTTTCCCACCTAAGATTCTGTGCATTGTTTGGGTTTTAGGCCATATACTGAAATGGAGATGAGAAATACATTGTGCCCTCTGTTCGTTTCTGTGAATACTGTGAGTGTGACAGGTGGGGAACATCATCACTGAACAGGGTTGACTGTGCAACTTCTTGCTACATTTATTTTCTCAAGGAAGAAATAAATGTTTTAAAGCTAAGTAATACTTTGCAACAGTCTGGTTTGAACTAGTTTTTGAATGCTGACAACACAAGGAGAACCTCTTTTGTTTTTTACTCCTTGAAGATTTGTGATGTGCAAGTCTAAAAGACCAACAATTACAGGACCCATTTTTAAACAATACCAGGGAGAAATACAGCTGTTGGCAGCTTCTTTTTCTGCCTAAAAATTAAACCATTATGGGATAATAGATTCCTGATGTGACTTTCAGACTCATGACCAGACCTTCTTTTACTTGCAGAATGTCACAAAGCAGTAGTCTGAGGAGAGAAAAGGGACTGTCTGCTCTGTCTTCCAAAACTAAATAGTTGACAGCTCTTCAGCTTAGGAAAGGATGGGAAAAAAAATTGGAGGGTTGTTTTGAAGGTCAGGAAAATCATGAGTGTTCTGGAAAAGCATAGTAAGGGAAGTCTTACTTTTCATAGTGGAAGAGATGGAAAGTACTATGGAAAATATTATTTTCAGGCGACTTGCTGACTTTGAAACTTCGTGTAGTGTGATATCATGACAGGTAAATAGCCAGCATCTTGGGGAGGGCAGGGAAGGAAAAAGTCTCAAGGTATGTCAAGCTAGACATTCATGTCAGGCCATATAAATCTGCTGAAATTTTTGAAAGACTAGGCTCATGTTAACTGACTGTGAAAGCAGAGGTAGTTTGACGAAAAGAGGAGGGGGAAATGCTTTCAAATGAAGACATGGAAAAAGTAGTTTTATTTTTAGTGAATTAAAAATATGGAGTTATACTTATGATTTGCATCTCAAATTATCTTTTTTTTTTTTTTTTTGCAGTTGAAGTAGAAAAAGATTACTCTGGAGGATAAGTTAGAATAGTTTGATAACTGGTTCTATAGAAAATCCTGTGAGTTGCAGTTGTACCAAGGTCTTACAGTGAACTCTAATATACGAGGCTTTATTCTAAGAAATTAAAAAATTCACAAGTCTTAGCATAAATAATGAACTTCATATGTTCTCCAGCGTCAGTTTTTTCACCATTCTGAGCTGAAATCAAGGTCCTTTAAACTGCTAGCCCTATACAGCTTGTGATTTGTCTTCTGAACTCAAGAGCCCCTTGAACTCTATCTGGCCTTGGTTCATTCTATGATTGAACTTTGCTTTGAGCAAAAGTGTTTCTTTCCTTCCTCACTTCTGATCTTTGTTATTGTGTAAGTCTGGATGTATATGTACCCTGTTTAAGTTCATTTGGCAAGTCCAGCAGCTGGAAAATTGCAACAGGTGAAGAAGAGAAGCTGCTTTTATCTTTCTCAATCCCATTTTGTGGATGTGCTGACACTGAACATACATGTAGGTATTAATTGTAGTGGGGATTTTCCTGTACTGATAGCAATATAAGTCTGACCCAACTACCACACCTTTTATAAGGGGTGCACAAAGCTATAAAAAGATGCAGATTGTGTTTTCCCCTTGTGGTTTGGCTGAGTCTGAAATGACCTCTTTTGTTTGGAATTTGTTTTGTATCTTAAGTTTGGTTTTGATTTTTTGTTGATTGTTTGTTTTGGAGTTTTTTTAAAATTGCTCTGTGGCTAGACCCATCAACATATTCGGGGACCATTATTTAGCAGTTACTTAAATCTGGCATTGGTTTGGGGCTGGCAGTCAGGCTTCAACCCTCCCCTCAGGTTGAGTGCCCAGATCTTTCTTAGTCATCTTTCTTTTGGTGTGTTGGAAAAGCATCTTGCTTTTGGTTTTAACAAGCTATTGTTTCTTGCTTTGGCTTGTCACCTTATGGTTATGTTTTAACTTGTCCTTGAGAGAACACTAGGGTTGCTTTTGTTTCTTTAAAGTCTCTTCATTGTAATTGCTGCTTTTAATCAGCTTCAATTACATTCATTTTTTTATTTTGTCCGTTCAGAATCTTATTTGTCTTACCACTTCTCCTGATTCCCTAATATGTCCAACAGAGGAACACTTTACTCTTTCAGTTTCTTCTTTTAACTTATTTTTAACAAGCTTCTCCTTTTGCGTGTAGTTCCCTTGTGCTTCAGCTGATTGCCTGTAAGTTCCTGTATTTCTGTTACATGCTATACCTAGTGTGGCCTGGAGAACTGATGAATTTTAGGGCAATGTGCTTGGCTGGGCAATATCTTTGTTTATTGCCCAGACCCCATTCTTTTATGGAACTGCTCTGGGTTGTACTGCTTGTAGCATGTCCTTACTGGAGACAGTTGACATGGAAGTCTGTAGGGATGATCGAGTGCACAGATAGTACAAAAGAGTGGAATAGGAAGTAATCTCAACTGGCAGGATAGATTCTGCTACTTTCATCCACTCCTTTTACTTCTTTTGAGGAAAATTGATTTTTGTATTGTAAAATACCAGTGATTTCATGTTGTATAATGCAATGCTGTATTGAATACTATAAAAGAGAAGCCTTGACATCTCACAATGCCTGATCTCTAAGTCAGGTTGAACTTGGAAATGGATTTAAATTCCCACAGCATGGGGGAGTTCTCCATCTGTGTTTTACACAACATTTGTTGCTATGTTAGCCATAAGTCTGTGGGATAAGGTAAGGTATCACAAGAATCTTGTCCATTCCATTAAGGTGGTTTACTGATTTACAAATACTGCTAGGACACTTCATAGGAGGAGTAGGTTGATGAAACAAGAACAGATCAAGCAGAGAAAACTTTGGAGGAACTGGATTTAATTGCTTAGATCACCAGTATGGGGCAATCTAATCTTGAACACTTTGCTTTTTAAGATAACTCTTCTATGTACCTGAATAACTTGGTTTAGTTGGCTTTGTCCTTTTGTTCCTTTCTCTTTGGTGTTTCTTGTTAGGAAGGGGGAGGCAATTTAGCCAAGATCACTACCTTGTATGTCCTTGTTTTGTGCATAAATAGCTTATAAATAATATCTTTTTTTTTTTTTACCATATTTGGTACTTTGGAGCTTGAATATTTATTAATGAGGTGTTCTTCCTGAGTGTTTGACTTTCTCAGCCTTAAAGAGAAGAGAGAAACCCTGATCAGTACCTTTAAGGTTAAGTGCATGTCTTGTATATCAAAATTCCTGAAGTTTGGTAATTAATTGGTGGACAGAAGAGAACTGGCTTGTGTTATTTACCTTGGTATTCAAAGGCCTTAGAATGAGATTCTGAGGAGGAGACTGTTTGACAGAGATTGTTTATTGCATGAGAGGTAACTGCCAGATCAAACTATTTATCATAAAGCATAGAATTGAATACAGAGTTTTCATCTAAGCCAAAATTAGTGTGGTGGGCCTCAGGGTTTTGCATCAATCCTGCCATTAGTGTATATTAGCTTCACATATGAAAGAGGTAGTTAGCAGTAAGGTAGACAAACTGTAGATGATAAGAATGAAGGTAAGTCAATAAAAAAATTCTGTGAATATTTCATCAAACTAGAAAAGGCTGCATAAAGGAGATAATGCTCCTTACTACTATAAGTATAATAGAAAACATGGCAGATGAGTAGCTTATATGGAGCAGCGTTGGCTTTCTAAATTGCATCTTATGTTTGTACACTGAATTCTTATAGACCTCTTTCACACCAAAGTGTCTTTCTCTCAACTTTGCCACAGCAAATGCAGGGCAGCTACAATATCAGGATTTTCACCAATTATCTTTTGTGCTACAATTACTACAGAGCATCAAGTTAGAAGTAAAGCAAAAACCAATACTGAATTTTTTGGTGTAAAAGCTTGGGAGTATTTTTTTCTACCTTTCTTATGTCATACATTTAAAAGTAACTTGTTTGCTTGGAGTTTAACTCTACTTGCTTTTATATGTTACGTTCTAGCTGTTCTTCATAGAGAAATGTTGCCTTTTGCATAATATTAATATTAGCTGAAGGTAATATCTGTTCTGCTCAGGTGATTGCACTAACACATTAATCAATAACAATAAAAATATTGGACACCATTGTTAATAAATATATACTTGTGTTCTAGATTAAGAATTTTTAAACCCTGGTTATTCACTTGTATGAAATTAATGTCTATGAAAGTCTATGCACTGCCTAATTTTTGCCTTGTGTTCTTGCATATTTTCATGGACTCAAAGTCAAAGCAGATGTTCTGCAATGGATTGAGTACCATATTTCATTCTATGTGAACTTACTTTTATGAGCTCTTCTTTATAGTTTTTCAGAATAGAGAGCATAATTTTTACAGGATTTCTTGCTGTGAAAAAAGTGACTATTCTGTTCAATTTTCTTAGATTGTCTTGTTTACAGTGTTTCTTTGGTTTGTTCAAGGGCATTGGGCGTTTCAGTGACAGACTACACATTTGAAGACTGTCAGCTGGCTTTAGCTGAAGGACAACTTCGTCTACCTTCAGATACATGTCTTTTAGAATTTGCAAAGCTTGTGAGAAGCCTTGGGTGAGCATATACCATATTTATATGTAAGGTGCATCTTTATTATGTATCTGTGTTTATATAGTTTTCCTGTCATGTAACAATATTGCATTTATTAATATCTTTGGAATGTTTTCATAATACAATCAGGGAAACACCAGTATAAAGTTAAACCAGTACTATGCTTCACTTGCAAGCAGCAGCCCTGAATCCTAACGAGTAGAGTAAGTTGTAAAGTTCTTATTTTCTGTCCAACAAGTGAGCAGAGTGAGTCTGAAGCATTCATTCCTGAGCTAGAAGACACTTTCTGAAGAAGAACGGGATTACTGTGGGATTCCTAATACTTGATACAGTTAAGAGTCAATTGCCTTTTCCTGTGACATCTGTGACGGCAAAACAAGTGCTGCCATAGCAGTCTTGTGACTGGATTAACCTCATCATAGTGAGGACAGCAGGGTCACCCTTTCCTGAGAAGCACAAGGTGGTGGTTGATCTTCTGAGCAGGTCACTGCCAGATGGACTTTCTAATGCAACCCTAGGTCAGCGCAGGCAAAGTGGGTCCTCCCTTTTTTCTTCCCATAGCACCACTTCCTGTTGGCTTTACCTTTCAAAAAAGCCTCAGCAAATCTGAAAAATTTACAGAAACGAAATAGTAGAACTTGCTGCTGTTTTCCAGTTTTTCTTCTGCTTCTCCAGTGATCCTATTGAGCAACCATGAATTAAATGTACAGCCTCATCCTATTAACTCACAATATGCAAACACCCTTTCTCATTTTCTTGTCTTATCACCTGAAAATACAGAGCATAGTTGGATGGTTCCATTGGGTATTTTATTTCCTTTCACTAATTTTTCCTTCATCTTCAGCTTGTGCACATAAATGAAAATGAAGAGAAAACTCTTGGAAAATAAGGAATGTAGAACAGCAGACATCATGAATTCAGATGACAAGCATATATTAATCTATTGTCAGGACCTCCATCTGAAAAGACTTCCATTAGGATAAGAGAGACTTCCAAGGGAACAGAAAGATTCTCACTTTGTTTCAAAGGCTCTGAATTTACAGTACTAAGGAAGAAAAGCAAGCAAAACAAAACAAACCAACCACCCACGTCTCTTATTATGCAGTTGATAATCCTGGGATTCAGTTTAATCCTCTTGTTAAATTGTCTGGCCTCTGTCTGCTCAATTTAAAGCTGTTCTTTCAAATTATGCTTTTCTAGGGTTTTGTTTGGCCTCTGAAACAGTTACATGCATTTGTGAGTGAGGTTCACTGCAGTCCAGAAGGTCTGTCTCTGGTTTGTGCAATTAATCATTGGTGAAATATAATCCTCTCTGAATTTGGGCATGTGCCAGTAAGAAGGATATTATGATGGTATTTTTCTGGCACAATTGGATGAAGATTGTAATATGACTTCATCTCTAATGCACGTTTGATAATAATGTAGTCATTTTGCTGTTTATTCAAAGGTTTTGAGGCCAGGGAGGCATTAAGATCATCCACTTGCATCCCTAAATAACTGGAACAGTAAATTTTATCGAATGGATTTTTCATCCAGTCCTAATACTTATTTTTGAGCAATGACATACCTTCGAGGTAGCATCCAGTTTTAAAAGATTTCTATAGTAAGACAAATTCAGGCTTCTTTTTGGTTTAGATTTTTAAAAATCAACTTACACCTCAGTTTGTTACAGTGAAGAGTTACTTCTGTGCACATTATGTATCTACAGGATTTGTTATCATTGTCTGTAAAATTTGCTTAGTCTGTGCTCAGCTGAATGGGATCCAGTCCAGACTCCATGCAGACACAGCAGTGAGTTCTCATGCTTCATCTAAGGAAGAGCTCAGGCTGTTAAAAGAGCTGTACAGCTGGTTCATACCAAACTCTGTGATCAAATGACTGCTTTACCAATGAGATCAATTGATCATAGACTTATCTTCTCAAATTGTGCATTCATTACTTCTCAAGCATTCTCTTCAGTCTGATAATTTATGTCTGACCAACGAGCTGATTGCTAAGCTATGTGCAATCGATGTTATAGCTTTCATACATATTTTCATACATTGTAAATCCTCTGCATCATTTGATGATTTATTCTGTAATCAATTACTCCACTGTTTAAAGTGAATCTCTGTTTGTACTTGACCTGGATCTATTGCCATGTTCTGGACATTGAATCTTGTTTGGATTTTGTGCCTTACTAAAGACCTCTTTGGGTATCTTCTTCAGGAAGTGTTAATATAGTTAATTATGTCTAGTCTTTCTCTTTTTATGAGATAGTTCTTATGAGCTGTTTTAGGGTAGTTGCCTGCAAGGAGATCCTTGAGTTCTGATTTGAATTTATTTGCTCCTAGTGTTTCAAGCTTCTGTTTGTTCTAATTCCTACATTCACTTCGCTCATGAATTAGACGGACCTTCTAGCCGTTATTGTTGTTTCCCTTTCTTATGAAACAGTGGTTTTTAGGCCATCAGTGGCTTCCTAGAGAATTCCGTTTTCAATTTTTTTAAGTTGTGATTGTTCTCAGTTTTAATTGTTCTGATTTTTGAAAAAAAAAAAGAAAAATATTTAGAGATATCTCTCTTTTTTAAGGCAAAAAAAGCCAAATGTAGCACATATTGCAATTCTAAGTAGATTTTTTTTTTTTTTTTAAGTTACTGTGTTCTGCCTGCTGTTAGATGAGGCTTAATAAAGTCAAGTCTTAAAGTGACCTGAAATTTTACTGAAGTATTTCTAGTGGTCCAGGCCTTTTGCACCTTTTTTGGTGGGGTATAGGGAAGGGGTGGGCAGGGAGCAGAGGGAGAGGAGAAAGGAATCCATAGCTTCATCGAACTTGTAGCCAGATTAAGGATCATTGGTTTGCTTACTCATGCTTGATTTTTTTGGTTTTTTCTAACTGATTTTGTCTTTTTCTCTTGCTTTCTACCCTTCAATTTCTTAGCACTCAGTATTCTGCATCTTTTACTTAATTGCTTCATGGTTGTTTTATCCCAGATCTTTGACTTTTAAAACCTTAGGTATGATCTGGAACACCCAGCAAGAGTGGATGTGTGTCATATCCTTCTGGCTTAATCACTGTTTTCTACTTCCTGATTTTTCTTATTAATTTAAAGTCTTTTTGGAAAAGTATTATTTAAAATTAAGGCTGTACATCTGTTTCTCTAATTTTTTTTGAAGCTTCACAGCACTGATACTTGTATGAGATGACACATTTTGTCTTCCAGCATGGTAGTTGGCCTTCACTTTGTGCATCACAAAGCAATAAGTATAGAAAATACAGCAAATATATAATAGGATAACATGATGGATGTGCCTTTTGTTATCAGTGTACATGTGGCACAAGATCCTGTGGTTTGGCAGGTTCTTAATGTGGTCTCTGCCTTTAGTACACAGGTTCTTCATACTTTTCAATGAAGACAGTATGGCTTTGTTGATTGTGTCTACTTCTTCCAAAAAAAATACGGTTTGCACCACATTGTCTTTTTCAGGTCAAATTTCAGAAAAATCCACTGTTCTTGCCTTCTTAGCTTCTGCAGTAGGATTACTTTTATCTTTAGCCATGGGTAGCAATTTCGTTTTGAATTCTTTTTGAATTCCTGCCTTCCTTGCTTTCCTGACCATGAGTATTATTGGCATGTTGAACCTGTGTTATGGGCACTAGTGGCATCTGGAAGAAGGTTTTACAGCCTTAGCAGGCCTGCAAGGTTTACCTCCTTACATATGCCCTGGCCCTGGTGAAATTCAGTGCAATTCAAGTCCACTTGTCTTGGAACAGTTCTGCTGTCTCTTAAAAGCCATAGTATTTTGGTAGGAGTGACATGAATGAAACAGCAGTTCCATTTTGACTACTAGTCTCCAATATTACCTCATCAAGTTGGCCATGAGGATCCTTTTAGGCAATGCAGCTGTAGGCTACCAAGATCTACAAGGACCTCCTAGGCCTTGTGCCTGTCTATTCTTGCTCAACAGCCTTTACCGTGCAGATTACAGTGCAGACTTCTGCTCTCCATGTGTGCCTGAAATAGTGGTCCAGACTGTAGGTAGAACTTTGCACCCCCAGAGTAATAACCCTCACAGCTACTTACCTGTGCTGTGACTTCAGAGTGCTCAGAGGTCATCTATAACAAGAAATAAGAAGGATGTTTCCCTTCTCCATTTGTGATAAAAGCAATACTCTCCACTACAGGAGGTGATCATGGATCAGGCATGACAGCAAATATATGGTAACCCCCTGCCCTTGTGGATCAAGGTGGGGTCTGCCAAGAGTATTCAAGAAGGTCAGTTTTGCAGTTTTTCGGTATACTTGCTCCATGATGGCAATAAGTTGCACAGAAGTACATCAGCAGACATGAAACTGAATGTATTGTGCTTTTCTGGCTTAGGGCATGTTTCTCTGTGCTTGCAGTTTACAGTAGCTAGCTACATGATCCAGCTGTTATTTCAACTCTCTGAGACACTGGAACATTTTTGGCAGGTTCCCAGCAAGCAAGAAATGAGCTTGTTTTCAAATAGTCAAATATAGCTAAAACTAGCTTACCTTGCTAAAAATAGTGACAATTATGCTGTAAAATATTGTACCTTCAGGGATCTAGTTTTCCTTGTGAAGTCTGCTGAGAAGAATTTAATGTTCAGAGCTGTTAATCTTGAAAGATGTCCTTTCCATCTTCATGGACTCAGGAATATTTCTTGTTCTCTTTAGTGTGCACTGACATAAAAAATGAAGCAAAACACCACAACAGCAAATAATTGTATGTATCATAAAGCCTAGATCCTGCATGGAAACCATTAAGCCAACAAGCATGATGAGGAAAGACATTTGTGTTGGCTTCCTAGAATTTATAGCCTCCATTGGGATAAAAGTAACAATTGTAAAGGAATTGGGACATTCAAACCTTTTCACATTGGTTTAGAACCTATTATGAGATTTGCACTTGGCTTCAGAAGACTTCAATTTAGCAGTTTATGGTCATCAATATATTAATTACTTTGTGATTTTGAAAGGCTAGAGGGAAGTGAGCTCACCTTGGATTACCAGAAGTGCGATGCAGTCATATTCAAGCTGAAGCAGTTTGCCTCACTGATCCATGTATTGATTTTGAGATTGCCTCACATCTCTTTCTATATTTACAAAACACAAACCACAAGATGTCTGTAAGATTCGTGGTGAGCCATGTTACTTCCCATACAAAGTTTTGCCTTCAAGCTTCTTTAGCTTTTCAGACTTAGCTACTGGTGAAGGAGATCTTGCAAGTATTAAGTGCTACTCACCAAAAGAGTGCTCCCTCAGTTCTAGGTGAATTTTGAGATAATTCATTGCAAACAAAATCACTCTGATTTAGAGACAAATGTTACACGACGTATTCTGTGTCAGTGGGGACTTAAGGAAGGATTTAGATGCCAGCTGTCCTTATGTTGCAGTTAAAATCCATTTCAGCTACTACTCGGGGATGTATTATCAGTGAACACTTCTTGCATGTAATCCTCCATGTGACAAGCTGAGTTTTGTGTGCAGCTCAAATCCTCCATGGACTTTTTTGTTATTGTTCCTTCTATTTTTCTACTTGATCGTGGAAAATGAACGTTTGCAGAGGGGTGTCCCACTCTTTTATACTGTCTAGGACTAAATCTTAAGATAGGTGTTTTAATGCTAGGGTGGAGAACTTGTGAGTGTTCTATAGGAGCAGTGGGATTCTGGAAGAATTTCTTGCATGTTCAAGTCTTATAATTCAGAAATACGGGTCTTGGCATGGTTTAATTAGTACATATTGGTAAGTCAGTATAGGTCATGACAGACGACATGGGAGTTGTAATTTTACTTAAAAATCATGATGTTTAGGAAGGGTCACTACAGCAAGAGATCAGGTTCTGGAGCTGATGTATCAGATAATCTTCCCAGCAAAAATGCTCTTATCTTTTTTCAGAAGCTCCTCAGAATGCTGATATTAAGCATTTTATTCATTCTTGTTACTGAGAGGAAGCTGCTGAGGAGTCCCAGCTGCAGTCTGGGAACAGTTCTGTTGTAAGCTTCTGGGTTGTGTGAATGACTGCTTTTCCTTGTCTGCAGCAGCAAACAGCAAAACAGGCAACTGCAGAAGGACATTGTAGGAGACTTTACTGGAAGCTTTTGTCTTCAGTGTGAGAAGTCTGGATGCCCAAGTTACCCTCAATCAGTTCAGAGGAGACCTAATCAAGATCTGCTTGATGTTGTATTGGGGGAAAAGTTACTTTTCCTTGCATCATACCTGCAGCACCATTTATTTTATTCATAGTAAGATTATTTGATAGGTTTTCTTTGTTTGGGTTTTTTGGAGGGGTTTTTTGTTGTTTTGTTTTTGGGGTTTTTTTGCAAAACCAAAACAGGAATCTTGACTTGGGAAAAAAACTAACCAACAACCATGCAGTAGATATCCGGATAAGTATAAAGCTGTTCATTCATCAGTCAAAGTCTGGTTTTGCAATGGGAAGGACTGAGGAAATTCTGTAGCTGTATGAACTGCTAGAATTTTGTTTGGGTTACCTCATAATGGTGTCCAACTCAAGACTGAATGTGAAAAATGAGGACTGACAAACAGGATTAACAGTATAATCGCTATTATGTAATCCCTGATTTTTTTAATTTTTTTTTTTAGGCAAGATGCATCATGTCCTTCCTGTTCAGTGACATTAGTAAATTTGGAAACATAATTGGTTTATGTTACTGTCCTAAAATACAGCCATATTTGGGTGACCTAAATTCCACCTAGTTCTCCATGCTTGGAATTTATTAGCTAGTTCTAGACTGTGTTTCTTCCTGTTGAACTGCTTACACATATGGCTTATAATCAAGGTAGACTAAAGGACATGAGTTTGTCCAGGGTTCTTAAGCTCTTGAGGTATTTTCTAATACAATTTGAGAACTAATGGGGGCTTTAAAATTGCAGAAATACATTATTTTATAATGAAGTTGTGTAATATTTCTTGATCCAGACTTTGTAATGCTTCACCACCGTTATCATCCATTGTTTCATTTGATACTTTGAAATATGTATTGTTAAAACTGGGTTGCTTTTTAAAATGTGCAAAAATAATATGTTTTATAGGCTGAAGCCAGAAACACTTGAAGATGATCTTGATAAATATGCTGCAAGTGCCATGAAAATGAAGAAAGAAAAGGTTGATCTTAAAGAATTTTCAGCCTACTTGGAATTTCCAGTTTCTCAGACATTAGAAAGTATGTTTGCACTTTTTGATGAGGTAAGAAACAACACTAAAAATTGTACTACTTTTGGTAAATTCCACTTTAGCCTACTTTTGTTTCAATTGAATTCACTGAGGTCTGATTCTGCACACCTCACTATTGTATTTGCTTACTGCACTTGCCTTTCAGCAAGGTCAAGGCACCTATCATCAGCTAAATAAAGCATTCCTTCAGGTAGAACTTAAAAGGAGTATCAGCTGGGCAGAAACTGTTTTCTTTTCCTAGATGCAAAATATGAAGAGGAAGAAAGGTAGAGTCAGGGTAGACCTCTGGTGCTGCTCATTGCAGCTGAATGCAGTGTCTGTTACCTGATATTTCATTTACCTTGTAAATAAATGAGTTGTTCTTCTACGATGCCTGAAACCTGAAGGATCTTGGCAAATGAGATAATTGTCATTTCCCCATTCTGACTGACTGCCAGAGGAATGAAAAACTATCTCTGTCTGGATGAGGTGCTGTCTGGACCAGGAGGTGGATATGTCCACAGTGTTCTCTCTTGGAGCAGATGTCATATATTCAGGGCTTAAATTAGGGTGCATTGTCCTCTGGTTCTCTGGTTTTAATTTCAGTCCAGTGATTCAGACGGTTTAATGGAAAATCTTAAATATGCAAGTGAAGGGTGACAGTAGTAGCATTGTCTTCCAAGAATATTTAAACTATGACTTTTGACCGAGTCTTTGAAAAGGATCTGCAGAGCTTTCACCCAGGTTCTTGTCCTCGTGTGATTGGATTTCAATGAGACTGCATTTTTGTCATGGCACATGTAACAATCTTTCTGAATATTCTGCATTTTAGCAACTGTTAGTAATTTATGAAAATTCTCAGACAAACTGCACTATTTTGAGGGGAAGTTTTCCTTCACAGAATGAAGGTGGCATAATTGACATTCGGGAATTTGTCATTGCTCTGTCAGTTGTCTGTAAGCCATCCAAAACTCTGGAAACAATTCAGTTGGCATTTCAGGTAAGAAGCATTTTCTTGCTCTATGTAGTTTACTTATTTTTAGAAATTATTAATACTGCCCTTAGATTCAATAGAAATTTCATATTCCCTTTTAATACTTAATTACATTTTTAAACAATATTAATGGAAAGTTAGATTAAGAGTTCATGTTAACAGGGAATGCATTGCAAGTGTAGGTTGTGTAAAATTATGGAAGCTTGCTGTTTGACATTGTTCTTTGTAGAACTCTGGTAGAATACTTTTCAGCAAATTAAGTCTCAAACCACAAGTCCTTTGTATTGATTCCTCTAAACTACAGGCTGTTGAGTTGTACTTACTAGTCTTAGAATGTTTCAATCAAATATAATTTTTCAAGTTAATAAAGTATTTTTTTTAGTTTCCTACATATTAATAGAGATTATTTTTTTATCTCCTTTTTTCTTCATGTTAAGACTTTCTTCCTTCTTAGTCTTACCATGTTTGTGTGGTGGTCCTGCAGTCTTTTTCCAGACTTGATGCTTCCCAGAAGTGCTCCTGATCTTGCACTAGCCCCAGTGGTTTGTCGTAGCATCACCATAGATTGTTAATGCAAGCTTTTTGGGAAAATGACAGCAGCAATGCTTAACCAACGGGTTTCTGGCACTTTGATTTATTACTTTTCAATTAATTTCTTTAATATTACTGTTTCAACATGCAATCTCTGCTGCATCCTGCATCATCTTTTCCCTTTGCCTTGAATTCACATGGTCTTCAGTGTAACTGAGACTGAGAAGTGCTAAGTCGATGCTTTCTTCACTAGTGGATGCATGGAGCTGAGAACATTCAATTGCATGGTGCTACAATGCAGTTTTTATTTTCTGTGTAGTTGTATTCAGGTTCTTCAGCATGAAGACTTTAACTACGTTTTGCTGAAGAAATGAGGCTTCTGTGAATGCTTAGTGTTCACATGTATCATTCCTACCCTTCGGCCAGAATCCAATAAATTTGACAAAGAAGGAAGGAGAAAAAATATTTAGTTCCTGCAAATATTGTGGCTGCTGTTATTTACAGCTGTTTCTGAGGGAAAAGCAGAAAGAAAGGTCTCTGTCCTGACTTGGTACATTTCAGCTATAAAATGGCGTAGAGAAATAGTCAGGTGCTGTTTGGTCAGCTCTGTGTCTTCATACTAAAATGAACAAATTTGAAGTCAATGTTCAGAGGGCTTTGGGGAATTTTTTTTTTAAAATTTAACTGTCATGTTTCATAATGTGGAATATAATTTTATCATTTGAGAGGAAGAAAAGCTCAGATTGGTGGTTATTTTCTTTCTAGAAACACTTGAAGTTAATTAAATTGTTTCTTAGGAAAATTTCTGTTCTTTGTTATCTGCTTCATTCTCCAACTCATAATACATAATTTTGAGTTGCTTTGTTAATTACAAAATATAAAGTTAGCTATTAAACTGCAAAGAAGTTTTTTTTATGTATTAAGAAGGCTCATTTTATCCTGCTAGTGATGATTGAAAGGGTTAAGAAAAGTCTCAAGGTGAGGAAATTTTGCTCCTTCTAGAAAAGGAAAGAGAACCTACTTTAATCCTTTCCTACCTCCTGTCCTGACTTCACATACAATAAGATATCCACACAACTTACCTGGAGCCATTGAAGGATCTAGTCAGTTCATGAGTGTATGACTTGGAACAGGTGCTGTCCTCTGCCATTGTGCAGCTTTTTGCCGTCATTTGTCCTCAGGAAAAGTGCAGCTCTTCACATAGCTGCAAGTTTTCAAAGTGGAAGTGTTTAGTTTATGACTGAAGAACTTGAAAAACATCAAGTATCATTACATGGAGTTGATACAAAACTGGGGAGAGTGAGACACCTGAGGGCTGTGCTGCAAGACGGTGGGGCATTCATAGGCTGGAGAGTTTGATGGGGAGAAACCTGATGAGGTTCAACAAGGGCAAGTGCAGGGTCCTGCACCTGGGGAGGAATAACTTCAAGGACCCGCACAGGCTGGGGTCTGACCTACTGGAGAGCAGCTCTGCTGGGAAGGACCTGGGAGTCTTGGTGGATGACAAGTTGTCAAGGAGCCAGCAGTGCCCTTCTGGCCAGGAGAGCCAGTGGGATCCTGGGGTGCATTGGGAAGAGTGTGGCCAGCAGGTGGAGGGAGATGATCCTGCCCCTCTACTCAGACCTAGTGAGGCCACATCTGGAGTGCTGTGTCCAGTTCTGGGCTCTTCAGTACAAGACAAGGAGCTACTGGAGTGGGGCCAGTGGAGGCCACAAAGACGATGAGGGGCTTAAAGCATCTCTTCAATGAGAAGAGACTGAGGGAGCTGGAAATGTTTAGTCTGGAGAAGACTTGAGAGGACATCTCATTAATGCATGTATATATCTCAAAGGTGGGTGTCAGGACAATGGTGCCAGACTTTTTTCAGTGGTGCCCAGTGACAGGACAAGGAGCAAGGGCCATAAACTAAATCACAAGAAGTTCCACCTCAAGATGAAGAAGATTTTCTTTACATTGAGGGTGGCAGAGCACTGGAACAGGCTTCCCAAGGAGGTTGTGGAATCTCCCTCTCTGGAGACATTGCAGGCACACCTGGATGCACTCCTGTGCACCCTGCTCTAGGTGACCTTGCTTTGGCAGGGAATTTGGACTAAGAGCAGCACTCCAGTGTAAGTGCTACACTATCCCTTCTGAACTGCTAATGAAACTGAAGGCTTTTCTAAATCTTATCAATATGGTGCTTATGAACCTGATGGTCAAGTATTACCTGACTACTTGTTCTGTGAAAATGTAGCAGGTTTTATTAAAGAAATATCTTTAATAAAATAATGTCCTTTCCCCAATTCCTGTGGATGTGTGCCGGTAAGGAAAGGCAAGATTCCTGATTTGATCATAAGTTGTCTTCCATGGAACTTCAATATTTTTATTCCAGTAAGGTGTGCTGTCTCATGGCAACAACTTCTGCTTGTGTGAAGAATATATACTTATGCCTGTTTTGTTCAATTGCACCAGTTCCCAGCTTATCCATGGTGTAGAGAAATTAAAAGGAAGTTTCCAAACAAGCATCTTTTACATGTTTTGCTATGTGCAGTGTTGTCATGCTTGAAAAGGAAACAGGAATGTTTCAAAAACTCTCTCGCTTTCCATTGTATGGGCACATTGAGTTATTTTAAGGACGCATAATGAAGCTGTATTTGGTACAGATGTTTTGAAATACTCAGGTCCATTTTTCAGGGGAAGGCACTGCATATATGCGAAGATGGAATGAGACAATGAACAATTATTTTTAGTTACCAATCTGTCAGTACTAAAGCTAACTCCTTCTGTGAGGTAACTTTTTAGGATGTAAGATTATGCAAATTATTGTTTTCTAGAATAAATACTTGTACAAAATTATATGCCCATTGCTGGTGTAGGGTGTAGAATTCTCCTGATTAATTGCATTTAGATACAGGTATCTTATGCAAACAGGCTTTTGGATTTTGGTCAAAGGAATCTTGAGTTTTACATTTGACCAAGTGGAAATGGTGTCTGATTTAGGCTGACCTAAATATATCTCCCAATATCACAGACTATTTTAGAGTTTATACCTGTAGCTCAGTGGACTGAATATTATTCTCAGTTATGAGTATAACAGCAAAACATGTTAGTATTTGACAGTCTTGTTGCTGAATATCACTAATTCTAGTGGTTAGGCATGTAAACATAGGACTTTTTTCTGAATATAGCAAGCTTTACTTTCTAAGCATACACAGGTGAACTGATGAGGATATCTTTTACCCAGACTAATCTGAAATCCTTAATATATCACATCAGTCTGAGAATGACTAGAATTTCTAATACCAAATTTTTATTTTGCTCTACTTCAATGTAGCGCTGTTTATAGGAGTTGGCATTCAGCTTTGCAATGATTTATCTTGCTGTCTTGATTCATAGCTGTACCAGTCAGAAAGTGGAGCTATAACGGAAGAGGATTTAGCTCATATTCTGAAGACTGCCATGGGTGTGTCACAGATTGATGTTACACATCTTTTTAGAGCTGTAGATGAAGAGGAAAAAGGAAAGATTACTTATGGTAAGTATTCTAACTGCATCTGAACTGTCACCAAATGTCAAAGTTGCCTGCACTCATGTTGATAAAGCAGTTGCATTTTTATCAAACTCTGCCTTTTTTAGTTGGCTTGTTGATTTCAGTACTGATAAAAGCCCTGCAAACAAAGTAAATTTACATTTTAAAAAATGAGCTTCACCTTTGGTATGGAATGCCATGTTTCCATGTTTTCAGTTTTCCCTTCCGCATTAAGTCACATAACACGAGGATTAGCTCTTTCAGCATATTCTGTTCTGTGACTTCCATGTATATGAATATGTATTTTTAAAGAGAGCTACCTTAGGTTTGTCCTGGTTTTTTGTCTCTTGTGTCTGGGAGCAGGAAATGAGGGGGTTAACCAGGCAACCTATTCTGTAGTCTGTAATGTAGGTGGAACGGAGGCGAGAAAGTTGTATTTCAAAAATTGAGACCTGGGTGAATAGATTGTGCTGGGAGTCAGAGTACTTGTGTGCTACTTCTGATTCTTTATGTTTTATGCAGTAAGGTTCTAAATTTAGTTGTATGATTTAAGTATAAACTGAGTTGTTGATAGCCAACATATTATGTATGTCCAGTAGAGGTGCTTATGACATACCTAATGACCTGTTCTAATTGATTTCCCTCAGGATAATCAGTATGTATTTAATTTGTAAAAATCTTACTGATTAATACATGTAAATCATAGTTTCTACACTAGAAATTCCTATGTTTCAATCATACAATATTCAAATACACAAATATAATTACTGAAATGACTATCATTGCCACTTTCCTTTCCTTTTTTCCTGACTACTGTGTCTTCTCCTTGCTTCCTGATGTACTACCCCTTTCTTTTCTGTGCCTCTCATCTGTCACATCCTCAGCATTTCCACATCCATCCTGCCCATTGCCTTCTTCCTGCCTATCACTGTTGCTCCTTGTCTTCCAACTCCTATGCGCAGTGACTCAGCTCTTCCCTCCACCTCCCAGTCACCAGCTTCAAAAATACCAGCACAAATCTTAAGCTGGTAACTGTAGCAGAACTCTAATTTTGGCACATTTCATTGTTTGAGAATAGCTAAATTTGTAGTCACGTACAAGTGAATTGAAACCAGGTCATGTGAGTTACCAAAGAATTCATATTTTAGTATTCATCTTTAATAGTTGCATCTAATCTGCACTTTTTCCCTAAGTGGTCATTGTATGTTCCCATCACAAGAGAATCTGGACCACCGAGCCACAGCAGTGGCCACTAGAGTGCTTGGCTCTCGTTTTCACTATTTTATTTCCTGTAGTCAAAAATAGTCTTTTGTGAGGCAACACAAGGTAGGTAGTGGGATGGTGTTTATATAATTTCTTTGAAGCTTTCCTTAGTGCTCTTTCTGAGAGAAGTGCTCATTTTATAATAAAAACATGTCATTTCAACATATCTTGAAGTTTATTAGTAAGAGCAAATGTCCAATTTATTGTGGTAGATAATTAGAAGTTGCAAATAAACTTTTGGTATTACATTTCTTGAAAGTTCCTGCTATAAATATTCAACCTCTTGCCTTTGCTGAGAAGATGTAGAACTTTGCAGCTCAATTTGTTGCAGTTAATTACTAGAAAGGAGAGGTGAAAAGACTTGCAGACTACAGCCTTCTGAAGATATTGTCCAGACAAGTTCTGAGAAATCAAAACATTGTATCTGGTGGAACTGATGTGACTTCGGATATGCACAACAGAGGTCTACTGACAATCTTCTTTCTAGGGTATTGGAATTTAAAGCAGGAATATTAAGTCGAGTCTTACTTGTAAGAACAAAAGGTAAAGTATCTGAAGTATCAAACCTAAATTCCTGCACACACAGCAGAGTTCTTGAAGACACAGACCTCATCCCAAAGGAAAAGCTCAGGTTGCAGATAAACAAAATAACCAATAGCAAAATCAAGGTTGTGTAACTAGATTGATAATCATTAATCTGAATTGTTGGAAATCTGGATTTTTGTTTCATGGTTGAAAACATACTGGTTGCCAAAGATGTATGTATCAGTTCTTTTAAGCAGTGTGCAGTTGGCTTTGTTGCTCAGATGCACTTCAATTGCAAATCTTATCCTTTTAGTCTAATATAGACAGAGGCAAGATTTATCAGTCTTAAGACGTGATTCTGGAGTGTTTGAATAGGTTCTCTAGGAGGGCATCTCAAATTCTAGGACACTCTCCACCAGCTCTTGATAGACAATTCAGACTGTGAAAGTGTTCTGAAGACTGCCTGGCTTGCTGTAACCAGAAAAAAAAGGGAAATTGGCCATATTTGGAGTATCTGTATGGATGAACAATCAGAAAGAAGATTTATTTGCTTAAAATGATTATATATTAACCACAGGATTATTCTATTAAAATGCTGTACACTAAGGTAATTATTTAGCTGAGTGGAAACAAAACCTAGAGGAGATTCATGAACACAGAGCTTCCAGGCAGAGCATCAAGCAGTAGGAGGGTGTTTCAAGGGTAGGAGAAAAACTTCTTGTTGTACATATGGATACTTAATGCAAAGATATAGATATGAGTCTTAACTCTACTTTGGGTTCTTTCTTTCTTTCTTTCTTTATATCTCTTTGCCCTTAGTGGAGGCAGGAAGCAAAATCACCTTTTTCCCCACGTTAATGACTGAGGTGATCTTTTCCTTCAGTCTAATGCTTCACAGTTGCTTTCAGTGTGAGCTCCAAGATGAGACCTGTGATTAGAAGTAACGCTGCAATAGTTGGTTCTTTCTACATCATCTTTTTTCACCTTTCTGATGAATGAGGCAAATGGGATTCCAAGCACTTTTCCTTGCACTCCTCTGGGTACAACTTTGATAAATGTTCCTTAATATCTTCAGGACTTATTTCAGCAGGACCCAAAATGTCATCTTACTGAGATCTATCCAAAATGTTACCCTAGACCCAATTCAATTCCTCTCTGGAAACAGAGGTTTTTTGTTTAGATCCAGTACTGCTAAAACATTGAGGGATGGATCCTCACAGAATCGTCAGGATGATGATTTGGATATAAACTATTGTAACTGTGTGAACAACTGCTTCAAGGGATTTTTCTGAATTTATTTCCTGAAAAAATACTGTAACTTTTTAAGGAATTACTTAGACTGGCATCTTCAGTAAATAGTCCAGTCTTTCCCATGTTTAATGTGATTGCAAGAGCATCTTTGGTGCTTCAAGATGGAAATTTTTATACTTGTCTTAGTTGAGCTAAATATTAGAATGACCTTTCCCAAGAAAAGAAGGCCGTTTTTCATGGTCGTTAATATGATGCACACATTGTATGTGTTGTTATAAAAAACAGTACATCCTTGGGATGTGTTTAAAGCATCCATATGAAGAAAGGGAATGCTTTCATGGTCCTGCTGCAGGCCAGACCCAGTTAAGGGTGACCGCTGATTGCTGTCTCCTTGTTAGCTGCAGAAAAAGAATATAATCCATTGATTTCATTGAATGTACTTAACTGTTCTGATTCTGATGAATCAGTTTGCACTCAAGTGTTTCTAATATATTTTTACAACTACTACTGTTAAATATTTTAAATATAAAAATGTCCGATGTTTTTTTCTTGAAAAAGGTTAGATTAATCAAATTCTTTGCTATGAGATTTTTTTATAAGAAGTTGAATTTGCATTAAACACTGTCAAAAGAAACATCTTTGCTGTATGCACTTTCAAATATTTTGTATTCCCCTTTCCTCATGAAGACTTTATCATTTCTATGATCCATCAGTCTGTTTGTACATAGAGGTTTTTCAACATAGATGGTAACGTTGGTTTTTATGACCTAAATGTCATCAACTTTTGCTGAAGTTATGAGTCCAGAATACTCTAGATCCATATGAGCTGTGGATAAAGGATACCCACTTTTTTGTTAGCGGAAGGACAAAGTTATGTTTCTTGCCTACTCCCCACCTATCCCTTTGCAGCAGTTCAGAGGCAGGGCTGCCCTGCAACTCCAGTGCACCTGTGAGCCATATGGCATTCCCTTGGCCTTTGCAGTATTGAAAAATCATGTCATCTCAAAGAGTGGCTGAGAGGGAAAGCTGCAGTGGATTCCTTCTTCCATACCAGCCCCGTTGTACTAGGAGGAACTGGGCTTCACTCCTCTGAAAGGCTTCCTCAGGTGTCATCTGCTCTGCACTTGGGGGAATTCACAGCATCGTCTGATCATGAGCTCTTCTGGGATAGCACAGTGAATTTGAATGGGAGGTGTGTGATACGCTGTAGGTGACCGAATTAGTGAAAATATTCACATCCAGATTTTTCTAGTGTCAGTTTATGTTATAAGAATAGCTCCTTGTTGCTTGGATCCTGTACAGTATCTTGTTTTCAAATCACATCTGAATAAAGTCATATGGGCAAATTGAGACAAAGTTTCAATGTCTGATTTTTAACACAAAATGTTACTTCTTGATGTTAAGGATTCCCCACTCCCCCAAGAAGTAATCTGGCTCTTCTTATTATCGTGTTATTATCCAACATTAAAATCAGGAGGTTTTTTTATGTGTTATAAATTATCTCCTCAATATTATTCTCTAGAATATTGGGACTTGAAAATGCTGAAATCTTGAAAGTGGAACAGCTGATGTTAGGTTGAAGCAAACTATGAGTGCAAAGCATTAAAGGGCATGTTTGCAAAAGAGTTTTAAGAATTTAAGAAATTACTACTCTTGATGTTCAGTGATCTTCAGCTGGAGGGCTTCTGTACTTCCCCAGTGAATAGTGAAATGCTTTGTCAGGGCATGTGGTGCTCATCATGCATTTTAATACAAATCTGATCCTGTTTGCCACTTCATACAAGCTAAGCTCTGGCCTGAAGTGTTTTCAAAGGGCTTAGATAACTCTTTGCAGCATCTCAGCTCTGCTGATGTGGTAAACTTATGCTGAGAAGCTAAAACAAGCACTGGGGATAGCATTATGTTAACTGCTGCTATTTTTCTCTGAAGAAATCATGTGATTATGTATGTGTAAGTATTCAAATTTAGCATCCTTCTGTTTCAAAGAGCTGATTCTGTGCAACAATTTTTTTTTAGATGACTTCTACACATTTGCTGAGTTGCACCCACACTTTGCAGAAGACTATCTCTATGCTGATCAGATGGGAGCGGAGAGTGGCTTGGAGACTTCATCTCTTTCTTCTCCTAATGGTATCTGTACTGACTTCAGCCCTGACAACACTGGAGATAGAAAGAAGCCCCTGCAGAAGAAACTGAATTAACACTACAACTGTTACCTTCCTCTCCTGGTGAGAGGGTTGTATTTTCTTGGGATTTTCATAAGTCACTCCAATTATACAGCAAATACCAGTTTTGTGTGTGAAAGTTCTTCTACCTTAATACCATCCTTTGAATCGTATGTGCTATATTTAACAACATGTTCCAGGTTACTTTGGGAAAGGTGGTTTTTTTGTTTTTTCTAAAGGTCTTTGAAAGGCAAAAATGTGAATGTGCTTCATTATTAATGTTCATATTTAAAAGGAAGCGGCACAACTTATTTATATTCCATTGGCTAGTTCCATGTACAATGTGTCGCACAAACTGTGCATGTATAAAGAAACTGTAGCTACTATGGTGTAAAGTGCACTTTGGTGATTAGTGTTTTCCCTAGTTATGGGAATGTTTATTTGGGGCCAAACTTTGCTGTCCAAATTTGAATAGTCAGTCTTGTTGATTTCAGTGGGATTATTCTCTTGAGCAAGGCAAGCATACTTTGGCCCTTTGTTTTGGTTTCAGTGAACAGTTTGGAAACAGTAATACAAAAACTTGCTAAGGATTACTTTTTATTTTTACTGTTGAATTACAAAATTGTTTCTCTTTCCATGGTAGAATGAAAAGGAAAGGCTCCTTATCCCTCACCCCAACACTTTTCTACTGTAATCTTCCGGATGCAATTAAACATGAATTCTTTCCAAACAGACATGCCACATACTGTTTGAAAATACATAACTGAACTGTTTGTGCTTTTCTCTTATAACCAATTCAAATCATGTCCACACAGCATTTTAATGGGAGATGTTTACACAGCTATATTTGATTTAGATTTATCAGGAGTCACAGGTTTCTTTTGTAGCAAGCCTGTACAGATAACATATCATGGAACACATCATGAAAACTTCGGTGTATGAGCACAAGTTGGAAAAGGTTGCAGTCACATCAGAGGCCAAGACAGCAACAAGCTGCAGAACATCCTGAAGAAGTGCTAGTTAAATCTCTATAGCAACATTACATATACTTCACAGAACATATATGAAGCTTACAACAGTTTAGAACTGTTAAAGAAACCCACCACACTTGTAGTACTTACATTTCCTTTTGTAAAGCCAGATGCCTTAACTGTTACTGGACGTCTCAGAGGAAAATCTAGGTTATTATAAAACCACAGAGCTTCATTGATTAGAAAATGTGACAAAAGCCTGAAGGAGTGGCAAGGGGAACTTTGTCACAAAATAACTGTGATGGCAACTCTGCTTCCAAACAAACAAAAAAATCTTTCAAGTAATTTCTGACTAATTTTGTAGATCTGTGCTAAAGTATGATAGTTTTGTGATTGAAAAACTATTGAGATTTGAGTCTTCCACAAAGGAATTTAAAACTAGATTTGAATGGGAGGAACTTTAGCAAAGGAAGTCTGTTTGTACCAAATGCTTTTATAACTATTTTTTAAATAGCAGGAGGTGTTTTAAAGCTCATTAGGGTATTGGAATGTGTCCTCAGAAATCCCTAACTGTATGTGGCAGGTCTCCAAACTGGAACTGGCTTTAATAAAAAGGGTAGGAGGAACAAAATGTAAGAAAATATGCTTTATGCGAGTATGTGGAGGTAATAATTAAACTTTTTATTTATCTCGGTAACAAAAGCCAAGCTGACAGGGTGGCAGCAGACTGGCTGGCAAGATTTGAATTAAAACTGATCACAAAAAATAGGAAAAATGGATTGAAAAAATAAGGCATATGAGAAACAACACTTAAGTAGAAATAGTCAGCTGCACGGAGGAGGGAGTGGGTATTACTGTGTTATATCTTGAGGCAGGGATGTCATAGAATATGTCCAACTGAGCACTGCGAACTCATTGCCGTAGAAAAGATGCTTGTGATAGAGGGAGGAATCAGCATGTAGCCTGTGAGGTATTTCTGTGTTACCAAGATGTGATAAGGTCATACCTGAGGTACCTCTTCATATTGGGGCACGTGAGAGAGATGGGGTGTAACTGGATAAAGTCTGGAGGACACATCTCTCAAAAAGAGAGATCAAAAGCATCCTTTAATCCAAAGAAGAGGAGACTGAAGGAAGATATGAGCAGTCTTCAAATATGGAAGAAGTTGCTATAGAGAAAATAGGAACACTCTTCTCCACATGGATGGTAGATACTGGCTATTAATTGACAAGGCAAGTTAAGCATTAGGAAAAGTCTCTTAAAATACACCTAGTTAAGCTGAGGAGAAGGGTTACTCCAGGTGGGGTCAAGAGCCTCCCTTCCTTCACTGGAGGTTTTGAAAACAGAGAAGACAGATAGCTAAGATAAAGACACTTGATTTTGTTGATCATGCCACAGGGTCATGGGGAGATGTCCCCGAAGTCTGTTTCCTGTCATTATACAGTATGTAAGGGAAGGCACATGTAGTCTGGACATACTGCATCTCTACAAGGCTAGGGCATGTGCTTCACACTGGCCATCTAAGATAATTATCTTTTGCTTTGTATGTGAGCTTGGGAATTTGAGGATTTCAGAATGCAGGGAAGGAAAGAGAGTTCCCCAACACGTGTGTCTGAAAACAGGAAAAAGGTAAGCTTAGAATCCCATGGACAACTTTGAAGTGAGAGAAGCTCCAACGGACGAGATACTCTGCCCACACCTGTGAAAGAGCAAAGAAAGCTGAGTGCAGTTGGCAGAATACGAGTGTGTCTAATTTGCACGTATGGTGTGAGTAACTTGGGGGTCTGTTTTATGAAAGCTCATAGATTCATTGGCTACTTTTTTTAATTTGTGAGATGTTTTGTAGTTGTGGTGAGTGTGCTAGCTGTACTTGTGTGCACCTGAGCTGTACAGAGTGCACTGAAGGGTGCTGCAGCCTGTAGGAGATGGGCCACATTGTGTGCTGAAGAGGCACTGAAAGTCCTGTGCATCAGTGAGCTCAGTCCAGAGCTGCTGCTGCAGAAGGCCGGTGACCAACACAAGTCACAAATTCTAGTTGAATTGAAACTAATTTAAAAATTAGTGGATTAAATAATTTAAAAAAAAAAAAAGGCATAAGACAAAAGATTCTGGAAGGAATTGTGATTCTCCCTCTTTTGAGAAATTACTGAATGAGATAGAGACATAATAGGACGAATGATAGGATGAAGGATCAGCCTGCATGGAAACATTGCTAGATCACATATGTCACAAAAATTGAGATTAATGAACATAATTCCAGTAATTTTAGCATCTGTAGAATATAAGGCTGTAATATTAGCCTCCCTTCTAGAGAGTGAAAAGCCGCATTACCACAGGGTGGTGAGCTCAGGCTCTTGAGGGCCGAGGCCTGTAACACATTTCATGACTGCGGCAATATTCATTACAACTCATCCATCAAACTCCAACTGCAGAAGTATTTCAGTAGTTCCCGATGAGAAGCCTTTTTAGAGGCATCTGACTGTGGAGCAGCTGGGTTGTGACCGTCAAGTTTCAGGGACTTGCTGCAAAGTCAGAGTAGAAGTGAAAACTTCCTTTCCCCTTCACCAAACATTGGCATGTAAATGCTTTCCATTAAAATATTACTGATTTTATAGGCAGATTGTTATATTTTAACAGGTAGTATCAACAGCCCCTAAATTTACTAGGAGACATATGCAGAAATTACTTTGGTTCTTTGCAACTATTTAACTTCAGAAATATCTTTATACAAAAAATGCAGGGGTGTGAAGGCATTTGACATTTCTGATGAGCATTTTTGTACTCTTACGTAACACTGCCATCCCTTGCCGGTAGAGCTCTTGCATCAACCTGAATTTTTACATGTTGTATGCGATACTGAGCCAAGGCTGGGTATCTCTTCTCATATGCCTGAACAAGTATTTAAAGTTACACAGAAAACCACAATATCCAAGTTATCTGAAGTTTGGGGGGTTTGGTTTGTTCTTTTATTACTTCATTTATATTTTTTCAAACATAATGAAACCCAAACAAATGTTTTGTAGGTGCAAAGCATGTTTAAACTACTGTCTGTAGCACAGTATGGCAATTGTTATTACAGATTTTTTGGGGAGTCTGTTGCTGTAGCAGATAAAGTTTAAATGCTTCATAGGAAATTTGTAAGCCTTATGGAGAAACTAGGTTGTGCACTTAGTTTTATGTGAATTGCTTACACTATTTGTGTCAATTGTATTATTGTAGCTAGAATGATCTAAGTGTGATAAATAGCAACCAGACTTGTGTGTGTTTGCTAATCCCATTTTGAAGGTATAAATCCTTAGGTCACAGGGGTTGCAAAGGACACGTGTGCAGTAGGGAAGTGATGCAACCTCTTTAGTGACACAGCCGCCGGAAGGAAATAGCTGTGTCACACAGAGCTCTTTATTAATATGTTCATGCAAGCTGAATACCTTTGTTAGCTAGTTTAAGCATTGGGCTGGTTGGAGTATTTTTATATTCATAAAATGCAGTAAACATTTTCCTGGAAAAGTCACGGTTGCACTTCAACATCTGATAAATTTTTAAAGCAGGTGTGGTTTTATTTATTTATGAGTTCCCTGATAAGTCCATTTTTGGTATTGCCCTTAAATTGTTCTTCCTACTTTTATATTACCATGTGGTAAGTATAGCTTCTCGTGTTAACTTTTAGTCACCTTCTGCACTCTGGTCCTTCAAAAATAGCATTCTCATTAAAAGACAAATTAAAAAAAAAAAACTAAACATGCTCTGACTTAAAGAATACTAATCACAGAACTCTAGTAGCATGTGCTGTAGATCCTGTGATCTCAGAAAAAAAAAAACAAAACAAAACTGTAAGCACAGCTTTGCATGTTATGGGACTAAATTAGGCTGGAGAGAAAACAAAATTCTGATTAAAAGCTCTGACCAAATGTAATTTTTCTTTAGGTCAGAGTGTGGATCAGAGGACTTTCTGAAATGTTGCATTTTGCTT
Organism: Orthonyx spaldingii; assembly: GCA_013397795.1. Taxonomy (NCBI): domain Eukaryota; kingdom Metazoa; phylum Chordata; class Aves; order Passeriformes; family Orthonychidae; genus Orthonyx; species Orthonyx spaldingii. Next base: position 182,138 of record VZTJ01002873.1, on the reverse strand, counting down.
AATGTGAAGCCTCTGGTTTTCTTCTCTAGCGGAGCTTTTGTGAGTGCTCTAGCAAATGACAAATGTGCTGGGCAAGAGTTCTACATTAACAAAAGTCAAATTTGGCTCCTAAAGCCATATTGAGGCACAAAAGTTCCCTGTGAACCAGACACTTCAAATAGTTTGCTACTTTTTAGATATCTGAACTTCAGCTGATTAGGAAAACTTAAATTAGCAGATTATTCTGAATAGATCATTACAAAAAAAAAAAAAAGAAAGAACAATACTAAATGGAAAGAGTTATCATCAGTGCCATCGATAATTAGTTATTAATTAAATTATTAATTGATCAACAAAACTGCAATATCTGTTTCACATATGAGCAGAAAGGTTGACATGGTCATTCAGGTAATTTTGCTATCCTAACTAGGTAGAATTTAAGCCAGGTGGTCTTTAGTCAGAGGATGATTTCTTGAAGGTACTGCAGCATCCTAGTACTGTCTTGGTCACTGGCAGTGTGGACAGTGAGGTTTCATCTTCTCACCCTGTTTTTTCTCTTTGAATTATGGAGAAAAGTATTCAAACTGTGACAGGAACCTTGTAAAATCATCTTACAGGTAAAAACCCTCCAGCACTACCTGAGAGGCACAAAGATGATCATTCTGTAGTATGGTGGTGAATTGAGTTTACAGTGTTGGTCACCAACACCTTGTGATCAAATCATGCAAAATGCTAATGTCGAGGTAAAACTACTGAGAGAACACAGCAGCAAACAGGGCAGCCTTTAAATGTACTTGGACTTGAGTCTGTGAGTATTTCCTGCATCTCATAGTGTTCAAGTCAAGACAGGTTCTTTCTCTAGGAAACATTTCAGGTTTCTTTCAAGATAATGATTACTTTGACTTCTTCAAGTGGAAGAATGATTTGTTTTGTAGAAAGCAGCTTCTTTTTCCCCAGATGGTGTGATGTACTTGATCATGTGTAATGTGATTAAACTGAAGTGGGTGATACCAAGAGAGCAGAGGATGTAAGAGGCTTATAAAATAGAGAGTTTGTGTTTCTGTGAGATATGCTGAGACATTTCTGCACAGTAGCTGACACTGCCTAGATTGTCTTGCGAGTTCTTTATACAAAATAATTTTATTGGTTGTGTGGTGGCAGTGGCTGTTTATTCCATTTTCCTTAGCAGGGTGGCAGAGCAGAGTACTCCTGTGTAGGCCAACTTTGGGATATAGATGTATTTGCAGTTTTCAAATGATCAGTCTCTGGGAACAGACACAGTAGAATCACATTAGCACTGACTGCACCTCAGTAAGTTATTCCTGTTACTTAACTTAGCTCTTTGGGATATTTTTTTATGAATGCAGTTATCATGCTGCTTTATTCTGAGCTAAGTTGCACAGAGCCATATGAACATCAGAGCTCACTTGAGATAGCTTGGGGATCTCAAAAAAGGTGCTGTATGATAATCCGTTGGTATACATTTCAGTTTTTTCACTTTGACCAAAAATGTCGGAAGCAAGAGAAAAAACTCATAATGACTTCTGTAATACTCTATTTTTGTACTGTCAGTGGGGTGTTATTTAAGAGTGCCAGTTCTGAGCCAAAGTCAGCAGGAGAAAAATCAGGCTGAACTTCTGATCCCGAACCAACAAGCAGAAAATCCCATCAAGGCTAGCATGGCAGCAAAGTTTTCATTCTGCAGCTGGCCTTTTCCCACAGTAAAGAAGGATCTTTTCTGCCTCTTGGGCTGGTGAATTCAGTTTGTTTCCCTCGTTCTTGCTTGTGCTGTCTGTTCTTTGTAGGTTTGTTGCAGCCAGAGGGAGACCCTGCTGCCTCTTAAGCTGAAGTGACATTCATGGCCTTTTCTCCCTGAGCCAGGAGCAGCAGGTGAATATTCAAGTCCTGTTCTGGTAATGCTACCCAAAACTAAAATCCCATGTACTGTTCTAGCTCATGTCTGCCATTAGGTACAGAACTGCTTTTTGTTTTCATACACTCCAACTATTGCAGGTGTGTCCAGGTGACAGCAGGTCTGAAAGAGCTTATGAGATTCTCCTTGTTCCTGTGAGCAACAAGAAATTAAATTTAGAAGTATTAGAAGTTGACAGTGAAACCTTAAATTGGATTGACTCCTGACTCGCTATATATATCACTTTCAGTGTAAGCCTGTTCACTTCCATGTTCCAAATGCAGGATCTATAAATGCGATTGCAGACAAAGTCTCCTCATGGATACTGAAGAAAGCTGATGCTCAGACACTTTTCATCCTACCATGGTACTGGAAATGAAATTCATCTGACGATAGCTTGTTTCTAAGTCTATGAATGTATATGGGGAAAACCCAAATACATGTTGTTTATTCACTATTCAGCATGAAGAAAATTTTGTATTTCAAAAGCTAAAGAAATAAACTTGGAAAGATCTTTTATGGCCTAAGTATATATTTTTTGTCCTATGTTTTCTTTTATAATGAACTTCAAGCAAAATATTTCTTATATTTCAGCAAGGACATTTAGGTTAGCCAGTGCTGTATTTTCCGGACAACAAAAGCAGTTTTAAAGAAAACATATAAAAATGAAATTGTATTTTTAAATATGTGAATTAGAATTCCTTTAAGTTAAACATGTCTCCTTAGCAATTGTATATACTTAGACAAAAAGCAAAACCTTTGCAGCTGCTTGTCTCTATAGTTGTTTGTGTATGGTAATTTGTTTATATTGCTTTTTCGGATTGCTCTAAGGCTATTAAGAGTCCATGTTAGAAATAGAAGTCAGAAGTAAATTTCTTTAGAAGTGATAGACTGTTTCCTGGAAGAGGACCAAGAGTAAGCATCAGCTAACCTTGTATTATGTACTATACTACTTCAATGTAGCAGCGTTGTGCTGCAAGTATTTGACATCTGTTCAATGGGACCACTTTCTAAACCTTTTTGTAATTCCCAGCATCTCTCCAGGTGTGTGAGACATTTCTAATTTGATGACAGGTACTAGTTTGTCTTTTTTTGGAAAAATAAAATTGAGTAATCAACAAACTGAGAAATAACTAAGAAAAAAAATAGTTTTGATCTCTATTGGTGAACTTGCATTGAGGATATAATTTTTATATTTTGGGGAAAAAAAGATTGATATGGTTTTGAACACACTTGAAACTTTAAATACAAAACCGAAAAAGTTAACACTGAAATGATCACATTTTGGAATTTTCTTGTACTGCTACTGAATCCAAGTTAGGCACTGCCATGAAAAGGATGCTTTTAGCTGGAAACCTCTGTTGACAGAGCAAGAGTCTGTTTTGTAGGGACTCACTTGTGAGATATCACATGGTTGTTCCATCAGTGGTACAACTTCTGTTGTTGACTTCAAGGCTGCTCAAACAGACCTGGTGTGTTTAAAGAAAAGCTTTTGTAAGAGCCCTTGGATGTGCAGTGTAAATCTGTAACAATATATAGTACTACTGGATAATAATGATCTAAATGCATATTTTCTGCTGTAAATTTCCCTCATGTGGCTCCAATGATATGTGTACATAGGCTATTACCTTTGCACTGAACTGACTATACTTCATAAAATGAAGAGCAAAAACAAGTAGTCTACTAAAGATGACCATACCTTGTGGCTCCAATTGTGGAAATACTTTTGCAGAACAAAAAGTATAGCTTCAGTGTTATAAATTTGATTTTTATATTTTTTATTAACATGCATGGAAGACTAAGGATAGTATTTTTTAAAAATGAACTTGGTTTTTGTACATTTTTTCAATGTTTAAAACTATATGATTTAACATTACCTCTGAATGCCAGTGATCAGTAAATTAAGGAAATACCTCAATTCAAGCATTCTTCTCTTGTTACTTGTCTGATAGGTTAAAATGGACTATAGGGGGTGATGAAGTGAGCATATGATGTAGGTGCTTAAACTGCTATAGAAGGCGTACGATGATTTACTGAAAGGGACCTAAATGATACACTACAAGTGTTGAGTGCAGTTACACAATCATGGCTCATTCTGCCCAACTGGACATTTTTCTCATGAATGGCTTGTAAATTGAATTTTCAGCGTGAAGCCAAATTAAAAATGAAACAAAAATTACTTGGTTTTCTCTGGATTTTTTTTTTTTTTTTTTTTTTTT
>VZTJ01002873.1:83341-171657 GCA_013397795.1 Orthonyx spaldingii | reverse complement strand
TCCCGAGCCGGGCTGCGGCGGCGGGCGGGGGCCGCCACTGCCATCGGCGCCGTCACCATGCTGAGCCGCAGCTCCTTCACCAGCCTGGTGGTGGGCGTGTTCGCCGTGTACGTGGCGCACACCTGCTGGGTCATGTACGGCATCGTCTACACGCGGCCCTGCCCGACGGCGGCGGACGGCGCGGCTGGGGGATGTGTCTGGCCCTACCTGGCGCGGAGGCCCAAGCTGCAGGTGAGGGGGGCGGGGGCGGCCCTCGGCACCACCCCTGTTCCTCTCCGTGCCCTCTGCCCCCGCTTCTGCCCCCTGTCCCTGCTCCCGTAGTGCTGGGCCTTGTGGGTGGCGCCCTAGGCTGGTGCACGGGTAGGACTCGGGATCGGGTTTTTTACTGATTTCGTATGTCTGCTGTCACACACATGCCGGTTAGAACAGCCGTGCGGAAGAAATGCTGAGCCTGTTTAATCTAGAGAAGACTGAGAAGGGATCTCATTAATTCATATAAATATCTCAAAGGACGGGTACCGAGAGGATGGTGCCTAGTGACAGAATGAGGAGTAATGGCCATAAACTAAAGCACAAAAAGCTCCACTTCAATGTGAGGACGAACTTCAGTATGTTGAGGGTGGCAGAGCACTGGAACAGGCTGCCCAGGGAGATTGTGGAGTCTCCCTCTCTGGAGACATGCCAAGCTCACCTAAATGTGTTCCTGTGTTAGCTGCTGTAGGTGACCCTGCTTTGGCAGGGGGGCTGGACAAAGTGATCTCCAGAGCCCCGTTATTCTGTGAAATGGCTCTGCTTCCTTCAACTTCCAGGACAGGTCATCCTGTTAAAATGAGTTTAATGGCTGTGTTGCAATATGCGTTTCTGTCCCCAAAAGGAGCTGAAAGACTTTTTCTGAGTACACTGTTTTCTTTCCCTTGGTATACGACCTTCCTGCGACTGGCGAATCAGTGAGGCTGAAATACGGACCTGTGCTCTTAATCGTAGTGATGCATGAATTTATTTCCATACTCTGATTTCTCTGTGCTGTGTTCTGATTTCAGTTAAGCGTGTACACTACCACACGGTCAAGCATTGGTGCGGAGAGTAATATAGATCTCGTTTTGAATGTGGAGGATTTTGATATTGAGTCCAAATTTGAAAGGTAAGGATCTGGACCAGTAGCACCCAAGGTATCAGAGCTCTTTGTTTGATTCTGAAGTGTGCATTCTAACTGGGAGTTACGTGGACAGAAGCATGCATGAAGCAAGGTAGATTTCACTGCTGGTTAGCTTGGATCAGTGTGCTGTTTTCAGCCATACAGGCAAATGTTTTGCAGAAGTGTGCCTTGCTTGTAATAGTAATAGTAAAAATTACTTGCATTGAGAAAAACTAAAGACAAGAAATGCTTGAGACTTCCCTCTAATCACATAGGCAGGACACTGGCTACACATGTATTGTTTTGTTCTTAATTGCTGTGTCTTCAGTCCTGGAACAGGACTTGGAAGTGACATTGTGCCCTCCTTTCCTGTGTTTTAGCAACACGCTCTTCCATAACTGTTTATCTGCTAATAGTCACACAAGAAAACCTTCTTTTCTGATAATTTAGGGTTTGGGCATCTTCTGAACAGATATAGGTGCCAAGATTGTGCTCTTAGAGAAATTATTTAGTATAACAGTGCACTCTATATGCGTGCTTTGTACAATCAAAATGACTGGAACTCCTTGTTTTGTTCTTCATATTTGCTGCTTCGCTTTTTGTTTGGTTGTTTGGTTTTTTTTTAATAATTGCCTCACTCTTGACTCTCTTACTGTAGTCTCCTAGGTTCTTCCTTCATTTTCTATGACTAGAGAACTTATTGGTTGTAGTTTAGGTCGTATTAAACTTCTTCTCTGACGGACCTTAGAATTGTTTTACTGACAGGGTCTGCTAAGCTATTGAAAGTATTCAGAGCAGAATAAGCTGAGCAAGACTACAGGAATAGAGGAGGCATTATGCAAGGGTGCAAGTAGGATGATTTCTTGGCTAGTACAAGGGGAGTGACTTCATGGTTTGGGGCTCCAGTTTAGAGTTCTGAGCTTGGCATGCCATAGCTGAGAAGATATTTTATTAATGCAAAGTGCATGGCAGAACTTGGTGATTTTCTTTTTAAACTTTGTCATGTGTTTACAATCTGTGATTATATATACTCAGCACATGGAAGGCTGTTTTTTACAAGTGCTGTCATAATTTTGGCCCTGTGACATATCAGTAGAGGAAAACAACAAAATAATTGACGATGCAGTCCTGTGTTGTCAGGGCAATGAAGTATGAAGTGGACAATGAGTAAACTATCTTAATATTAAAACTTTGGAAATGCATATATTGTGATATGTACTGGAATATAAAAAATGACCCCATCCAGCCATGGAACATATTAGCTAGACGTAATTGTTGTGTTCCAGGGAACTCAAATGTTTAGTAATAGCTAAATATTTCAGCATGTGCTATGTCATCTCATAACGTATTTATTTTGTATTTTAGGACAGTGAATGTCTCTGTACCAAAGAAAACCCGAAATAATGGCACATTATATGCATTTATATTTCTTCATCATGCTGGCATTTTGCCTTGGCATGATGGTAAGCAGGTGCATATAGTAAGCCCTCTGACCACGTACATGGTCCCCAAGCCAGAAGAGATTCATCTGCTCACTGGTGAATCAGCTACACGGGTAGGTGTGTGTTCCAGCTATAGAACAACATCTGCAAAATAATTAATTTCTTTTACAAACACTTCTAGTGTTTATAAAAGTGTTAGTATCTGCTGTGCTTGTGTCATTAAACTAATCATGATACAACGCAAAAAAACTCAAAATCCTCTTCTTTATTATCCTGCAGACCACTCAGCAGAGCAGAACTCTTTAAAACACTGGCTAGTTATTAAAATACTTCCCTAGTTAACAACAATTGCTTCAAGGATTCATTGCTTTTGGTAGAAATACTGTATTGCTCTGTAAGAGCATGGTGCTGCTTTCTACAGTGAATTGAATTCATGTGACATAATCTGCTTTGCTGTTGTGAAATAGCAGAATAAGATACAAAGACAAACAGCTAATGTTTGGTTGATCATCCACATCCTTCGGACTGTTGTGAAGTAACATCTGATTACTGTACAGTCCTGCTTTCGAATGATTTTTTCTTATTAGTATCCACACTCCTAAGGTATGAAGATTAATTAGGTGAATATTCCTTCTTGACGAATAAGGCTGTAAATGGACACTGAAGTTTTTCAGTGTCAGATTGTGTTGGACCTTTATGACCCATTCTGTCGTATTTGAGCAAAATACTTGATCTGGTCAAAATTAAGGTAGATTATTTCTTAGTGGGTTTCTGGTTTGTGATATAATTAATGACTCCCTGGATTCTGTGAGTTAGATTATTACCCTGTTCAAAATTTTGCATTGGTCAGCAGTATGTCTTTTTATTCTTTCTTTAAAGCAAATCGAAGCAGAAAAACAGACCAATGCTCTGGATGAACCTGTCTCTCATTGGAGGTCAAGACTAACCTTAAATGTCATGGTGGAAGATTTTGTGTTTGATGGATCATCCCTCCCTGCTGATGTTCACCGTTACATGAAAATGTAAGTCAATGACTTAATTGTGTCAGATACGTTATTATAAACTTACGGCACATTTCTTCAAAAATCCCATCTGACCTTCTTTAGTATTTTATGTTTAAATGGGCACCTAGAGACAAGAACAGATGCTCTTAATGCTTGCATTTTGGTAGTGACAAATTGCTGCTAAGATATTATGTACTCAAAAACCTTATTTGAGGTACCTGGTTCCTGGGCAGCTCAGAGTTTAGAATTGTTTTTCTGTGAGAAGTTATCATAGTAAGGCAAAGCAAGACTACAAAGACACAGGTAAAATGCTACAGCAGACTTCAAACCCATTCATTCTCCACTTGTCCTTCTGGCCTTCAGAGCAATTGCCATCCCTTGACCCTTTTCAATTATCCTTCATCTGCAAGTTACCTGCACAAACTGTAAGAGCTGAAGAGGCACAGCTGATCTCCTGTGGTACCTTTTTTTCTGCCTGTATGATTGGCTTTAATTTACTTTGACAGTGTGTATTCCTACATAGTGTCATTTTCCTCAAGGAAATACTAACAAGCAGAGATGGATTTTTAGGCCCCTAGGTGCATGCAGTAGCTTCCGCTCACAGCTTGCTTCAATCGCTTCCAGTATCAAGCATATAAGTAGTGCTGTATAGGCTTGTGCTGCTGTATGTTGATGCCTTTCTCTACAAGTAGTCTCTTAAATCCAGAAGCAGTTGGTTAAGCAACAGACACTGGGGTTCTGGGATGGCTTCCCAGCCAGAATAGATAAACTTAGTAACTCGTAAGATAGACCCATAACAAGAAGGATTTGTTGGACTGGGGTTGAGGAATGAGGATGTTTTTTCCAGTTGATTCGCATCAGTGCTGTTTTGTTATTGCATTATACTGGAAAATATTTTGGATATGAAATAACCTGCTGCAATTTCATTAAGAGTAGCTTTAATCACAGTTACGATGTAGAAATCTGAATCATTTAAGTAACCAAACACTATTTCTGAGCCTCAGTTTGGTACTTGTCTGTGTTACTGTTGCACATTGTATGTTTAGTATGCAGTCTTTCTTGGCATGCGTAGAGACTTCTTTCTTTTGTCAACAGCTAAAATTCAACTTTCAGGCTTTAAAAATCTCCATTGTACTGCTCTCTTAGATTTCTACCAAGAACATCACAGTGTAGATAACTGCCTTTCTAGAGAAGACTTTAAGAATTTGTCTCTGTTAGGGCATTAGGCTAAATACTTTTCCAAGATACTGACAAAGCAATTGCATGTAGGCCATAATTTGCTAAATAACTTTACAGTAATCAATTTGATAGAGGGCTTGAAGGCTAGGAAGTTTTTATTGGATTCATGCAGGTTGGTGAGGTGGCAGAGCAATCAAAATGAGAGCCTTTGTAGATGGCAAAGAATTCTGCTCCATGTATGCTTCCGGCAGTAGTATCTGGCCTTCCCATTTGTGCATTAGCCATCACCTTCATAGTCCCATATGGGCTAGAGCATGTGATTGATGTCCCGCCAGGCACAGAGGACTGGGGGAGGTGGTGGAGAGGTGTCATGGTTGCAGTAGGAGGGGGATATTTGAGACAAAGGATACAAATATATGGCAGTAAACTTCAGCTTGTTTCTCTTCCACAGACTTTTAAATTTCACTTGGTCATGCAAAAACTTCAGCGTCATCACAACCAATGTCATTTCTATTTTTATTTGCTTATTCTATCTTTCTACAGAAGAGTAAAAACAAACAAAATTTTTCAATAAAAATATCTTTAAATTGAAGATTGATTCTACACTAGTGGCTAATTTTTTGCTGTGTATTAAAAGAAAATGTACCTGAAAAGATGGTGGGAAATTTCTACATGGGTAGATCTGAAAGTGATGAATGAGTGCTAATTTGAATAAAAGTAGTTTTCTTTTTAGATCACTACAGTCATAAAATCCATGTTTAAACATCCTAGGGTTCAGTTGGGGAAGACAGTGCATTACCTTCCAATATTATTTATTGATCAGCTAAGCAACAGAGTGAAAGATTTGATGGTGAGTAATAGAATACCTTTAATTACATTTAACAGTTTTAACAGTAATCTTCAATGTTGTTTTAATTAAGACTTTGTCATAGGTTGTGTGCTGTAATGAAAAAGTATAAATGCACAAAAGGACTCAATGACCATTTAACTTAACGTGATCGACTGTGGTAACTGCAAAAGCTGGATCTGGGTTTTGAGACTTCTCTCTGGGAGAAGTGTCTGTCAAGCACTGTCTTCTGTTCCACCAAAGATGTTTGGATTCCATTGCTTCTGCCTTTTGGGTGGATATGGAGGACATCACTGTAGCACCAGCAGTGGCAGGAGCAGTCTCCTCAGTAGTTTGACTCCAAAAGATGAAGAAGTTGTGTTAGCTTCTCATACCTTCTAGCGAAATAAGCATATTGACATATCCACACCTGATAGTGGAGCTACACTTGAAATAAGTCAGTAGCTATTCTCTTATCTCCTCAAAATTCACTTGTAGTTAAATTTCTTGGTGCTGCTCTCTATCATGTTAGAGTAACTTGCTTTAGTGTTCAGTCACTCCAGCAGTAAAAAAAAAAAAAATTAAATAGGATTTTCTGTATTCAGTTTTTGCCCAACTCTTCTCATGTAGGAAATCATGCAGTTCCTTTTCGACAGGTTACACATGTCAGTCCCCTAAGTCATGTTGATCTTAGCAGCTCTTAGTTAAGCCTTGCAGTTCTTTTCAGTTGCACTGATTGGAGTTTGGTAATTGGAGTTACTGAGATCAACAGTCTTGGGGAATGCCTCAAAACTGTTAAAGGAGCACATATGGATTATGCATCTTCTAAACGCAAGCCTCAGGAGATGTAAACTTCCCATAAACATTCTAAATTGTCTTCATTACTTTAGCTCAGACAAAGAATTTTGTTACTTAGTGTTCAGGAGCATCTTTATGAAATTGTGGCCCTTCCACCGCTAATTTGTACAGCACAATAAACTCCTGAGCATTTGTTACAAGTCTTGATAGCACATAGTTTTGTCCAGTATTTCTTTGGATACACATTCGTAGTGGTCATTGTCCTTTGTTTTAAGTTTTATCACAGTTCATCCAGTCCAGTTCAGTACATTCATATGAACTTCTAACTGATCAGGTCATGTATCCTGTTTACAAATAAATTCAGCATTCTCGTGTTACTAATGGCATTCCTGCAGTTGTCATGCATGTCCCAGCTAATGCTGTTGTAACTCACTGCCTTAGAAAGTCATCAAAGATCCTGGGAAGTGCTGCAAAGACTATTCCATTGAAAGCAGCAAACTTCCCCTTCAGCACTGGCTTATGTGATGTCTCAGTAGTGACTGGTCAAACTGCTCTCACACCGTGCAGAAAGAGTGGTCTTGTAGTGAACATTCTGTGAGAGAATGAGGGGTAAGAGAAGAGCAGGAGAGAATAAGGAATGAAGGTGTTACAGCTTTTGTGGAGCCAGGTTAATGTGTGACTGTAAATAGGGGCACAGACAGTGTCTCTTTTCTATGCCTGACCTAAAATCATGGAGTTGAAGATGTGTTTTTCCTGCTTGTGCTGGGCTGTATAGATTGTCAACTGCCTCTCACTTTGATCAAGCTGTAGGTCTTCTGTGGTAAGTACTGCAGTCTAGAGATTGTGTTCCTCGTGTTTGTAAATGTGCTTGCCAGTGCTGGGGTTTTGGGGATTGCATGAAGTTTATTAAAGAGATAATTTTAAAATTAATACCACTGAAGTTATTGGCAGTGTTTGCACACTGTTTGATAGTATTGATTAAGTAGAGTGCTGTAAGTAACGTGTGATGCTCTGATGCCATAGTGCAGGAGTGGGTTGTATTGCAGGGATTTGGTCATTCCTAGCTTTCAAAGGCTTGGCAACCATCACACATTGACGTTATGAGGCATCACTTGTGGGCTTTTAGTTGTTTGTTGAGAGAGAATTCATTCTTCTGATCTTACCTTTATTGTAGTTTGCTTTTGGTGCTGGAGAATTCCCATCTCTGTCTTCTATTGCAATCTGATTTTCTCCCTACACTATCCCTAACTCCTCCGTAGTTCTTTGGCTGTGGAGAGTGCACTTGCCACATGCTGCTTACCCAGGCATTTGCAAAATTTTTGTTTCTTGTCCATCCTCCACAGATAAAATTTCTTCTACTCCCTTTCTCCTATAAATGTTAATGCTGTCTTTGATTAACTGAGAAATTAAAATAAGACTAAATGAATTATAGGAAACCTTTGAAAAGGAGAAGCAGCCTGGAAGATGTTTATATAGTTTTTGGTAAACAGCTATAGAATCTTGCCAGTGTTCTCTACAGTCAGCTCTAACTACACTTGGCTTGTGTTCCATTCAGTTCAGAGATCCCTGACACTGTTCTAGTTTCTCAAGCTTTTCTCTCTGCTGTATTCATAAAACTTTCTCAGCTTCCCTTCATCTCCTTCATGTTCTACCACTGTCTGAAAAGCTTACAGGGTCTTGGGAGGGTGGTGAAATTGAGATTTATTTGTACTCACTGGAGGAAAGAGTGAATGGGCAAGTGAACATAGTCCACAGCCCACACCTGACATTCATGAGGAGCATAAAACCGTGTTGTGTGTCACAAGAATCAGAACAAGTCCATTCACCTCAGGTGTCAGCTAACTAATTACTGTAGAAACAGATGCAGTGCTGAGTGGCAGGTCTAAGATGGGAATTATGATTGGGAGTAATTAGGAGCCCGGAGCAGTAGATCTTGAACTCTTGCAAAGAGTGCCTGCCCATCTGTAGTCCTGAGCTATCCTTGGAAATGTAAAACATACTGCCTGAACTTGTACTGAGGTAGCCGCTGAGTACTCTAACATCTGAGAGGACAAGGGGTTTTTTCTTCTCTTTTTTTTTTTTTTTTTCAAACCTGTTTGAGAGGTGGATATGGACAGCTATCATGCAGAAGGAGCTGAGGCAATTTAAGACTTTTTTTCCCCAGCTGAAGTAACATGTAGATGATACAGTAGGATTAGCTGAAATTTATTTTCTGGGGCGCAGGAAGAAAACTTTTGTGGTACCCTAGATGTCAAAGTTACCTTAATTAGCTTTTGCTGTGGTGTTTTCACTAGTCTGAGCTAGAGGCATCATCTTGCTTCCCCACCATTTCAATTTCTCTCAAAATCAGCCTCAATGCGGTAAATTTCTGACTGTGGCCTTTGGGATACAATTTGTTTGTTGGTTGAGTTTTGGCTTTGTTTTTTTTTTATAATATTCCAGTTTATGTAATCTTAGCATATACAATCAGAGAAGAACTGTCAAAAGAATTATCTTAAGCACACTTTTGCCACTTTATGCTGCCATCTCAGGCATTTGTATACAGGAACAGTGAGGTTGCTATAGGAACTTGAACAGAACAAACTGCTAATTTAACATTTCTTGGAAAAAACGCAAAGACTTAAAAGCATGGTATAGAAGTCTAAGATCTCATTCCCTTTAAAAAACAAACTGAGTTCTTAAAATTGTGTGATTAAATTATAGTATGATACAATCACTTTCTTTATTAAAAAAACTAATGGAAGTAATTTTTGCCATTTTTCTGCTATTAAAAATGAAACTATGTCTCTTTGAAATGCAGGTTATAAATCATTCAACAACAGAGCTACCTCTTACAGTGTCATATGACAAAATATCTCTTGGAAAACTCCGATTTTGGATCCACATGCAGGATGCTGTGTACTCCCTCCAGCAATTCGGTACGCTTACCTTTAATGACTTTAGGCCAAGAAACCACAACTAAGCCCTCAATTTGTTTCTTTTATGTACATAGATGACACTTTTTTTTCTGGATAGCTGGTGAAGAGGTTTCATGTTACAAATCTTGTGTTGTTTCACCTTAAGTGAAAGATAAAAATATATGTTGACATGTGGTAAGGAACAAGAATACAGAGGTGAATTAACCATTTTAGAAATTTTATTTGGATAGTACTCTGTACAAGCATAAGAGGACATAATCAAGAAGAGCATTTTCACCATGGGTTTCCCCTGCCATCCATGGAACAGAAAAGTTGTATCAGTGATGCAGAGGCTTTGATATACAGCTGCTCACTGTAGCCATATATGTGCAGTGCAATACAGGCAGGCCATCCTAAGTAAAATCCAACTGCTTCTGCTTAGCTCAGGCTAATGTATATAACACAACTGTTTTGAAAGAGTCAAGCAGTTACTTGCTCAGAGTTTGTGTAAGGCATTTTTCCACCATCACTTCTCCATAATTTTTTGTGAGCCTCCTCAGAACTGAAATTTTCATGTTCCATGCCTTGCTTGTCTTGTAATAGACACAGATATGAAGACCTCTCATCCCAGGAGTACTTACTCTGTCTGGAAAAAAGCCTGTCTAAGATGCTGCTAATTCCCCCTAAGAATATAGATAGTGTATAAGTGTATATATATAAGGTTTGAAGTTTTCCTATTGGAGTAATTTCTGGAACAGTCAGATTAGTAGCAAAACTCCAAAATCACTTGAAAATGGCCACATTCTTGCAGTGATGGCAAAGTAAGTTGGTGCTGAACTCAAGCACCATTGCCATAAATGCAGCATTGTGTATTTTCTGAGAAGTGTAGACTTCAATCGTAGTGTTGCATCTATGGTCATGTTTCTTGCTGACTTTTGTTGTCTTTTACAGTGCAGTCCTTTTCTCATTTTTCAGCTTTTGATGTGAAGCTCACTCTTGTGTATCAAACTGTAGTTCAGAGGCCAATTTGAAAAACCTTTTTTTTTTTTTTTACTTCCTGCTCAGGCCAAAATGGTTTCCTGTGTCTTGCCATTTGTCTGTCAGGTGTTCAGCTTAGGTTGTAATTACAGAACATGTTAAAGGAAAGTTACAAAATATGTTGTAATTACATAAGTTAAAGGCTTGTAACTGATGGGTTTTGTTAATGGCAGGCCAAATAACTTGCCAAAATATACATAGATGAGGATTTTACCAGTAAAGCTTCCATAATGTTTTGGATTTATGATTCCTTAACAAAACTTGTGCAGGTGACATAAGATTCCTTTCATACTGGACTTGAGCATAACAGCAGTGAACTGTCTGGTACTTCTTGCATAGTGACCTGGTTTTTTTTCATAGGGTTTTCAGAAAAGGATGCAGATGAAGTAAAAGGAATTTTTGTTGATACTAACTTGTACTTTCTGGCTTTGACATTCTTCGTAGCAGCATTCCATGTAAGTGGTTTTAGTTTTTAGGAAATACATAATATGGAAAAAAAAAAAAGGGGGGGTGTGTCGGACTTTCAGGTGTTTCATTTATTAAGAATTATTCTTGAAAATATTAATTTCAGTAGAGCAATGGAAGCATCATTTTGTGGTACAAGTCAGCTTTATTTCCAACACAGAGTTAATATAAAAACCTTAAATAAGACAGAAATATGAGATAATTATGTAGAAAGTAACAGTCTTGATTGAAATATAAAACATTACCTTCATCATCACTTTTTTTACTTTGTAGTTGAACCAAAGCCCCTAGAATTAATATGCCTGTCAACACTGGTTCAAATTTTGTTGACTTCTCACAAGGTTTACCACTGCAGTGGCATAGCTGGGACACCTATACTAGGGTTTGAATCTCTGACTTCGAATTTCTGAAGAAATTGAGGTCAGCTGATATAAATTGCTTCCAAAAATGTTGCTATAAAATGTGGAGTACTCATGGCTAGTTGTTGTTGTTGTAGTTTGTCTTTGTCTTAGCATTGGCTTAAATCCGAATCTTGGTTTTAATGAACAACTTTTTTTAGACACTGTGAACATTTTTGTAATCTACAATTACACTCAACACTATTCCCATACTCTAGGAAATATAAGAACTTACCTGGAATTGTATGGTTCTTTATACTTACATTACATACAGTTAATTTGATTGAAAAGCCTTAGACTTCCATGACACATTAACGTAATTTTTCCACTCTGTTTATCACGTTGCAAGGTATCTGTAGACTGGGACAGGCTTTTCTGATACTTTTTTCTTTTGTGCATCATTTTCTCAAATAATAAAAAAAAATCCCAACAACTCCCACCCCTAAACAAATCCCACAAAAACAACTGAAAACTTCCTCATTAAAATCCACTGACCCAAGAATTTTTGGAATATGTGTTTGCATTTTTTAGGCACTACTTTTTTTTTTTTTAAGATACTGAAGGCTTAAAGGAAATACCAAAAATTATACTGAGTGAAAATACTGAAGAAAATATAAAAACCTCCCTACAAATAAAATGAACTCTAAATTGTTCTGGAAGTTTAGGTCAACTTAGTGACAAAATACAGAGGAAACCTGGCTTTCTGTATTGTAGGATTTTGTTTTAAAGTTTTAGTATTATCCAAACCTAAATTGACTGTCAATCCAATACAGAGCATATTCAGTCTAATTTAGTGTGCTTTTCCCTGGTCTCTCAAGGAGCTGTGTGGTTCCTCAGGGTCCTCGTTCTTCATCCCCTATGATGAGTTACACTGTATTGAGTTGCTGACTTTCTTTACAGGTCACTGATTTGTGCAGCATTGCAATGGCAGCAGTATTTGAAATTCTTGCTGTTATTTTGTACTGCTTTTTGAGCCTGGGCTTCTAAAACAGCTTTTCTTTTTAGCTTTTGTTTGTGATTCTTAATTTTCCTTTCTGAAGCTTCTTAAATGGCGGGAGGGGTTTAATACCATGTTGAATGCATTGTTAACGTTTTCAGTCTCTAATTAGTGCGTGTTTCAAGCAAATGAGTATGTGTCTTCCTATTTGCAGCTTCTCTTTGATTTCCTTGCATTTAAAAATGACATCAGTTTTTGGAAGAAAAAGAGGAGCATGATTGGGATGTCTACAAAAGCAGGTATGGACTAGAATGCAAGGTGTTATGTATGTGCTCTCTATTTTATGGTGTGTGTTTTCAGTCTTCCTCTAAGCTGAACCTTTGTAAGTTCACAGAGATAGCAAAATGAGATGGTTTTGTGTATGAAGAAGAGATGGCTAACAGTCTACATAGATGGTTCTAACTTTGTTAGTTCTGTGCTCAGGTATTGCTTGAGTTTAAGCACTTGTGTCACTTCTGAGGTTTGACTGTCTTGGAATTGGGAATTTGAGTAATATTGAGTCAGTTACTATATTTCCCTTGCTGAAGGAACAGAGAAGTACTTTGAGAAAAGAGTGAAGACCAGAAAAAGTTCTGTGGGTGGAGAAAATGTGTTTTCATGGGTAATGCTGTTCTGCAAGTCCCTTGTGTTCCTTGTAGGTAACTCCAGGTTCCAAAATGTGGGTGGAAAGTGCTGTGGTGTAATGCTCTTACTTGATTTGGGCTTTGATGAAAACAGAGTAACAGAGGCTCCTGGGTTGGGGAGCGGGGGAGGGAGAGCATAGGAGGGTTGACTTGATTTGTGTATAGGAAAGATGAGAGAAACATAGTGATCTGACATCCTGCCAAGCCTTCCTAGAAACAGATGAAGGTTTTTCCAATTTTGATTATAAAGCAAGATTATAAACCTGGAGTCACTTGACCTCTGAGACTATCCCTAATTCTGTCATATTTACAGATGGATTATAACATGTAAGGAATATCAATACCAGGAGGAAGGAGAAAAAAAAAAAAAAGCATTCTCATTTATGATGAACAACATGTTTTTCTCATGTGGAGAATCCGTGTATCATTTTTATGAAAGTGTATTTGTTTTTTTAAAGCAGCTGTACTGCTCTTGGCATGTGTATGCCAAAAAGTTCATAAAAACTCAAAACGGTCCATGGAATTTCAGAAGTAAGAGTCAATTGCCTGTTTCAAAACTCAGTAAAGTCAAATTGAAAAGACTTAATATTTACAAACAATAAATGAGTTTCAAATACTGACATTATATTATCGTGCAGCCTTTCAGCTTCCTGGAGACAAGAATCATGAATGTAGTTCCTGATAGTACTGATACACTGCTGAATTG
The DNA here is from genome assembly GCA_013397795.1 of Orthonyx spaldingii. NCBI lineage: Eukaryota > Metazoa > Chordata > Aves > Passeriformes > Orthonychidae > Orthonyx > Orthonyx spaldingii. The sequence continues at coordinate 158,149 of VZTJ01002873.1, read as the reverse complement.
CTGCAGTACAGAAAGTCTTCATTAAATGCTCCCATTTTCTTTCATCTCCTGTGATAAGGATTGCATAAAATGTTTTTGTTCCCTGTTTGCCCAGAGGTCACTTGACTGTTTCTAGGACCACTAGATATATCAAAATGTACACAGAAGAAATTCATGCTTAAGCTGTGTAAGACAGAATCGCTCTAAATAGGCCATCAGTCTTCTGTCATCTCAGCTGTTCATTTAAAGATTAATAAGCCTTCCATTTTCCTTTTTTCTGTCTAGTGCTTTGGCGGTGCTTTAGTACTGTGGTAATATTTCTTTTCCTTTTGGATGAACAAACAAGTTTATTGGTACTGATCCCAGCAGGCATTGGTGCAGTGATTGAGGTGAGTTCTTAAAGCTGTAGCACCAGATACCAGCATTTGCAGCAACAGCCGTAGTTTCTAGTAGAAAAAGAATGCTAAGCTAGTTACTGGAAGATTGTGCTGTAGCTTGCATGTACTTGGCTTTCACTGGCAGAGGAGATTGTGTCCTTTGATCAAATAACTAAACTAGAAGTATCAGTTTTTTCTGGAATGGTCCCACTGATATTGTAGAAACCAAACATAGAGCAATGCTGAGGTTCCACCTATCACATCATTGGATAGGCCTCACTCCTGGCCAAGCAAGCACTACCATGTCAACACTGCATGGAAGCACTGTCAAAGAGCAGGCTGAGTGCCCACAGACAGGGCCGGCACTGAGGTGATTGGGGAAGGAGAAAATGGAGGAGACTGCTGCCTGTGTGCATGATTCAACAAGTTCTCATCTAGTCAGTGGGCTGCAGGTAACACAGTTGTCTCAAAGTGACAGCAATCATATGGACAGTACATCTCCGAGGAATTTGTCTGCTAGGTAGAACTTTTTCACAACTTGTTCTTAACTCCTGTTTCTCATGCAGTACTAATAGTGACATTGATTCTGTAAGAAGTAATTTTCTCAGTTGCATCAATGATAACAGTAAAGGATCGTCTTTACCCTATTCCCTTCTTTTTTGTTTGGAGTATATGGTAGGTGAGAACAGTGGTGTATCTAAAATTAAATAAAGGAACCTTGTCCACAAAAAGCTTCATGGGTTGTAGCTCTGCTGGGGAGCTGCATTACCTAAGTTGTTGAATCTGTATAGCAGTGTGGGTACATGAGTAAATTTTCAGGTGAACTGAAACTTTTGGTTTACATTAGGGTTAGGCTGTTACAGCTGTACAGTAAGTAACCAAATAATTCAGTGGATTCACTGATTTTTGCTTGTAGTCCACTATTGAAATTTAATGACCATATAAGCACCAACTTAATCACTGTTGGAAGTTCTGAGGCACCTTCATTGAAGGCATGTAAAAACTTGCTTGGCAGGTAACTGCTGGGAAATTTTTCTAAATGCCTCACCTGGGGTGCATGTTGGTGCTAACCCCACCTAGGCACTGCAGTCCAGATATCCTGGAAGGACTACATTACTTCACTTAAAGTACATCATCTGAAAAGAGACTTAATAGTGCAGGCTCACAGTGTTGTACTTGTTTGGTGACATGGCCTTTGGTTTGTATAGACACAGGCAGTGTGTGCTGCAGTCAAGCTGCTGCTGCTTTATGCAATAGATGCTTAAAATAGGTGTTCTGGAATCTTGATTCTAATGATTTGAATCCCTCGTAAGGTGTTGCTTTGTATAATCTTTAATGTGCATGTTTTGTTTTTGCTAATCACAGCTCTGGAAAGTGAAGAAAGCCTTGAAAATGACAATCAGGTGGCAAGGTTTGAGACCCAAATTTCAGGTATAGTAGATATTGCCCTGATACACTCTTGAGTTATCCATCTGTTTCCTGGTTACTGTGCAACTTGACTTTTAGTGAAATGAAGATCTTTTTTTAAATTATAAAAGTTTCCTGTGTACATCTCTCTATGAATGGCTTAATCCAGTAGCAGGATGAGCATTTTCAAACCTGTTACTCTCTTTGAGTTCTTTAGAAAAAGCAGCTATTTCTGGACATGTGGATATAATCCATAACTGACTTCTTCATGGTTATGGTTTTTAATAGATGCTTCCTGTATCTGACAAATTTTTAGCTACTTGACTTTACTTTTGCTTAGTGAATTCTGCTGTCTCAACAGCATTTTTCTAAGCAAAGAAGTCCTGGAAGTTTGGTGTAAAATATGAGGTGAAAGGTTAATCTTTTTGCGTACCCTGTATTTAGCAGGACAAATGTATGATTCTCCTATACAGAAGCTTATAAAAACTTTATTACCTGCTTAATGTAGGGAGTTGAACAGCAAATGCTTTTCCCCTATGTTCTGACTTGATTATTGTTTTCATTGTGTTGCAGTTTGGTGCATACAATGACTCTGAAAAGAAAACTGAGGAATATGATGCCCAGGTAAAAGAAAGAATCCTATGACTTCTCATCTACACAGTCTGTATATGTGACCTGCTGATTGACTTGTTTTGCTCTTTTTTTTCTACAAGTGTATTTTCCATGTTCTCATAGTTGTCAAGTGGATCATTATTATGTAGATGATCAGATAGTGAAGATCCATTCTGATAATTTATGAAATGGTGAAAGAGTTCATTTGGTGGCTGAATCTGGTTGAAACATTGCTCTGAGAAGCAGAATTGCCAGTGACTTACGTGAAGAGAGGTCTGAAAGCTCACAAACTTGAAAGCTGATATTTGTACTTATTTGTACTTGTTGTTTTTACTGAAGGAAATTCATGTGTGGTTCCTGATTTCTGAAAGGAGTTGAGCATAGGTGACAACATTGGCGTTAAGTAGGGAGCTACTTTTAGGCACTGATCTTTGTGCTGTCTCTTGGTGCCTATGCTCTAAGGTGATTGGTTGTCTGAACTGGGCTTTGGAATTTTCACCACCACCACTAGAACTGGAAGCATAGTGGAAATGATAGCAGACCTTTGAGAATAGAAAAAGATTTTCAGGAAAAAAGTATGTGGCTGTCTTCTATTTAATGCCGTGAAATATCTGCTGTATATAAAATGTGAACTAACATACTATTTTCCTTTTCTATTAGGCTATGAAATATTTGTCATATTTGCTATATCCACTGTGTATTGGAGGTGCAGGTTACTCCTTGCTGAATGTCAAATACAAAAGGTACTGTAACTCTATAAATGATCTTATTTGGAATTGAAACATTCCCTATTTTTTTCTGTATGGTTATGGAAATCAGTTGTTTTAGTTTGATTCATAAGCCAGGAACTGAAAACTTCCTCATTCTGTCTATCTAAAGCTGAAGAGTCTAGATGGTTTTTTAACATCCTGTAAGCAACAGGCTGTCGCATTTCACCTGATATTACTTTAGTATAGAATTCAATAGCCTGCATACATGAGAAAACTGTCAATCAGAAGAGGAGGAAGACAGCTGCCATTGATGTTCAGAGGACCAGTTGGTGACAGGAGAGGTGAAAGGAATTGAGTGGTTGAACCTGTTCAATAGGAGAGAGGAGCAAAAACTTCCACAAAATTATTTGCTGTGAACAAGAGGCATCTCTGTTCCTAAATATGATAGCCAGGATGGCAAGCAAGCAAAGGCATTTTTGAGAAAGGACTCTTTATTCCTTTAGAGCCATGGACTCCTGCAACATAGTAATACTTCAGCAAGAGCTGGACATTCAGTATTTCATGAGCAAGTGAAACCCTTGTCCCTTTTCACTCAAAATAGCTAGGTCATTTTGTATTGGAAAGACGTAAGCAAGTGTGCAGTGTTGTAGGAAAAGTCTGCAAAGACAAGCATGGTGATGGCCATCCAGACTTTTTTTTATAATCCTTAGGCCCAGATGAGATGGGAGAAAACAAGCAGTAGTAGTTCTTCCTGAAGTTATTTTAAGCTGTTGGTGCATACGAGCCATAACATACTAGAAACTGGGGCAATTTCTGAACTGTTGGAAAAGCAGTTTTTTCAAAAGGTTTTTGTCTTAGTAAGCAGCTAACAAATATGCAACATTTTAAATTTCTGCTTTTCTCACAAAATTCTTGAATTTCTTTAGTATCCCAAAATACTGTATTCCAGGTGTTGTGAAAACAATTCATATAATAGAATTCTTGCCATTGTTAAATCAGTAAGGAATGTGACAGAACAAGTAATCTTAGTGGATTATCCTTTAATCTTGGAGGCATTTTCTGATGCATTCTTTAAGTGCTTGTGGATTACTGAAATGCTGCCACAACGTTGCTATTAATGTGTCAGTAACACAGCAGTGCAAGTTTCATTTTAAATGAGGTAAGCAGATTTTGACAGTTGTTAGCTGTTCTTAGGATTGCAAGCAAAAGTACAGAATTCGATCATTGTCTGTAGCACTACTCTTATTTTGTTAAGATTGTGCTCCATTGAACATCTGGGAGGGTTATTAGATGTAAGGCGGGAAAAATATAGATTCCTTATATTTATGTTTTTTTTTAAAGTACCTACTGTCATGGTTTGCACTGAATGGTATTTGTTGTTTGAAATTTGATAAGCCCTTACTGTGCTATATTAAATGTCTCCTTAGTATTTAGAATACAGTGTTACCTTTGCAGGCTTTAGTGCAGACAGGGTTCAGTGCACAGTATAATCTCATGTTGGTTATCTGATTATCGACACAGAAATCTTAGAATGGTCTGTAAAAGTATAAAAGCAGGTGATAAACCTCTCCAAACTTCTAGTATGAACTGATAAGCATTCTTTGCTTAAAATACCTTCTCTGGAGCCCCTCCTAATCCAAGGAAGATGTGAGGTATTTAGTTCTTGCTTGAAGTAATTTGTAACATAGCTGTTTCTTGGGATAGTCAGCATACAGTCGTGTATAGGATGTGTTATAATTTCGGCTGAAGAGAAGTATAACTGTACTCTCTTCTTTGTTTGTAGCTGGTACTCCTGGTTGATTAACAGTTTTGTCAATGGTGAGTCCCTTCTGTTCTTTTTTCTATTCATGTTTCTTTAAATGAAGGCCAGGACTCAGAAGCAGAATATTAACTGCTTCATTTGGATCAGTGTAACACAGAGCAATAACTTATCATTAAATTATCACAGTGATTGAAAAAGGGAGAAGAATTAACCCAAAGTGAACAAAAGAATTAGATGCATCTCCTCTCTTTAGAAAAAAATTAGTGCAAATTACTAATTATGAAAGTATAGTTGTGTGATGAACATCTGTGCATTTGTTTATTTTTCATATTTTATCTTCAGGAGTGTATGCTTTTGGATTTCTCTTTATGCTGCCCCAACTATTTGTAAACTACAAGGTAAGACTGAAAAGTGATAAAAGTCTACTTTTCTAGTCTCTTCTTCCAGACTTTATTACAATTTGTTATTTTTCATTTTTAGATGAAATCTGTTGCACACTTACCATGGAAGGCTTTCACATACAAAGTAAGTAAAGCTCTAATTTAAAGTTGGGCGCAGTCATTTTGAAAATCATTTCCTGTAAGAAACAGCCTAATAATAAATAGCTTAAGGATGGCAGTACTTTTTTTTGTTTAAGAACTAAACTTGTTTGCAACTGTCCTTAAAAAAAACTAAACCACTTATTTTCATTTTTCATAATGACTTCCATATAATGAGAGTATTTGCATCCTAGTTTTTATGATAATACTGCTTTTTGTATGTCGGCTGTCTTGCATGACTGCAGATGTTGGTCCTGCAGATAAACTCACCAGTCTCGGTTAAATGCATTATTTTAAGAAGATGTCAGTGCATCGCTGACAAGGGGTAGTTCTCAAGAAACAGCTAGGAATGCTAAAAGACCTTATTTTGGCAGGTTGCAGGAGCTACCAGAGACTGAGTAATGTGCACACTGTTCTGTGCTAGGGTGGTAACGCTGAGCTTCTGGGCAAACGTGAGGGGGGTTGTTCCATGGGGGAAGAGGGGCTGCACTGTGGTGTCCCCACTGCCTACACTACCCTGGTAGGAAATAATGCAGTGCTGCAGCCAAGCTCAGTAGCAGACCTTGGAGGGGAAGGTGAGTTTATTTAAAAACAAAATCAGCTCACTAACCCTGTGATAGCTGTATATCCACAAGCACCCACTTGTATGTCCAAGTGGTTTGTACAGTATTCAGACACCGAGATGATAGACCCAAATATCCCAGTCAGAATTGTTTGCACTGATATGGATAACAAGGGATACCCACTGTTGAGTTCCCATGTCTCCTATGTTCTCCCTCAATTGGCAACTATATAATAGTTTTGTTCTTGTATTCCTTAGGAGCTGATAGTATTTTGACTCTATCATTTCCCACCAATCTCTGTCGTTATGATTTTTGTACTGTGCTTTGTTTTCCTGATCATTGTGTCCTAAGAAACCCTTGCTGGATGTGCTGCGATCATCAAGACCTTGTTGCCATTAATATGTACCCTTTTTACTTGTGCTTCCACTCATAAATGCTTTCATTTTTCCTTTATGCTGATATATTACAATTCTCAGGATATCAGTACTTTAAAAGGAACAGTGTTAAAAACTGCTCAAGAAATGGTGTCCAATTCTGAACAGAAGGTCTGGGCCAAAAGAACTAAAACATAGATCTAAAGAGACTTTAAAGGCTTTTCTATTTCTATGAGCCTACAGCAATAGTCCAACTTTGGCTGCCTTAATGTTTTTAAGGAACCAGGGTGCATCTAGGAAAACAGATTGAAATGTAGCTGGTAGCAGAATAGCAAATAAACAGTGTTTGATGTGGAAATAGAGGCAAAAATAACAATAAACATAGTGTTTCAGCCATATACTGGACAAATCAGCCTGTTTCCTAAGAGGAAGGAGCAAAAGGTATATTAGTGACGTAATTTCACAATTTTACGTCACCAAAGATAATAACTGAGCAGAGATATCAGCAGTTAAACAACAAAGAGGGATTATTCAAGCAAGTAACCTTTAAAACACTACAACCTTGCTGAATAGCCTTTTCTTACACAGCATTTGTGGTTCCTGTTTAGATGCCATAGGCTACCCACAACAAAGGCTTGTGTGTATGGAGAAAGTCTATTTTGTTTCCAATTATGTTTAATTTAGTGAGCTTTGGAGGGAGGAATTTACTTTTTTTAATGGATATTCGAAGTTGCTTGCTCTCATCTGCACTTGAAGTAGAAGGAAGAGTCTGAGGGCTCATCTGTGATCATTGTTTTAGAGAGCTTCTTAATTTGAATTCTGACTTTCCAGTTTCTGTGGGTTTTACGTTTATGCCCTTCATAGGTTTATGAGGAGTACCTTCAATGGAGGTCATCTCAAAAAAATATTATCCAGTCTAAACACTGTTGGATGGGCTGCCTTGGTGCATTGACTTGCAGTGGCTTATGAAGACTACCTGTGTGCCTGAAGGATGGAGCGTTTAGCTTTTTCTTCCCTTTGTCATTGTAGGATCACTGACTGAAGTGTTGACTTGGAAAGGCTATCTTTTTCAGCTTGCCAAGGTTTTTATTTTTCCTCCATGATCAACCTTTGCATAGGCTTGAGAAGTGCCATCCATACTCCTCAGTCACTTCAAACTGATGGATTTGTTTTGACCTGCCAGAAAGAGCTCTCCTGTTGTAACTAATCAGAACTCTCTCCTGTCCAATACCCCCATTTTCTGCTGGTGTTCTGTTCCATCATATTGGTTGGTTCATTTTGTAGAGTGAGTCCTCTGCTTACATCACTTTCCCCCTTCTTATGGTATGGATTAATGTACAGCTTGCTAAAACTGAAAAGAGCCACGTTACTGGCTCTGTTAACCCAACAGGGCATATTCTTTGCTGGATTTGTTTCCTGGTGTTTTTAGTGAGTTGAAACAGTTTATTACAACATATGAGCACTAGAGCTGGTGGAGTTGATGTGTGCAGCCTGCCTGTAGGCGAGAACCAGATGCAGAGGAGTTGCCTTTCTGTTTGCTTACCTTTTGTTATTGCTGCAGAAATAGAGCTGCCTATAGTATGCTTAGTTGATTGCAAATGGTGTAGAAAATTTTCCATCCCTTATTCAAGACATGGTTACTTCCAGGAAAGCACTGAAAATATTTTAAAGTCTTTCCAAGGCCATCAAGTTAATCTTAAGAGCAATAAATTGACAAATTTTTAGACTAATTTCTACAGAAAACGAAAGTGAGTGACATTTTGTATATCTTGTCATTTGAGTAATGAATGAACAAAAGTGTGGGGGTTTTTCCAGTTTCTTTTGAAGTTTTCTCTGAAAATGAGTCTGTGTTTTTCCCCTCCTTTGACAATACTCTCACTTACCTGAAACAGTCCTACTTCATTTTCCCTTGTAACTTGTGGTCTGTAGTAGACAGTATGGTCTTCATTAAACAGAAGAATTTTAAATTTTGCATTAATTAGTTTTGCAGCATAACCTTTAAGTGTTGTTATAAATATGGAAGAAATGTATGTTCCTACAGAACAGCATAGGAAGCCTGTAACTTTGTATGACTGAGAACTTCCTTTCTTCACAGCTAACTGAAGTATACTTTTCTTTCATTTGTAGGCATTCAACACCTTTATTGATGATATATTTGCTTTTATCATCACTATGCCAACGTCTCATAGGCTGGCGTGCTTTAGAGATGATGTTGTGTTCCTGGTCTATCTTTACCAAAGATGGTATGACTTCCTGTCATATTCATTACAGTTTTTACAATGCTATAGATGGTTGCAGTCTTTGCTGTCAAGAACTATAGATTGGGATGGACTTGAAGCAGAAGTTTTATACTATAATAATATATAGTATAGTATGGTCTGGATAATGCTAGTTGTGTCTATGCCTAGTGAGGGAACAAAAACATTTTCCTGTAATGACAGTAATCCTGTACATGATACAGAGGAGTCAAAAAATTCCTCTTCTCACAGTACTCAGAATGTTTGTCAGTTACCCGCTTTCCCTCCCCAAAACAGCCTTCTTTTCACCAGATTTGGAAGTCACACCCCCCCCCCCCCACCCCCCTTAAAAAAACAAAAATAAACAAAAAAAACCAAACAAAACCCACAAAGATAAAAATCACAAAAACAAACAAAAAGCAACAACAACAACAAAAAAACAAAACCACAAACCAAACGTGAAACATAAATACCTGAAGTAAGGGGAAGGAGAGAAATTTCTAAGCTTGTATTCACAAACCCACTTAGGAGTTCTGGGCTTCTAACCCTTGCTGAGGGCCTTGTCTCCATATGCTCAATGTCTGAGCTGCTGTGCAGGGCAGTAGTGAAGGGTGTTGTCTGATGGGGGACTGCCTTGCCCTGGTTTTTTATTTTCCAGTTTGCAGACACAAGTTATCAGGTTCTCTTGTAAGTTGAGCATCAGTTGAGTTTCAGATTCTTTAAGTAACTAAAATCAGATGGGGAAGAAAGCTATATGCAGTACTTATGAAATACTGTTCGTAGTGAAGCTATGAATACAGAATACAGCTAATACAGAAAGTGTATTCTTATTCCCAAGAATAAACATTTTTATGTGGAGCAAGCAAGAGTTCTAAGCCAAGTTCGCATTATACCAGAATATAGAGATATGTACATCTAACTAGTCATTAATACTAAATGCGGACTTCATTTGGGGATTTATATAACTGCACCAAAGTGTAGTAAAATAGGTCCCCTTCTGAGTTATTTTTGTAGAAGTTAAGAGGTCAGCAGCTTCTGATAGGGGCTGGTTTCAAGTTTGAGAGGTATGCTGGATCTCTTGAGAAAAGACTCCAGCCAAGCTTTAGGGAAGCTAATAAGTCTCTTAAGAGGTCCTGTCATGAGACAACCGGTGAAGTCATATTGTGAAGAAGCTGATATGTCTGTACAAATCTTTAAAGTTGTTGGGTTTGGCTACAAATTGGAATAGAAAATAGGATGACGAAGAAATTGGCTTTTAAAATTAAGCATCACAGAACTACTTAATTCCTATAGATAGGAGACTGTAATGTAACTAATGATTTTGGGTTTTTTCTGCCAGGCTTTATCCTGTGGATAAGAGCAGAGTAAATGAGTATGGAGAATCTTATGAAGAAAAGTCAAAACAAAAAAGCTCATAGAGAATAACTAAGAACTGAAGAAGGTTGTGACCCTTGGACTCTTACTCGCTTTATGTATTACCTGGTCTTAAGGAAGGAAAAACTTATTTAATAAGAGTATTTTTAAAGCTTATGACAGAACTACGTGGACAATACATCTTCTATATTGCCAAAATCTAGTTTTGATACCCTCCTCTTTCAATACCCTCTTCTGTCCTCGCAAGGTCTACAGTCTGCCAGATGACACTATACAAACTTCCCTCATTTCAGCTTCTCTTCAGTGAAAACCTAAGCATCCTGACCATTGTAATTAAGATCCAAATCTGTGTTTTTAAGACAGCTCACAAACTGAAACTGTGGTGCCCGTGCCACTAGGCTATGAAAACTGAAAAAACAAGACACTGTGTTACAGCAGAATCAAGGATTATTGCCAAACTGGGGGCTCTCAAAAGGTATAATACTAGATTATATGCTAATTACAAATCATTCTCATTTGATAATGGAGATGATGGAAATTGTAGAAATCATGAATTCATAGCTAAAATAATACATTGTTGGAAATACAGGATAAGGCAGATGATGTTGTTAACCTTCAAATTCCCCCACATTCTTGGCCCACAGTATGGCAGAGGGTTTCAGTTTTCTTAAAATGAATGAAAGTGTGAAAAAAATGTAACATGATTTTTTTTCAGTATGTATGCAAGTTGAGAGACGTCCTTCTGTGTTGTTGACAAACCTGATTTCTTGGCACAGCAGGTATTCATGTAATGCAAATCATTGTTATGTGCTGGGAAAGTCTCGTAATGCTTCTTAAATTCTTCATTATTTGGTACTGCAGTGACCTACTAGGCCATTTCTGTCATGTTTCAAAGAGAGTAATTCCTCAGTCTTTTCCCTTCTCCCTCCCTGCCCCGTCCTATTTTTTAGATGAAATACACATCATTCAAATGGAATGATTTTGCTCAAGTACAGGTGCAACAAACTACATGGATACAGAGAAAAAAAACAGCCTGATAAAGAACAAGTCATACCTTTTCATACAATTTAAAATCTGTATTCCATGGGAATGGAATTCATTAAGGGATATTTTGATCTGTTTCTTTCAAATTTGTAAAAATAATCAGGTTGAATTATTATACGAAAATCCAAACTCCACAGCTATGTCTAGAAACCACTTTTTAAAATGGTTAGAAAAATTTTAAATTTAAAATCTTAAAAGATTTTTAAAAGCATGTTTCTTAGTAAGGGAAATGCAGAGTGCATTCCTTTCAGCAGCAAATAAAGTACAACTAAAAAAATCCAAAAGGCAGAATTCTAGTTTCCAATTCTAGTTTTGCTCTGGTCAATAAGTTAAAAAATAAACCATAATAATTCTTAAGTTTTCTTAAGTAATCTTAATTAAATTAAGATTAAATTGCGTGCTGTTTGTGCAAGGCTGTTTAACCTCAGTTTGTCATGAATTGAAAATATTCATTGAATCACCTTGAAGAACACAGGTCGGTTCCTGTGGTCTGTAACTACTTTGTGGAGTTTATCCAGTTCTGATACTGCAAAAGTCTGAATGTATAAATATTTGGGTCCCAAAAAAGATAAAGAAGTGTGCCTGCCTGTTGTGTTTGGCCACAGACTACAGTCTTTCCTATACTGAAGTCCTCCTTACACACTGCTGGCAATGGAAAGGAGTCTTGAAGTGAATATTTATCTCCTGTTCATGTTAAAATCTCTTTATGCTGTTAATTGTAACTACAGACTATTGATTTTAGCATTAAACACACCTAAGTAACTCTATGCAAAACTGGGGTTGCATTTTCTGTATCTTGTACCTGTTTTAAATTTGTTTGGAATGAGCTCTTTGCTGTTAAGCAAACTGATATTTCACATGAAGTTAAATGTGTGTGAAAAGTTTTCCTGACATAAAGAATGCATATAGCACGTTCCCTTTTTGTGCCATTTCAAAACAACCAAGTCATTGATACTTCTAGAGTAGCTTCTCAAAATCCAGAATACCGTATTTGGGTATTTCTGATGTTTCAGTGCTCTTTTTTGTACACAGCTGTTGAAAAATTGCTCTTACACCTTTACATACTGTGAATTTACTAGTCTTCTGTCTTGCATTTCTTGACACTGACCTCATGATATCCTATACAGTAGTCATAAAACATATAAAATTAGAATATTTTAAGTCTTTAAATGAGCAAGACATTCCTATTCAAGTCATTGTTTTATGCATTCCATTTCCAAATAAAAGACTTGGCATATGGATAAAGAGTTACCTTTTGTTACTGGAAAGAAAGGTGGTAAAAAAACTGTAAGTAGTAACTTCAGAGATACTAAATTGTATGTTTTAACTTTCTAGTGGTGATGATGACATCAGCTAAAAATGTAGGTCTGTACATGAACCAGCTCATGCTTCATTATCAATATCTAGAATCTGTTTAAGTGTCCAAGAGTAACTTAACAATTTCCTCAATTCTAATAGGATTTACTATTGTAAGGAATTATGTGACCATCTCACATTCACACCTTCCTTTAGCTTGTAATGGCTTTGGAAGTTAAAAGATTACTGTGATTTAGGTTGGGGCTGTTGTAGAATTAATTGAGAAAACCATCATATGCTTCTGGAAGCTGGTCTTGCCCAGGACTTAGCACTGGCTAATAACACAGCAATCCTGATTCTTTAAGGACATAAGTGACAAAAGGCAGCTGGCTGGACTCAGTGGGTGTAGATGGCCTGTGGCACAGTGCCTCCGAGCTGTGATGGAGACTGCTCTAATCCTGCACAGCTCTGCGCTTCCATACCGTGCTGCTTCCTGCTCATCATTTCCTGCTGCTGTTCTCCAGGACGTGACCTTCCACCTTTTGGACTTTTTCCTCAGGAGCCACAGGACAAATGGATTTACAAAACAGCAGCAGCACAGACAGGTTTTGTCTTACCAGCAGAGCTCAAGAAGTCTGCTCTGCTGTGCTTCTGTCCCTCTGGAGCAGGGGCTGTGGATGGTGCCAAGCTGCAGGCTCGGGACCAGTACATGTTCCCTATTAACAGGATACTCCAGTAACTCAGCTACAGCACCTACAGCTCAGCAACAGAAGCATTAAGACACATAATTCTGTCGTTTGCAAATGCCCCATTTTCCAGTTCTTTCCATCAGAAGATAAATCTCATCTGGAAGAAGTGAAATTTGGAAATTTGTTGGTAATGCTGGTACCCTTTACATTACAGCTCACAGCTTTTCTTTCCAGTATGATCTAAAACAGGTGGGAAGGGACTTGAGGAGGTGCCCAGTACCAGCACAGCATCTTACCCCTTTTACAATGCTAATTAAGCTTTTCTGATAGTCCTATGTAAAACCCTCTGAGTGAATAAATCTAGCTGTAAGTGTTGAGAAACAGAGCCAGAAAAAGCCCAGCCTTCCCAGATGCCCAATCACAGCCTCTGACTGCTCCCTCTCTCCCACTAAGAGAGGTTTGGACCTGTGTCTGAGAGGATCAATGTACTTTTCCACTGGTTACAGGAATATAGAAAAAAAGACATTAACCTATTAGCATCCAAAGTAGGGCAATGAGGGTGATGAAGGAACTGGAGGGGAAGCTGTGTGAGGAGCAGCTCGAGGTCACTTGGTCTGTTCAGCCTGGAGAAAAGGAGACTGAGGGGAGACCTCATCACAGTCTAAAACTTCCTTGTGAGAGGAAGCAAAGGGGAAGGTCCTGATCTTTCACTCTCGTGACCAATGACAGGACTTGAGTAAACAGCATGACGCTGAGTCAGGGAAGGTTTAGCTTGGCTATTAGGAAAAAGTGTTTCCCCCAGAGGCTGACTGGGAAGGGAACAGGCTCCCCAGAGAAGTGGTCACAGCAGCAGCCCAACAGAGTTCAAGAAGTGTTTGGGCAGTGCTCTCAGGCACTGAATGGTGCTGGGCAGGGCCAGAAGTTGGACTCAATCATCCTGATGAGGCCCTTCCAACTCAACATATTCTATTATTCTATTTAAGAATTTCCTCTTAGTATAAATGGAGTACTGTGATGTCTCCTTTTTAAGGATATCTGGAGCTAATCGGTTTGCTTCAGCTTTTTCTTTAAACTATTCTATTTCATACTGCTCCTTTTAATAGTGGGTCCCTAAAAATCCTGGTTTGATTGGGTTTTTTTGAATTTTTTTAGAACCCCCCTCCATCATCAAAAGGAACAAAATAGATTCAAAAGATACTTTTAACACTGGGGCACTGTGGCTCACGTCTGCCTGTGTTTGGTTAAAAGAGTAGGATAGCTTCTCCCCTGGTGCCCCCAGCTTTCTGTTTAGCAGTACTCTGTCCTTTTAGTCCTTGCCATATGGTACCCATAAAACCTCTTGCAAGCTGTTTTGAGTCTAAGTATGTATTTGGGTATAGTTGCCTCTCAGTTTCTGTCCCCTAAAGTTCTCTTTTGTCATCTACAGTTCCATAATCCTTATTAAGAGAGAGCTGTGATGGTTGCCTTTATGACGATTTGTCCTCCTTTATTCTTGGCACGCCTGGGCAGACCCATGGACTATCTTACTCTTATTTTGGACTTTCCAAAGTTGACTCTGAACACTTTTACCTGGTGTTATTTGCCTGTAGCAATCTCTAGCCCCTGGTTAGTCTGTGTCAAACAGCCTAAAGCCAGGTAAATGTTTCATTGGTGTGGTTCATCTGCATGCTTTGGTCCTGCTAATCGCAAGCCAAATGTGACCAGGGAGCAACTGGGAATGAAAAATGCCACTTTGCCCACTCATGAGAGATTAGAGAAGAGGGGGGTAGAACAAGTTGCAGGTCAGTGTATAACACGTAAATTAAAAATAAAATAATAAAATAAGTAAAAGAGAGGGAAATAAAACCAAAAAGGTCACATTATGCAAATTAAAGCAATTACTCCACCAACCAACTGATGTCCAGCTGTTTACTGAGCACCATCCCTCCCCTGCCCCCCAGTTTCCCCTCAGCTTTTTATGCTGGGCACAACACCATATGCTATGGAATATCTATTGGGTCATCTGGGGTCAGCTTTCCCAGCTGTGTCATCTCAAATTTCTGTGCATCCCCAGCCTCCTCACTGGTGGAGTGGTGTAGGGAGCAGAAGAGGTTTTGACACTGTAAACATTGCTCAGCAGTAATAAAAACATCTCTGTGTTGTCAAGACTGTTTCTAGCACAAATGCAAAACATAGCCTTGTAAAGACTACTATGAAGATATATAACTGTACCACAGCCAAAACCAGCACACAGAAAATCAATTTCCTCTCAAACTCACTAATACTGAAAGGCAGTATGAAACCTGAGGAAGAATGTATGAGGAAGAGGAAAGTATGATACATTTGAGCATGGCTGGCTGCCAGCCACGAGGCTGAGATAAGGATCAAAGAGCTTGTGGAGGAAATACTGGGACTCACGTGTGAAAAGCAGCACTGTGCATTTATTAAACAGAATAGAAAAGTTCAGTGTTTGATGGGCACAAAGTGTGTCTGATACAATGAAGACCTGACTTTGAGGAGGTAGATGTGGGAGGAAAGGAAGGGCTGAACACCTCTTTTCGTGCATCCCCAGCAAGTGGGTAGAAGCTGAATCAAATAGTCTGAGGCTGATGTTAGAAGAGTGATGCCATTCAGGGGCCCTCACACACAGTGTGATAGACACACAAAGACTGGACAAAGACTTTTAAGAGGTGAAGGGACCACTGCAACTCTGAGGGAGAGTCCCAGTCTAGAGGATAGTGGTGGACAGACATAGGAAGAGCTAGACCCATGTAACTCTGGTAGCTGTAATAATAGTGCTAGAAAGGGTTTGTTTCCCACACCACATGCCTGCTGCATAGGGCCAGCCCACAACCAATGACATCTCCATTTACCAAGACCACTGTGAAGAAAACAAAGACTGCAGATGCAAGCCAACAGAGAAGAGAGCAAGTCACGGTCACAACAGGCTTCATTCCACAGCAGATAAAAGCCATGACACGTGACGGATGCTTCAAAAAGGGATCACACTGAGCAGCTGGTTAAAATGAAGGGATGTCCTTGATTAAAGGCACATATGACTGTATGATCTGTCTCAAGCAGTAGCCTCGGGTGAGACTGGCACCAAGATCAGCCACATTAGCTGAAGATCCCCCAGTCAGTGATGACTCAGACTGATGGATGTAATGGGTCATAAAGGGGTCTTACTCTGACAAATTGTACTGGATCTGTCTAGGACAGAGTTACCTTTCTTCAAAGCAGCCTGTTTGTGTTCTGCTTTGAGTCTATGACCAACACACACGTCTTGCTGTTGCTAAGCAGTGCTTGGACAGCATCAGGATTTCCATTTTTGTACTCTGCCCCCACCATGAGCAGACTGGGGTGGGCAAGAAACTGTGAGTGGACACAGCTGGGACAACTGAGCTGAACTGACCAAACGAATGCCCCCATGTACCACATAATGTCATCCTCAGCAAATCAACAAAATGTTGACTCCTCCAATATGCCATAGTTATCCACGTGTCCACTAAATCCATTCTCTACTAGAGTTAGTCAGCTTTCACAGCTGAGTCGTCAGACTTACTGCTAGGTAGTCCCCATGATCTCCTTTGGGATCCTTGATGTCATGTTACGTATTTTCATAGCTTGTGATACTGAAACATTCTGGCTTGACATAGGTAGTCACTGAGTTCCTTTAAATGGACTGGTAATTACCATCTAAATATAAACACTCACTGATTTTTGAAAAAATTTTTCCTCTTTCTTGAACAACATAATTCACAGTACTTGAGCTTGAGACAGGTAATGCTGTGTGCAAAGGTTTGACACAGGAGCCTCCTTCAAGTTCCTCAGTATCGCCACATTTGCCCTAAATGTTCCTTCTCTACTTTTGCATTATAGGCTTACTGGCAAGCTGTTCCACTTCTGATGCTTCATGTTTCTTTCAATTTTGAGAAGTTATTCATCAAACCAATCTAATATTGTTTGATTTGTTTTTTACTTTTCTGTTTGAACACAGCTTCGGGTTTTTGAAAGATACCTTACATCTTCATCTTGTGACATTTCTCATAAGAGTTTCCTTTAGCCTTTTCAAATGGAGCTTTGTAAAGAGAGGCACATTGCAGAAAGCTTGCCTCTTTAAACAGCCATTATTGAATCTGGACCTAAACATAACATCTCATTTCCTTTCACTTTGCTGCTTGACTGTAAAAACAGTGTTTTATTTTTATCATTCCACTATCATCATCCATTCCCAGGGTAACTGCCTTTCACAGAAACTGGTTGTAAAGCAGGATGTAGATAAGGTTAAGTATGCCTTGAAGCATAAATTTTACTGAGTAGAACTGTAGCCCCATTATTTGTCCAGATCTGGGTTCCCAGTAAAAGAGTTATATGGATATACTGTAGCGAGCACAGAGAACTTTCTACTAAGGATCACTAAGATGTTTCAGAAATGGGACAATCTGACCTATAAGGAGATTGTGAGGCAGCTGGGATTGTTTAGCCCAAGGAGGAAAGGCTCGGTGGGGATCATATCAAAGTGAATAAATACAAGATGGGTCCAAACTCTTCTCAATGGTATCCAATATCAGGATAAGAGGCAGTGGGCATAAATTAAAATAGAGGAAATCCCATTTAAACATGATTTTTTTTTTTAAGTGTGATAAAGCACTGGAGCAGGTTGCTCAGAACGGTTGTGGAGTCTCCATCCTTGAGGATATTAAAGCCTGATTAGACATGGCACTGGGCAATCTGCTCTAAGTGACCCTGCTTTGAGCAGCAGAGTGGACTAGACACCTCCACAGAGCTCTTTCAGCCTCAGCTATTCTATGTCTCTGTGATTCTGTTCTTTTCCTTATTCATCCTGTCATCCCCCCCCCCCAAGAAAAAAACGTAAACACAAAAAACAACCTTACTCTTTTTCAATGTCACTTCATTCCCTCTATCCCTCCTGAATTCTCTCCCCAGCCCGATGGTAGACACCCAGAAAAACACGTGGTACACATGAAAAGAAAGAGGAAAGAGCCCCCCTTAGCTGGGCTGCAGCAGCCTTCTCCCCCTCTACCACCACTGTGGTCATTGCCACCAAGCAGACATTTGGAAGAGGCACAGGCTGGGACTTGCCAACAGCTGGTAGAGATTCATTAACCCCCTTTTCTTCCCTCTCCTCTTACTTTCTTCCTGAACATGTTTCTCACAGGAAATGGTGAACCTTGCGTTTGCCATAGGCAACATTCTACCTTGAGGGTGCTGTCACCTTTGGAGCAACGGCGAGATGGGGGGAAATACATGTCAAATAGATCCTTTAGAGGTCAGACCAAGGGCATCAGCTTTATCTCTACCCTAGGTGCAGATGCTGGTAGATTCAGCCTGTCTCCAAATCCCCTGCCCCTCAGCATGCAGTGACAGTGCAATATTTCAGTTACAGCCTTGCTGAGGTCCCATGAAGCCCGGTGTTATTGTTCTTCCTCCCTTGGGAATGCCAGCTGGTGCCTATCTTTGTTAAGGGCTAAAAGAGTCTGGCAAGCAGGCAAAACTGAACTGGAAGGGATGTAGGAATGCCTCAACTTGCAGGTCTCAGGATGCCAGGGAGTTAGCTCCTCAGCCATGCTGATGTTAGGAGATGAGCTGCTTTGCTCCCAGGAAGAAATTAATTGTTTTACTAGGAAAGGAGGCCAGTCCTCCATGAGCAGTGGGATGCTGACCTCACTCCCTAGTCTGTAAAGGCTTCACATGAGGAAGGGAAGGCACACATTGCTCTGTCTCAGTAGAACCACAATTTCTACACCTCTGTCCCTGCCACTGGTGAGAATTACTCACTGCATGGCACCACCACTACCAGGGACAAGACTATTCATGGCCACGGAGACACTAACATCTCCCTTCACCCAGTGACACACCTGAAAAAATAATCTTCTCCACGATAGGGTCTGTTGGATGATTCCTTTCAAAGATGAGGTACTCTCTAATCTTTGGAAAGGGGAGAACTCTGTTATATTCCTGCAGGATACTCACAGCAACCTAACTATGAAGTCTAGCTAGAAGACAGTCACTTCACCCTCCATTGTACAGTGCTAGCTCCATCTTGCCCAAACATTTACTCAAAAGTCCTGGGTTTGTTCAATTTATGCCGTGTGTCGTGCCACATTTTCTTGCAAAGGTTTTTGGAAATTCAAGTAGCATATATCAACCAGATGACCATAATTTTCATGTCTTTTCAATACTTGACAGACCTCAAAGGCACAACTCCCTCTTACAGGAGCAATGTTGGCTAAGCAATTAGTATTTCTCCCAGCATCTACTAATTCTGTTATTGCACAGATATTTCACAGATATTGTCCCTGCCCATGGCAAGGGGGTTGGAACTAGATGACCTTTGAGGTCCCTTCCAACCCAAACCATTCTGTAATTCTAGGGTTTCTACTAATTCTCCTGGAACAAACATCAGGCTTAGAGACCTGCACTTCCCTAGAACTCCACTGCAATCCCTTTCACAGTCTGGCATCAAGTTTTCTATCATGACGTCTTCAGACATCAAGGCAAATTTGGAGCAGGAGGTTACACACTACCACAAGGGATTTGGCTCCTTCATTCATGAGTTCAATGAAAAAAACCTAGGGTGAGCCTCTTTGGTATTTTTAGGGTTTAGTCTGTTCATCTCCACCATAATCTCTCCTACAGTTGCTCTTATCACAGACAGATCTTCAGTGGAGTGCTGATCCTGATAGTAATTAAAAAAAGCCTTCCTCGGAGGGGCATCTTCCCGCTTTGCCCTCGACGGCGGAGCTGGACAGCGGCCTCCGGCCCCGCCCCGCCGCGCCCGGCCCCGCCCGGCCCGGCCCCGCTCCGCCTCAGCCCGGCCACGTTGGGGGCACCGGGATGCAGCAGCCGGAGCGCAGCTTTAAAAGGGTCTTTGGTCTTGTTTTTTCTTCCCGCCTCTCCAGTTAGTACTTTTATTTATTTATTCATTCATCGCTAAGCAGCTGCTCCCCGTTGCCCGGCGGGGGAGCGGCGCGGCCGGAGGGGCGCAGCGGCTGCTCCAGGTGCCCTCCTTGGCCGCAGCATGGCGGGCAGGGAGCGCTTCGCGGCCGTGCTGTCCGCGCTGCGCCGCTGCTACGCCAAGGCCGTCCCGCTGGAGACCTTCGTCCGACGGCTGGGGGACAGCGGCGCCGGGGACGCCGAGGTGCTGCGGGCCGGCGACGCGCCCGCATACCGCACCTTCGTGGGGCAGTGCCTCGTGTGCGTCCCCCGCGGCGCCCGCGACATCCCGCGGCCCTTCACCTTCCAGCAGGTAGGAAGGGGCCCGGGGGCGAGGGGCTGCGGCCCTCGCCGGGCAGAGAGAGCCCTGCCGGGGCTTCCCGGGGCCGGCGCTTCCCGCGCTCGGTGCGTGCGCGGGGGCGGCGCGGCGGCCCTTGGCCCCTCGTGGCGGCCGCCGGCCGGGCCTCGCCGGCTCCCGCAGCCATCCCTGGCCCCAGAGCCAGCGGGGAGCGGTGGGGGATCGGCCCCCTGCCTCCTGTGGGGGTGGGAGAGCAAAGCCCAGGTGCCAAGGGAGAGGGCGGGCGGATAACGCTGCAGGTCTGTGTGTGTGTGGCTCCCTGGCTCTCTGCGTGCCCGTGTGGGGAGGGATGAACAAGCCGAATGTGGCCGGGGAGCAGCTGGGAGTGGAAAGTGCCCCACTCTTGAGAGGTTAGAGAAGAGGCGGGTAGAACGGGCTGCAGGTCGGTGTTTAAGCAGAGGAAACACTTTTCAGAGAGGGAAGGCCGCTTTTTTCTTAGCGCCGCACGAGCAGGAGTGTGCTGTGGTAGGAAGCAGATGTTGCGAACTTGTTGAGTGGGTTTTGGAATTGTGTACCGAGTCGTTTAGTTGAACTTTGCTGTACACAAAGGAAATGGAGGCCTCAAGAAAATCAGCGTTAGTTCCCTGGAGGTTGGAGCCTGCGCGAGCACGTAAGTACGGATGCGTGCCTGCAGACTTGGATCTGCGAACACGGATACACGGGCAGGGTGACCTGGAGGCGGTGGAGTCTGAGCTGCTGAGGGACTCAAAGGGAGTAGTGTAGGGCGTTTCCTGGGCATAAAAACCAGGATCAAAAGGGCAGATGTTAAAAAGACTTCCTTGAAGTCGTAGGCTTACGTTTCTACATGTGAACATCTAGCAGTACGCTTGGAAAATCTTAATTTTTGGGTACAATGCTTGTGAATCATTAATACTGTTTTGAAAGTTGATGTCTAGGGCTGCATATCTTTGCATGACTTTTTATTTAAAGGATATATTGTGGTTTATGGAGGAGTAAGTGGAGAAAGTTAATTTTCTGTCTTCTTTGTTTCTTCAGTTATCTAGTCAGAGTGAAGTCACCACAAGAGTCGTTCAGAGACTGTGTGAAAAAGGAAAGAAGAATGTCCTCGCATATGGATACTCCTTACCGGATGAAAACAGTTCTCAATTCCCAATCATGCCATTTTCAAAGATATACAGCTACCTACCCAATACTGTCACAGAAACTCTTCGTATCAGCGGCTTCTGGGAGACACTGTTGAGCCGGATAGGGGATGATGTGATGATGTATTTATTGGAACACTGTGCAGTCTTTATGCTGGTTCCTCCTAGTAATTGTTACCAAGTTTGTGGACAACCAGTTTATGAACTTATTTCACATAGTGTAGACTCATCCCCGGTATTTGTTAGACAAAAGTTCTCAAAGCACAAACCTACTAGCTTGCTTAAATATATGCGAAAAAGGCTTATGTTTCATAGAAATTACCTTTTAAAGTCATATGGGTGGAAATGCAGGCAAAGATGTGAAGATAATGTCTCCAGAGTGAGAAATGAAAGAAATAACAAGATACGAAGCTTAGTGCCCAGTGACCAGTGTTCTGCAAAAGCTGTTTCTAAAGCGAACAAGCAGATCAGAATGGTTACTGAACATCAGGAAAAACAGAATAGCTTCAGTTCCTGTATTTCAGCTACAGCTCCATCTCTAAAAAGGAAGATTCATGGGGAACAACCTGAAATTCCAGCCAAGAGGGCAAAATTAGGGGAGAAAGTGAGAGAAGACAAGACTTGTAGTCTTACTCCTGATGTAAACCAAAGTAGTTCTGAGAGACCTGAAACTGGGTATGTAGCACCACATTCTGAAAGTGTCATTAAAACCCCTCATATTTCTCAAAGAAGTAACAGTGCTGTGTCTCATCCTTCTTTAGTTCGCACATCTTGTGGCAGGAAGAAGCTTGTGGCAGGTAAAAGCTCTCTTCTGCAGGGAGTTCAGAGTAACAAACCTTTAGAGTCCAACACTGAAATACAGGCAGAATCCCAGGGGAAAAGAGTAGAGGTCCATACATATGAATCTCAGTTGGCTTCAGGACAAACCAAACCCATGGAGGGTATTTCTTCAAAATGCAGAAGGCAGGAAAGTGCCCAACCTCATTTGTCAAAGAAGTTACCAAATAGACTCCTGGGTTCTGCAGTATATGTTGAGAGGAAGTCTCTTCTGTATTCTCGCAGGTGTTTTCAAGAACGTTTTCCTAAATCATTTTTATTGAATCGCTTGCAGGACACTCAGGCAGGTGGAAGAAGGCTTGTAGAAGCTATATTCTTAAGCCAAAAGCAGGTGGAGCAAAGGCAGAACCAAAATCTGCCAAAATGCAAGCGGAGAAGGAAGAAGAAGTTGCCCAAACGCTTCTGGCAAATGAGGCATACATTTCAGAAACTGGTAATGAACCACAGAAAGTGTGCTTACTTAGCTCTCTTGAGAAAAAATTGCCCTGTTCGGATATCTGAAATCAGTATGAGAAACATCAAGCTATTTTGTCAGGCAGCCTTGCCTGGGGAATCAGAGGTTCAGAAGCAAGCAGAACAGTGTGGGAAAGAGCCTTCTAAGCACGTGTCAAGCAGCAGATGTGAATCTGGTCACACTGATATGCCAGACAACTCAGGTGCTCCCCTTGCAGAATCTGTGCGTGGGGAGTTGCGGAATGAGGAGCAAAACCCAGGAGAGGCACGTAATTCAGCCCTCAGGGAGCTCCTCAAGCAGCACAGCAGCCACTGGCAGGTGTACATGTTTGTGAGGGAGTGCCTGGAGGAGGTCATCCCTGCTGAGCTCTGGGGTTCAAACCATAACAAGCGCCGGTTCCTAAAAAATGTCAAAGTGTTCATTTCCAGGGGGAAGTTTGCTAAGCTTTCATTGCAGGAGTTGATGTGGAGGATGAGAGTGAATGACTGCATGTGGCTTCGTCTAGGCAAAGGTACTTCTTACATTAAAGAACTAAGTGGTGGGGCTGTCACATGATTGGTGTTCATGTTTAAGGTGGGAAGGGGAGGATATTGAATCTGGAGTCAGAATTGCTGAGTTCATTGGTAATAACCATAGCTGAGAGAGCAAACCTACTAGTGTTTGTAACTGATGGTGGAAGAACACATAAGCTTGTTTTCCTTCCAGAACTTGTTTGCATTCATGCTTTTTTGTGTTGAATAGAATGATGTTTTCATAAACATGAATTCAGAACCTGGGCTGAACAAAAAACAAAACTCTTTCCTATCCACTCCTGCTATCCAAATTGCAGTAACTCTGAAAATCCCTTGAAGTATGACCTAGGCACATAAGGAATAAATGCTGTCTGCCTCTGTTACCGTAAGCCTTCAGAACTAAAAGCAAATCAAGACACTTGCAGTGGCATGTGTTCCTCTGCTGTGGGAGTGAAAAAACCCCGGGTATTTTTACTGCCTCACATCAACCTTGTGAGAAAGATGTGAGTATGGGACCCATTCAATACAGGGATTGCCTACCACAGAATCACAGAATGGTTTGGATTGGAAGGGACCTTACAGATGTAGTTCCAACCTTCCTGCCATGGGCAGGAACACCTTCCACTAGACCAGGTTGCTCAGAACCCCATTCAGCCTGTCCTTGAACACTTCCAGGGCTGGCATGTGCACAGCTTCTCTGGGCAACCTGTTCCAGTGTCTTACCACCCTCACAGTAAAGAATTTCTTCCTGATGTCTAATCTACTTTCATTCAGTTTAAAACCTTTCCCCCTTGCCCTGTTATTACATGTCCTTGTAAAAAGGGCTGTCATAATCCGTCACCCTTCTGGAGCCCTTCTCTAGGATCAAGAGACCCTTAGTGAGCACTGCTTCAGCCTGGGTATTGGTGATGCAGAAGTCCCCAGGCTGAGCAGTCCCTGGCTAAAAAGCTCTCGTGAGGGCAACACATGATTGCTCCAAATTCTGTATGAATCCATTTCTGTTTAGTCCTCTTTTCAAATGACAGGTGAATCTTCCTTTCCTTGAGTTTGTTCTTCAGACACTATCCTAGGATTTAAATCTAGGCTGAAACTGTGGTTCTTTGGTTGATCGCTGTAGGATCTAATGTATATTTTCATTTTTCTGTGCTTCTAATCTCTATCTATACAATGTGGATTGCACTTCCTTAACTGGTACGCTTGCAGTGTTTATTCTTACCTGGTATTGTACTTTGATCCTACAGTAATGTGAGCTGAAAATGGTATCTTTTTGTTAAAAGGTGCAATAAGTTCTGAAACTATTACAGGTTCTTTCTAATGGAGGAGGAAGGCAAAAAGTCTGATGTTTGAGAACTGATGCCAAAAATAAGGGAGGTTACACTTTAATGAGAAACTCTTATTTCTTTATTCAGAAACTGGTTCAAAACCACACTTTTCAAAATGCTGAGGAGTTGAATATTTTAAAAGGCTTTATTGTAAAATATGTGTTTGATTCATAGTCATTTGGAACATCTTACCTTTCAAAAAATGTAATGCCCTCTTCTTCTCTGGCCGTATTCCAGGAAAAGCAACATATAGGCTTATTTTAATTTTCATGCAAGTACTCCCATGTGCGTGATGTTTAAACATGCATTTAATTGCTTTGCTGCACTGTAGGTGGGGTTGTTTTTACCTCCAAAAGTAGTAGTGGTTTCTTGATAATTTCCTGAATTGTAGTAATTGATTACATCTGTTGTCAAGAACTTAGAAAAGAAATAACCTGTTTCCAGAACAGCTACATATCAGCATCCTGATTTAATTTGCCTATTACAACTGCATATTGCAACTCTTCAGTAAGAGAGTTTTCCAACAGTGGATTTTTTTCGCTGATGTTACCTGGCTTCTGTTGAAGTAGTAGTAATCTTTTTTTAAGTGCTGTAAATACATGAAAATGTCTGCCCCGGAGCACACAAAAAATAAACAGAGTAGAAAACTGAAAATTTATTTCCTTTTTATAAATTTTACTGTCAGCTCGTTGCATCAAAATTAAGCTGTTTGTAACACATTCGTGCCATAATCATGATTTGTGCTAAGCAGCTAAACTAATATTTCTGCGTAGTTTCTTTAAGAATGCTGTTACATTTTGGCTAAATTCTACTCTTTAAATGTAATTAGAAAAAGTATTATTGGAAGTTGGCCAAAAAATCGTTGTTGTAGTCTAGAGTCTTATTCCCTGCGCATCCATATTTAGACATAATTACCCATCTGTGTAAATTCGACAGTAGTTAGGAATGCTCTGGGTTCATAATTGTTGTCCCATCTAAATATTGGAAGTACTGATAGACCTTGGGTGGTTTGAATTTTTTCTTGTTTTTTGTTTGACTGCAGCAGTAAGTTTTATACAGGATGTCTGAAATAAAGCCTACCCCTGAAATTAATTAATTTTCATGTAATTGGGAAATCTGATTATCATTCTTATCTCCAAATCATCCCAGTATAATTTTATTAAATTGTACAGTATACCTAAGTATTTTCAGTCTTTTGCTTCCTTTAAAAAAATTATATTGTAGTAGACTTGTTTCTTTTTATTTTACCTCTCCTTTCACAATAATTTTGCCTTTGTGCATTAAAGATCTTGCACAGTCAATGTTGGGGGAAGAAAGTAAGTCTTGGGGCTACTATGGCACGTGTTTATATCCTCTATGTCAGTTTGTCACTGCAGATTAGTTCCTGTGTTCGTGCTTTAAGCTTGGGTCAGTTGCATTATTGAATGCTCTGAAAATTCAGAGTGACATCTGTGTAATTGTTCGTACTTGCTGTTTTTTCTTTCTAATGACCTCAAGATAAGGCAAGAATGTTGTGCAAGTTTCTTGTATGTGTGTTCTGTTTCTTTGCTTATACTAATAGTTGATAGTTACTATAACTACCTTTGAATTGTTCATTGAAGGTGATCACTTTGTTCCTGCCGATGAACATTGTTTACGCGAAGAAATTTTGGCCAAGTTCCTATACTGGCTGATGGATACCTATGTGATTGAGTTGCTCAGATCATTTTTCTATATCACCGAGACCATGTTCCAGAAAAACATGCTCTTCTACTACCGAAAGTTTATTTGGGGCAAGTTGCAGAACATTGGAATTAGGTAACGCTAGAAAACTGATTAAACATTAATGCATACGCAGAAATTGTGTGTTTTGTAGTGTATAGTTATATTTCTGCTTTAATTTATTGCCCATTTATCCTTTTGTTTGCTTAATTTCGTAAAGGAAAATGCAACTTGTGATTATAGAATGCACAGTTTGTAATTTCAGAAATACTTTGGGTGAGACTGGTTCAAATTTAGACTTCTTTATTAGAAACCTTTGGAATAATAAAATCTGTTATGAAGAGGATTTTGTTGTAATAAGTCAATTTTTTACACCTTTTAACAATGAGTAAAGCATAGTGATAGACTCCCCAAGTAACCTTGTGAAAAGTCATTTTAAAAATACTCAATTTGCTTCAGCTACTTTAATTTAGAAACAACAAAACCAAGGCTCTGCTGAAATGCTGTAATCTATTCATAAAAAACAGACAGTAGCCTAATGAGTTTAGGGGGGTTTTTTTGAAGGTTAAGGGATTTAGAAACCACAGCTCCTTTTTAGTATGGCTGGAATTCCATGCTGGTTTTTTTGGTCTTAAAAATATATGCATGTATTTAAGTTAGGGCATTATTTAAGATAAAACTTTAAACAACTAAGTGAGAAAATGGGAAATACCTGAAGGAAATTTTGATGAACAGTGTTGTGAACCCATCTCCACGGTTCACATCTTTCAGGTTTTCATTATAAATTGCTGGTGTCTGAGAGAGCTTTGGAACTGTGAAAAATAAGCATACTTTGTGTTTTAGTGGTTGTTTTATACAGTGAACCTTTTGCTTTTGCAGTAGCCTCTTGGTCCACAATGTTATATGTGTGATTTTTCCCCTCCTGCCCCGTCACTCCCTAATTTCAGCATTGATATCTCCAGTGCCACTCTTTGCATTTGTGTTTGCACTTCATGGGGTCTCGATCTTGTTTGCAGTTGTAGCACAGAATATGCACTTTAAATAGTAGTAGTAGTAGAATGTAATTTTCAGTCCCACACATTCTGTTTGTCTTGTCTTCAAACTAACAGCTGTAGTGTTGCAATTAGTGTTTTATGCAGTTTTAAGACTATTTTTGGCACAAAATATGATCAAGTACTGACTTTTACATAGTAGATATATAATAAAAATAATAATAGAAGTAGTAAATAATAGATTTTTAGTGGGGTTTGTGATTAAAAGAAAACAAATAATTTGGGATTTAGCTCTTTTGTCCCTTTTCCCGGTTTCCCAGAAAAGCCCAATGTGTAAGACAAGGTGCTTTGAACTCAAAAGATGCTACTCCAGGGTCTTGTTTCTTTTGATTTCTTCTCCACATATTTCCTCACCATGCAGGAAGCCCATCTCAGCTTTGGCTTGGAAGGTCCCTAAACTGCAGGCTGTTGAAAGCTGGAGAAACATCCCAAGGCAATACTGCTGCATGCTTGCCTAAGGTGTGTTCGAAGAACAGGATGTTTGCTCTTAGCTACAGGAGTTATAATTTACAAGGACTTCTAGTCTGATCCCAGCAGCTGCAGTTGAGCTTCACTGACAGGGCTTTCAGTGCTGCTTTTTGAAGTGGGATGTGTAATATGAGGTCTGACACGAGTCCAGCTTCCTGCATTCATACAGGTGGCCAGCTGCCAACTTCACACCGGAGGAGAGAAACTGCTGTTTACAGATATTGGGATACAGGTGTTTAGGGCTGCCTTGGCCATTTTGAGGCTGTTGAGACACTGTCTGCTCTTAACCAGCCAGTGTTTTCATGCACTCTTGGTGAATCAGTGCGAAAGGCTGTTGAGCTGCTTCCATGTTCCCTGGAGGAAGAGTATCTGGTGAGCTCAGTTGTTGCCCTGATGGCTGTGCTGTGATTTTTCTAGTTCTCCTCAGCTGGAGCTGCTTGAGGCAGTTGCGCTGAGCTGGTTCGCAGGAAGGCTGAAGTAGCCACTGATTCCTTTTCAGTTCTTCTGCATCCTCCTTTGGAGGAAGAGAGTGGATGGAACAGGCTGGACTGAGTGGGCCTGGACCTTCTTTGTGAGCTTACGCTTGCAATGACTGCATTGTCATTAGGGAGGAAATCCTCATCTTGAAGTACTGTTCTTACGAGTAGATCATACTGGGCAGAATCCCACCCAAGGATATGGAGCACGGTTCTGAAAGGGGCCCTGGATCTGTATGTTAGCCTTGCTGTGTTGGTGGAGATCAGAGTGTGCTGTCATTGTACACAGACAACTTTGTATTCATTTTTGAAACTATACCAAACTTCATTCCCCAAATTAAACTCAGAATTCTTAAGAAAAATCCAGTATTTCATGCTACAGTTGCTTTAAGTTGCATAACCGGCAGAATGTAAAGTTGTGTTTTAAAAATAATGAACCCAATGTTGTGGTGACACAACCTATTTTGTTAAGGCTCATGTCCTTGCCACACACAGTGACTGCTGAGGATTAGAAATGCTGCAGAAATTCTGAATCTCTCCCACCGGATTGAGGTGAGATGTCGAAAGACATTGGGATCATCCGGTCAAGTTCCTTCAAGAGTCAGGGCTTAACAGTGTTGTGAGTGCCAGTGAGAGCAGTGTGATTCAGTGGCTGCTAGATTAGCATACTTTCAAAATCATTAGCACTGCTATAAATGCCATGAAATAAGTCATGAATGTTGCTGCAGGCATAATGGCATCCAGTTCTACAGCTGGCCAGAGGTAGTAGCGAAGATCTGCCAGTAACTGGCCTTTGTCTTCACTTTCAAAGGAAACCACTATTTTTTAAGACAGTGGTAGAAGCTCTTTGGGTTCTTTTTCCTTCCAGTCCTGAACGTGAGCTGTAAAGGGATGGATTTTTGATCATTAAGTTGTTTCTGTTGAACTGGAGTTAGTTGTTTTGTCTTGGTTATCTGCCTAATAGTATAGTAAATGATGTTTTATGTGTTCAGCAAAGAATGTAATTCTATAAATGATAGTGATCCCTCACTGTGGAAAAGCAATCATTTCTGCTTTCCTTTGGGCATCATCTGTACCAGAAATTTAATTTCAAATTTTGAATATAGATCCTCAAAACTCTCTTTCTGTAGCTCAACTCCCTGGCCCTGCATGCCACTATACCTTCAAGGTGTCCTGCACTGTATCCCTCAGACCCCAAGAGTCCCAAGCAGCTGGATCATGAGCTTGTATTTGAATTGTATAGGCATACAAAAGAGAACTATTTGTGTGCCTCTCTTACCTGCTTTCTTGGCTTTTCAGGTGTCTCCTAGAGCATCTTTACCGGGTTTCCTACATCCACCCACTGCCTTTTATAATAATGTGTCCTACTTTTGCTAAACCAGCCTGTTGGATTGTGTGGGATGTAAAAAGTCTTCCTGCAAATTTAGATTTGTGTCCCATCTTTTGTGAGAACTTGAATTGCTTCACTTACTTCTCAGGGTAATATCATAACCAGTAGTCTGTAGGGCACGTTTTGTCCATCTGAACAATTCAAGCAGTGCAGGAGATTGATCCAAGTCTTTTATGTTGCAGGTAGTGTACTTTAACACTGCATCTTAGGTAAAAGCAAGGGATTTTGCTCCACCACCATTTACTGATTCATTGTATGGAAAAGTATTGATTTTGACGGAGCTTCATGGAACTGTAAATCTTGAGGGGGAATCTGAGAGGAAAACACATTTCCTGTTAAGGTGAACTTGGGAAGCTCAGAACCTGTGACTTAGGAGCCTTTGGTTCTTCATTTTCTGCTGTTCACTTCAGCTGACACCTGCTCATCTGAGTCCTGGATACCTAAAGCCCTTATGCTGTCTGTGTATCCTAGCACCTCAGTTGACTATAGCTCCTCATAAGTGGTAGATCTCCCAAAATGTTGGGAGTAGAACAGCCCATTACAGTTTGTAAGTCCTTCCCAGGAGCTCTCTTAGAATAGTTTTCAGAAGGTTCTTTTCAACTTTCTTAATGTCTTTCAAACTTTGAAACCGTTAGCAATTCCCAACTTCCTGTTTCTTGCATAAAACATATCTCATAATGTTCATATGTATTCCACTAATCTGTGCTTAAATTTTAATTTGTGTTAATTAAGAGGGGGTTTTATTTGCATCAAACAGAAATGGTCTCTTACTGTATTACATTGTCATTAAGATACTGTGATGTTGTTCTGAATTTCAGAATTTCATGTCATTTTCTGTAGAGATTAGTATTTGTATTATCTTGGAAAAATATTTGACTTTAGTTATCATCAAGACATTAAATGTTTTAATTTTCTCCCTTTCCTATTGTTTACACTAAGTGTGTATTTGTATTTTAGAAACCATTTTGTCAAAGTACAGCTACGGCCTCTCTCTTCAGAGGAGATTGAAACTCTCCATCAAAAAAAATTTTTTCCTGTGGCATCAAAGCTCCGGTTTATTCCCAAACCAAATGGGTTGAGACCCATCGTAAAAGCGGGCAGTATTGTTGAACCACAAGCACTCAGCAAGGAAAGCAGAGAAAAGAAGGTTTTCATTTTTTTCATTGTTTTATGTGCATTTGATGTGGGTAACTAATAAATGGAATAAGGATTTTTGTTACATAAAACTAGTTTTAACATGGTGGACTGTAACATTCTAATCGGAATGGCTGAATAGGTCTGTTGCAGCTTAGCTTCTCCCTTTCCAATGCTTAATTACCACAAGCTCCAGTTCCAGAATCACAGACTTCTGTTTGCAAACCTGTCTTAAGGAAATGAACCCAATAGACTGGCATGGCTTGTAAGGTAATGCTGGTTTTTTTGTATGGATGAGTCTGACCTGTTGGGACTTGCCCAAATACTGATGGTGCATGTTGATCTGTGAAGTTTTCTGTGGAGCCAGTGAATGGTGGTGAGCTGGATGAGTTATAGAAGAGGGTCTAAGGAAGGGCAAGGAAGCTGGAGCAAGCACAGTAGAGATAGGAAGGAGGTCAGGAATAATTGCAACACTCTGTGCACAGAATAATGTGTTTAACAGGGCAGTTAACCAGAAGACATAGTGGCAGCGCAGTTTCACTATCTTGCATGGCTGCATTAATTGTTTTTCCTTAAGGCTGAGTCTCATTCGGAAGATTGAATGTTCCCCAAATGGGTGAGGTGTCAAGAGGTTCTTAGTACTTACTGCTCAGGCCATGTGATCCCAGGCCAGATGAAAAGAGCGTCAGCTAAAAGCTGTTGTGAAGTGTTGTTTCACGTGGTATTCCATATTATAGTGTTTACAGAGCCTAATCAACCACCACGACTTCAGCACTGCTCTGATGTACTTGACTATTCCCACAGCTGAGTTAAATCTTTGCTCCATATACTTGGATAAAGTACCTCCAGAGGCCCAGCTGATGGTGCAGCTGGAGTCAGCATAAAATCTCAGAGCACACCTTCTCTTTGCTGTTCTTGTTCCTGTCATTATCTCCAGTAGAGAGAATGAATTATATTTAAGATGTTATTTTTAGAGTGATGATCATTTTATTTGCTGGCATTCATCTGTTTAGCACTGTAACTGTTACACCTTAATTTCCAAGAGTCAAGTATTGGAACAAAATCATTTTCCATAGGATTTATCAGTACCAAAAAAAAATCTCTGAGACTGTTTTGTCACTTTGAAGTAGTTACTGCAGTCATATTCAGGCTTTCTGAAAGCTTCAGTTGACCCACAAAATATCGTAAATACATACATTTAATCTTAAACTTCATGTAAATGTGAAATCTTTGTATTGCACAGAATTTAATATGTTTCAACATAATTTAAGGTGATTCTCTTTGGTCTCTTTAGATCAATCATTACAACACTCAACAAAAAAATCTGTTTAGTGTGTTAAATTATGAACGGACTATAAACACCAGTGTTATAGGCTCTTCAGTGTTTGGGAGAGATGATATCTACAAGACATGGAAGCAGTTTGTTACAAAGATTCTTGAATCTGGGGGTGAAATTCCTCATTTCTACTGTGTAAAGGTATGTATTTTTAATTACATATTCAAACTAGCTTTTCAAAACCAGCTTGTGCAGATACTTTTATAGCTGTATTAGCTGTGACCTGGCTGCATAATTATTTCTTTTTCTAAATAAAAGTTTGTTCATACCTAACAGACTCTGGTTAGTTTTTTGATGAGGGTAATTGATTGCTTTTTGTGGATGAGTGTCCCTGCAGTAGAGCTTCCTTTACTTGGCTGTTTTTCTGTCCATCTTTCTGTTGTGTAGGAGACATCTGTCCATCTTTCTGTCCTACTTCTATACTTGCACTGAATTTTTTGCAGTTACATTTAGTTGGGTGTAAAAGTGGGAGCAAGATACAAGATCAGATAGGCTTTTGAGCCATATGAAAACCAAGAAAAAATGTTCTACGTGCATTTGAATAAATTCAGTGTCTCTTAAAAAATTGGTCTCTTCTATCTCAGTATCATTAGTTTCTGTTGGAAATGAATGCGTGCCTTCTGGTTGGTGTCTTTCCAATAAGTTTCTTCTCCCACTTTGAAAAAATCAGTGCTTGTTGTAGCCCACTATTTGAAGGAGTTTGTTCTTCATGCTTTTGTTAGTTATGTCTAGCAGGCAATGTTTTGTGTTGGATCTCAATTCATAGCTTTGAATTGGGGCAATATATGCAGAGATTGGTAAATTACACAGATTTATGTATGTTATAAGGGGGCTCCTCTCTCATGTCTCATATGTCATTTGTCATCCTGTCCTGAAATTGCTTTCATAATTTCATCTCATTATGTTTCAAGCCAAAGGATCATGTTGTTGACATAATTTGCATCATAATAGTCCTAAGATGGTTGCTTCTTATTTTTGGTATAAAGTTTTCAATTTTTACTGTGACAAGTAAAAGCAGAGGTAGGTTTCCAATATGAAGTTTAGGAAGAGTACACTATGTAGGTTTACGGCTTTCCAGAAGTTTGAGACGTCATCTCCATGGCAATATGGTGAGGAAAGTTTCTTAAAATATTTAAACATATAAAAATATCAGCAATTAACTTAAATGACTGAGGATTCAGTGTTAAATTTAAGGTTGCATATGGTATAATCTTCTGTTAATAATAAGAATTGTGCTAAAACTGATGATTTGGATATCCCTTCTAAGGGAACATTTGATGAGTGGGGGAAGGTTTTTCAGGTAAGCAGTGAATTTTTTTGTCACAGATTTGGCCTGAATGATGCAATAATTTTACTCCCATGTGATCTATCCTTTTGCCTTGCTTACATACTACAGCAATACTTTTTTTTATACTACCACAATGTTTACAGTGATATTGCTGAATACATAGGGGAAGATATTTCTTTTATTTCAGGCTGATGTGTCCAGGGCTTATGATACCATTCCTCACAAGAAACTTGTGGAAGTGATTGCACAGGTCCTGAAGCCTGAGAAGAGAACCGTGTACTGCATACGGCGCTATGCTGTGATTATGATTACCCCAAGTGGAAAAGCCAAGAGGCTCTATAGAAGACATGTATGATTTCCTCATTTCTTCTGTTTGCTGTTGTAAACGTATTTTGGTCCAAGGAAAAGTTTTTCTTTATAGCTTTCTTTAGTCACAATTTGATTGGTTAAGTACTTAATAAACCATTTTTAAAATACTGTTAGATATTTTCCACAGGTAGAAAAATTTCTTTTTAGTCCATACTTTTTAAAGTTTTTACTACCTCTTAGTAAAAATAAAGATAAATGTGTTGTGAAAGTAGAGATTTGTGAGTGAGACATTTCATTTTAACAGTAGCAGAATTGTTGGATTAAAATAACACAATAATGCTGGTCCTTTGACCTCCAATGAATAAAAAAGTCAGTTATTGAATTTTTTACTGCTTTCATGACTTCTTTACAATTTACACAAATATACAGGTTTCTACTTTCAAGGATTTTATGCCAGACATGAAGCAGTTTGTGTCCCAGCTGCACGAGAAGGCCTCATTGCAAAATGCAATAGTAGTTGAACAGGTAAGTATTGTAAGGCTTCTTTTCAACTGAAAAAGAACGCTACAGAAGAATTAGAGGAAGATTGGGATTTTTACTTGTATGTACATATTATGTGATGACGTTACCCGTGTTCTAGTTAGCCAGCACCTTCTGTAGAAAGACTTTTGTCATCTTTTCTTTGATGTTTGTAGCAGGCTCTCCATGTTCAGTGGGAGGAGTGCACCAGGCAAGAAATCTGATAAAAATGACAAAAAGTCCTTCTAGACTTTTCCCAGATTTTCTCATTATTTTGTCAAACTTTGATTATAACCAGTGTTTTCTTTTTCGTTTCCTAATTTCATTGCTTCTTGCAACAGTTCTCAAGTGTGAAATTATCTAGTAAAAGCGGGTGTCAACACTTGTTATCTCCAAAATATATGAAAGTAAGAATGAGCAGAATGTATTATAAGGCAAGTAGCTAAGGATGTGGCATCTTGACTAGCAAACTGTGCAGAATAGTTAATTTTTGTAAAAGATCTTGTTTTATGCTTTATTTAAAAAAAAACCCCCGATTTTAAGGATTAACTGTCAAGGTTGATGAGAATGAACTCTTCTTTAGGGGAGTTAAGTGCAACGCTAAAAAGATCAACTCTTAAAGTTCTTGTTTAAAGAGATTTCTTGCTTTCAGTGAATTAAAGTATGGTTAAAAATTACATGTATTTTAAATTTACTCCAACTGATGCTTTGTTGCTAGAAGCAAGCATCCTTCTGTTTTAATTCTTGTGATGCAAGTATTTGTTCTCAAGACTTCCTTCTGTGCAAGGAGCATGACAAAGGCATAGAAGTAGGTGATATACTCAGTCTGTTTCTACATGCATTTCCTTGCTTGGAATCATGGTGTTCCATAATAACAACCTACAAGATTTCCTGACTGTCAAATGAGCAGACAGGTTAATAATCAGGCTAATAATTCTTAAATTTTTCTTTTCTAAACCTGGCAGTGGAAAATGACAAGGTTGACAAGAGATGATTTCTAACATACAAGTAAAATGATCTTGTGTACCTGTGGACATAGGAGTAGAATATATGATGTGACTGGTGTACAATTCCAGGATCCTACAAAATAAAGTCTAATGAGTGCCTGGAGGAAAATGGAAAATAGCTGGATCTCTGATGTATTAGTACATTTTGTTATTTTTTTTCCAGCTGATTTAGAGAACTATGCTAGATATTGCATGAACAGCATCATTCTATTTAAAAATATTTTATGTTTGAAAACAATTTGTGTGTCATTATTTTAAAAGAAGAGTATTTTGAGAAGAGAGTCATGTCAGGCTGGGTGTCTGTACCACTGGTACATCACATTATCTTTTCAATGCAAGTAATCATGGTCTTGCATGGCTCTATCAAAAACTGGGTGCATTTGTCTGATGTCTAATCTATGAAAGTAGTAAGTGACTTTATTTTACTTTTAATTAAGTCATTGTTAAAGGTATTTAAATTGTAGTAGATGGATCTTTTACTGCACGCTTTTTAACAAAATGTGCCATAATTATTGGGTGGACAGTCACGCATGGAAGTGTTGGTAATATCTGGCAAAGTGTGTGTTTTGCAGCAGAATGAACAAGTGAGTGTATCTAGGCTTGGGGAATCCTAGAGACCATGACAGGTACAGAAATTGTCCTACAGGATAGAAAGTGGCCAAAGGAGTGAGGTCTCATACAGTGTAATAATCCAATATATTATGCCAGCACTTTATAGTGTTAGGTTTAGGTGTTATATTTTATTTCTCCTAACACAAAACAAAAAAATCCCCAACATCCAACAAAAAATTAACTTGTTGGATGTGAGCAGCTTTTTAGTATGTATGTTCAGATTTTGGGTTTAGGGTTTACCTTTTCACTTACTTAGGGGTTTGAGCTGCTGCAGTCTACTTTTTCAAAGATGTCTGTGTATCTTCAAAGTTATAGTGTATTTTTCGTTTCAAGTCTTGTTTTGTTTTGTCACATTTCTAGAGCTTAACTTTCAACGAGACAAGTTCCAGCTTGTTTAACTTTTTCCTTCAAATGATATATAACAGCGTGCTGGAGATTGGGAACAGGTAAAAAAGAAATTAGTTATTCTTTATAAAGCATGCATGATTTGTTTGTTTTCTGTTGAGGATCACTTTAATTGACTCTGGGGACTTTTGATAGCTGTCTTTTAAACATTTTTATTTCATGTTAATTTGAAATTTGTGTATCAGTTTAAGCTCCAAAAAAGCATGAAGAATTTGGAATCAAATGTATATTGAATAAAATTTTTCTTTCCTGCCTGGATGATGTTAACTATACACAATGCATTATTCTATAGAATATGGAATAACCATCATAATGCATTATTCCATAGAATATGGAATAACCTTCACTTAAAACTGCAAGTGTAATTCAAAAGGAAAATACTTTAAAATGGTGGGATCCATAGTGGTGAGCAAAAGCAAAGCTAACATCCGAGCAATCATGCAAAAGCCTTGGTAGTCATTTCCCTGTAGTGCAAAATTAAACCTTTTCTGCAAGGTTTTGCTATTTGGCAAGTTGCAATAAATATAAAAGGCAGTAGCAACAGGAATTAAAATTATTGGCAATTCCAGAATTAAGAATTAAGTGTTACAGAAGGTAGTTGTGTTGGTAGAGATACTGATCTGGTATTTATATTTTGCCTCTAGGTGGCAAATGTGTACCATGTCTAAAAGAGGAAGTACTTACATGATCTTTATTTCTAAATTCAGAGTGATGTATATTAGAAGGAATAGCTTCTTGCTTGGGAAAAAATACTTTTATTTTAGAATACTTATTTTAGAATCTCGCAGGATTGAGGATGAGTGAGAAAAGCTTTCAAGGAGTCAAATAGAAGCATGTTTATAGTTTTTTCTAGCACTGATGTTTACGCTCCCTTTGACAGGATTGTGAGATGTTCTTGTGGCATACTTTAATAATGACTAACCAATGTGAGTATGTTCCATGGAATTTTAATGGTTTCAGAGAAAGCACACCCTGGCAAAACCAGCTTCACACATTTAAATTCAGTCACAACTTGACTGAAAAAATACTGTTTGTCCTGAAATGAACTTACCCCATTTAAGTAGCTTGTTCTCGTTTGTCCAAAAAAAAATCAGTAAATAGACTCTTTTTTGCAAAAAAAAATCACAATTGGTCAACATTAACTTGATGTTTTGAGAAAAATGCTGATTATTGAGCTGGGGACCTATAAGGAATCTTTTAATATCATTTGATACATTTATCAAAGGTCTGTAAGAAAATAAAATTACTGCAAGGAAAATTTTCAGATGACTTAAAATACAGGTAAGATCAGTGCTCAAAAGTAGTATGTGGTCTGAATTCATTCTCTTCAGCATCATCAAGTCATTCATGTAATAGTGGTGAAATGGCATTATAGTATCTCACTGCTTCAAAGAAGTGTTGTGAAAATGATTCCCTTGAGTTTTGTGAGCCATAACCATTTGTTTGCTGCCAGCACAGAAAATTCTCCCAGTGCACTTTGTTTTGTGTATCAGAACACTTCTCTTGAAGCTGTTACAGTGAGATGTACCATAAAGAATTAAAAAACTTAAATGAAGGATGTGTCTGCAGCAGAAGGAGGCCTTGTGGTTTGAGATCAGTTATACAATTTCTTTCATTTAATGGCAGTTGTCTCCTGGAGTTTGTTAATATGAAAGGAATATGTGTATTAGTGGGGTTTTTTTCACTGTTGAAGTTAAAATTTATGGATCTCTGTGTAGATTCTTAAAAGCAAGAACAAACAAATTTAAATAAGGCTAACTGGCAGACATATAGCATATTTATCATT
Source organism: Orthonyx spaldingii (assembly GCA_013397795.1). Taxonomy (NCBI): domain Eukaryota; kingdom Metazoa; phylum Chordata; class Aves; order Passeriformes; family Orthonychidae; genus Orthonyx; species Orthonyx spaldingii. Next base: position 120,181 of record VZTJ01002873.1, on the reverse strand, counting down.
GAAACTTACATTATAATTGGAAAAAAAATTTTAACAGCTATTGCAATCATGTTGCATGTTTTGATTTTTTGTTTTCTTTTATCCTTTGGTAGGTACTACTTACAGTGCTGTGGAATTCCACAGGGCTCCATTTTGTCAACCTTACTTTGCAGCTTATTCTATGGAGACATGGAAAACAAATTGCTCGGTGGAATACAGCAGGATGGGTAGGGCTGCTTTGTTCTGTGCTCTGTTATAGTAATTGATAATTTACAGTATATGTGTTAGTCATTTTCTCTGACATTTAGTTTTGAATTTCAAGGATTTCCAACTTCATTAGGAGCGTGGTGCACACAAACATCTCTGGAGCTTCAGTGAAAATGTGGTTGTTTTTTGGGAAAATTTCTCTATTGTAAGTTTGGGAAGAAAATGCTGAGAAGCTTTCCTATATCTTTGGTGGGAGATTTATTCTTGGAAGGATCTCTGTACTTAGGGATGCTGTAAAGAGTCTGACAGCTGCTCTTGTACTTCTGAGAAGTTTATGGTTTTGCCTCGCTTATTCCCACATCATCTGTGGTCTTTTCACCTCAAACAAGATGAGATGTTTGTTACAGACTTTCTGATACTCTGAGCTTCTGCCTGAGGGCTTTCCAATCCACCATCAGTAAATCTTAACATTTTATCCAGGTCAGAGCCTTATAGCAGATTTTTTTATGAGGGATGTTGGTTCTTGTTTGAAGCCCTCTGTGACTTTTGGTAAATCTTCTCAGTCTTTGCGCCCTGCATGTGCTTGCTCCTTAGGAGCTTGACAGAAAGCTAGCCTTCATTAGCCACTAGATAAAAGCTCTTTATTAGCAGTAAAAATTTTGGAATTCCTTTTACTTTCATAGGAACAGATCCCCAACTGAATCCCAGATTAGGTTATTTAGTCATGAGCTGGATTCAGAAACTTGTCCGTGTTCAGACATCCCCCTTCATTGCTGTGGATTCTATCCAAAGAAAGAAAAAAGAACTGTGGGAATACTCCATGTAAGTGCATCTGTCTGGTGTCTCTTCTTCGGAGGCTTGCTGGGTGTCAGAATTTTAAACATTTCCCTACAAAAGTAGTATTTCTTACAGGTTTGAGGATTCTGATGATGTGAGTCTGAACTGTGAGTTCAGTCTGATGTGAGTCTGTTGCTTTCAAAGGGTGTTGTTTACAAAACTGAAGTTATGAAACTGATTCAGAAGAATGCACTCTTTAATGTACCAGCTGTCTTTATGTAGAGCAGATTTTAGAATGTTGCTTAGGTGTCTGTTGAATGATCTTGATAATTTAATTTATCCTTTAAGTCAGAAAAATAAGGTGGCTATTTGACATGGCTGAGCCAAGGTGCAGCTGATCTGATTGTAGTGGTGGCAGTACTCTTGCTTTGAAGATGAGACTGTACGTCATCATCTCCAGAGTTACTTCTCTGTGATCTGCTAGGCAGGATTTACCAGAAAAATATGGGCATGCTTGGGGTCTGAATTCTGTTAAAGGAAAATTCCAGCCTTTATAGTAGTAGATGGTATTCTGTTTTACATTCAAGCTGTAGCTTCATAAAAAAGTTCTTACATGGTAAATGAAGATAGAGTTGGAGCCCATGAAGAATCTACTCATATATGTGGTCTGGCACCTCTTCTTCTTGTCTTGTAGAGAAAGATACTGCAAATTCTTGCTTGGAAAAGTGTAAAACCCCTGTATCTAGGAAAGCTTCTGTGGAATAGTTTGTGTGTTGTAAATTCCTTCATGTTTCGTCTAGCCAGTCTCATTGCTTTCTTATTTTATTTTTTTTTTTCATTTATGTTTAGGAAAGAAGCAGGACTGAGAATTTCTTCCTGAGTCTCAATTTGGCTTTCATATCGACCTCTACCATCTTGTGAATTAAAATAGGCACATTGTTGCTCTGAAGTGTATGAAAAAAAACTTTGAAGTGATTATGTATTAAAAAATCTAACATTGGTTTCTTCTTGATTACAGAGTCCTAATACGTCTCATTGATGATTTTTTGCTGCTTACACCACACTTAATGAAGGCAAGAACTTTTCTAAGGTATGCTATTAGAGAGTCTTCAAAGTAACAAGTCTTCAAAGTAACAAGCATTATTACCTTTTACGTAATTCTTTTTCATCTTTATGCACATAGGTGTATTTGTTTTATGAGTTAACAATCAAGAGCTGTTTTGGAGTCCTTGGTAGTAACCTGTGCTTGAGAAGAATCCTAAAGCTACATTCTTGATAACCAGTTAACGATCTGTTGCCGTTCACATGGTGGGTGATTCCAGCTAAAGTTTCAATTAGGGACCTACCTACTAACCTTGGTGGAGCTTCAAGCAAAAATGAGTATTGCAGGCTAACCAAAGCAGCTAACAGTTATCTTTTAAAACCATTTTCCCTCAAATTTTTAAGAAGTCTTATTTACAATCTTGAAATGTTTTTATTGGGCACTCATGCTGCTGCTTTCTGTTCCCTGGGAAAGAATGCAGCTCTTGTCTGATCCAATATTGCTAAGAATTTGCTGGTCATTAACATTTCATGATGAGTATCTGAAGATACCAATAGCATGGTAGTGTGCAGTTCACACAGAAGTTTTAAAACAGTTATTCTTAATTGTGCTTCAGAACTTTAAAAGTTAAATCCCACAAGAGATTCCTGGCTACTGTGGATAGGGGTGTACTACGTGTGCTGATGCCAAAGTCATTTTAAAGGATCCAAAGGACAGGTCTTGAAGAAGAGCTGAGCATTTGCAGTGTAGTCAGTTGCATCATGCTTTTCAGTAGTAGAAAGATGCAGCTCTGTTGTGAGCCTGAAAGGTGATGGAGCCATCAATTAAGTACAGTTTGAAGTATACATTGTATGAAATAGTGGATAAAGTACTTTGAAAACTTCATTTGTCCTCATTTCCTTACCAGAACAGAAAGAAATTTCTAGGGATCTCTGGGTTTACCATTCTGGAAACGATAAATCAAATTAACAGTGAGTGCCTCAAGCTATTAATCTCTGTAACATCTTTTCAGCACAATGTCACTTGAGTAGCAGTGCAGATATTGTCCTTCTTGCCCTTTGAAATTGTCTTCATCTTTGTTTTATATCAGCTTCTGCACCAGAAAAAATCACTGGTTTGATTTTCTGTAGAGAAGTAGCCTTTTCTGTGAGAGATTTGCAGAACTGTTTACAGATCCTATGAGTTCTCTGCCTCAAATGGAGTAGTACCAGTTTTTCCTAATGTAGTGTTAGAACTGGGGAACTCAATAAATTAGTTTTGAGGAGACAGGATTCAGACTGTGACTCCCCAAGAAGAAGAACCTACCTCTTCCTCTCTTTAAAAGAATGAAGCCTGCACACAAGTACATTGCCAAGTAAGACAAACTGCTGCTTGTCCATGACACTGCTGATCCAATATGTAACAGATAATCAGCAGGCATTCTGGCAGTGAAAACATTCTTAGGGAAAGTGTTCCCCCTCAAAGTTCAAAACTTTTCGTCAGATAAATTAAGTTCTTGCTATATGGATTCTCCTTGGTTTTGTGAACTTTCAAAAAACAATAACTTGTCATCTGTCTTTTTCCAGTGATTTTGGTCTCAGAGGTTTCTGTGAGTGTGGTTTATACAGCTTGTTTCAAGTGTTGCATGGCTGACATGCTTAATTTGCATTAATCTGTAAAATTTTTTCTCCATTATCCTCAAGTTTATTTCTTTTATGTATTTATTTACATCTAATGTCTTCACTTTATTTCTAGCTTTGTTCCCTAACCTAAAAAGTTGGCCGTGGTTCCTTTTATTCTTTGATTTCTGCCCTTTTGTTCAAGATCTTGTGTGTTGCAGCATGGTGCCAGTTTTTGTCTGCTTTGCTGGAGGGGCTTAGCCTAACTGTTTATATATTTTTTTTTTACTTTAATTTTTACTTTTTTTTTTTTTTTTAACTTTTATTTTAGGACTCTAGCAACAGGCATTCCTGAGTACGGCCTTTTAATAAACCCAAATAAGACAGTGGTGAATTTTCCTGTTGATGATATCCCAGGATGTTCCAAATTTAAACAGCTGCCGGGTTGTCGTTTGATCCCGTGGTGTGGTTTGTTATTAGATACAAAAACGCTTGAGGTTTACTGCGATTACTCGAGGTAAATAGAGTTGTATACTCCAGTGTCAGCTTCACAGCATCTCGTACACAGTGGGAGAAGCATAAGGGTATCGTGGGAATGGTGTAGTTGAATTAACTGCAAAATAGATTGGGATTAATTTGGTATAGACTAGAGGGATTAGCAATCCTTTCAACATCGGAGGTGTTTGCTCTGGTACACTTCATATGGAAAGAATGTGGGGGGAAGAGAACTTCTTTTTAAACAAGCAGCCTTGACCATTTACACGAAACAGTCTGAAGTGGCATAGAACTCAGGACAGAATAATGTATCCTACTGAAAAGTTCTGTGGTCCCTTTACGTGGACTGCTAGAGATGGCCTTAGACATTTGTTAAAATTTGAAAAGAAAGAACTGTTTAAACTCAAGGATCATATTGCTGCATTATTGACCATTTTTAGTATGAACAGCTCTTAAGCATTTAAGTGGAAAATTAGGAAGAGGTTTTCCACCAATAGGGTGGTAAAGTTCTTCGGTAGTCTTCCTAAACAGAAAAACTTGGTCAGTTCAGGAAAGGAATTTATATGACATAGTTTACTATGGCAAAGGACCAAAATCAACAGCCAAAGAGATTTAGTCGCTAGCTGAGTTCTTGAAAGAAACAGTTTGTTGATAAGGGTATTGATGCTACTGGGAGACACTAACCAAAATCAAGATATCATAGAATTGTTTATGTTGGAAAAGACCTTTAAGATCGAGTCCAAACGTTAACCCACCACTGCCAAGTCCAGCACAGTGTTTGATACAAGGCTTTGCTGTTGATAAGCTTGACTTAAGTAGCTGGAACATCAGGGTTGTTCCAGTATCTAAGGTGGCTTCAAGCCTAAGCTCCTGCATTGCATGGATCATAGATAAGCTGATGGTCTCTGGAGTAATTAATAGTGTTCTGGCTAGACCATGTGTTTAAGAAATACGTTTAGTTTGTTTTTAAGGTTATTGATTTGGCTTTCTTTAGCAGGGTTAATTTTTCAGCCCTAAGGTATTGAAGTCAGCCCTTAGCTAATACCCTTAATGCCACAGGGCCTAGTCTCTTTCAACATTTAATTTAATTGTGGTCATCTTTTAGTTACTGGCTCATTGATTAGTGGGAAATCTCTGTAACCTGGGAAGTTAAATGAAGCTTACCTTACAGAATTTAATTTAGTCTATTAGCCCATGGAGTTTAACTACTTTTTTTTTACTTTTTTTTTTTTGTAGTTATACCTGTACTTCTATCAGAGCAAGTCTTTCCTTCAATTCAAGTAGAACAGCTGGGAAAAACATGAAATACAAACTGAGTGCAGTCCTCAAACTGAAATGTCATAGTTTATTTCTTGATTTACAGGTGAGAATATGAAAATGGATGTTTGGCAATATTGTGATTAGTGATGAAGAGCATTAAAACTGCATTGAGTCCTAACCGTAGAAAGTTTATTTTGAGAGGAAATTCACATAATCTGAAATGTTGACGTCAAATAAAATATAGGGCCTTCCAGAAGTGACCCTTCACAACATTGTTAACTTAGTTGCATAAAAGAAATCTTTAAAGTTCAGCATGAAATGTTTTTTGTCTAGATGTTCAACAAATCCTATTAGAACACTATAATTCTTATAGCTCTGTTTCTGTTCTGTCTAGATCAACAGCCTTAGAACAGTTCTCATTAACATCTACAAGATATTTTTACTCCAGGCTTATAGGTAGGTCACTGTGTTCTGAAGTAAGTATCAATATTTCATTACTCTTTCTTGACACATGGAGGAGCTATGAGTTAGAAAAAAGTGTGCCTTGTAAGTGTGCAGTGTGTATATGTATGTATGATGTGTGCAGTAGTAAATGTCAGTAGTAGGTCAAGTTATTGTTGTTTCAACACTGTTCTTAAGTAATACTATTAGATTTAGGATACAGGAATATATTTGGTGTGTGTGTGTTTAAGTGATACTTCACCAAATGGATTTTCGGTGTCTTGGTTATGACAGCTGACCTCAAGATAACCTGTCTGTTTTGCTTCAGGAGTATGACAAGAAGCCTTATTAACCATTTTATATTTAGATCAGTTAAATTTTAGCCAGTTTATATTTAGAACTTTGTATCTGTTAAAAGCATATAGAACTTTGACCAGTATAACTTGAGGTAAAGTTATGTTTCATTCTAGCAAAGGTAATTGTAGTTTCTTACTGCTGATGACATTTCAATTGCTCCTTAGCTGGTAATCTCTTGGCATTTGTGAGCTGGTCTTGATCAGCAGAGGAAGTGAATGTTTTAAACAAAGATAAGGGAAAGAAATCTAAACTGATAAGCAAGTCGGAAGAAAACACTGAGCTGTACATTGAAAACTTTGAATGATTGGCAGCAGCAAGTAATTGGGTTTTTATTGTTTTAACACAGAAAATGTGCAAGAGGTTCTTCACTCTTCACATCAATCAGATGTTGCTCTTTTACTGTGCTCACATTTGTTAGGAAAGGGCATTTTAGTTTGATTCTTAAATTCGTCTTAGCCCACATTCAAGCTGTATTTTTTGTCCAAGACGTATAACTGGGTTTGTCTAGTACAGCACTGATGTGTCCAGCACTTGAACTTTTGTGTTGTGGGTGCTTTAAGATTTTTCTCTGATAGATATGATCCTTAATTACTTCTGTTTGGTTTTATGGTAACATTCTGACAATGGCCATTATATGTTATTTAAAAAACTGTTCACCACGATAATTGCAAGTCAGGTTAATTCAGCCAAAAACCTGCAGTGCAGCATGGTACTTAGGTTTATCCTTCAAATATTGAAAATGTCACAATTTTTTTAAGTGATTGCAGGATGCTGAGTTAATTTAATAAACAAGTATATACATCGTTGAGTAATTAAAAATCAACATTTTAATTTGCTATATTCAGTATAAGCAGCATTATAATGCCAGTTTGAAAGTAAAAAAATGTCAGCAGTTTTAAAATATTTTCAAACAGATGTAAGGAGGTATATGATAGTTTCTATAGAACTGTCTTCGAGCTAGGCAAAGGAGTGAGTATCCTGGTCTGTGGAATCATTTGGAAGTCTGTTTTCCCACATACCTGAACAGAATTGTGGGGTTTTGCTTTGTTTTTTCTTCCTCTCACACTCTCTCATGTGGGTGTTCCCTGGTGGCATGGTCTGTGATGTGTAGTTAAACTTTCCCTGCACATAAGGCAGTTGCTGTCCTCAGAGGAGAATTCTATTACCAAGGCAGATGGCTTCAAGATCTTCTTTCAGCATAAAATTTAGAAACAAATGTCATAGATGTCTGACATTCCAGGAGTGTGTATGTATGGGAGAGGTGTTGTTCAGTAACAGTGTTGATACAGCTGAAGACTATTGGGTGCTTTTAAATGTATAGTGCCTAAGCTATGTGGGCATAGTTTCACTTGAAATTGCAAATGACTTGATTAAATGGGCTGTGTTTGTGAACAGGTTCCATGCCTGTGTTCTCCAACTTCCATTCAACCAGCAAGTTAGAAAAAATCCTCATTTCTTCCTAAAGATCATCTCTCAGACTGCATCATGCTGCTATGCTATCCTGAAAACAATAAATGCAGGTATAGAATATTAATGGCAATGAAGTAGTGAGTTTGGATTTGTTTGGGTTTTTTTTTTTGTTTAGATAAATAAAACAACTTGAATGTGCAGTCTGATAGTGTAATTTTGGGATAAAGATCAGGAATGAATATTGTGAAGTGCATGATAAGAATCACAGTGCATTTTTCTTCTTAAACTCAGTTTTCCAAAGATTGTGTTTCAGGCACTAGCTTTTAGTTTTCTGCTGATGTACAAAACTTCATTGACTACACAGGTTTCTAGTAAAACATCCTGGGGTGATTTTACATAAAGAGAGGACAGATCAGACATACTTCTTAATGCTCATCATTTTCAGTTACATTATTTTCCTTTTCTATGTCTAGGGATTGCTGAAGGTAACAAAGGTCTATCTGACATACTCCCTATTCAGGTAGCAGAATGGCTCTGCTACCATGCCTTCACTGTCAAACTGTCAAATCACAGAGTTGTTTACAAATGTCTGCTGACACCCTTAAAAGTCTGTAAGTATTGAGCTATTGTTACTGTTTTGTCTAGGGTTAATTGTAATAAAACATAGAAATTGATGGATTTTTAAAGCTTTCTCATCTTAAAATGTTGTTCTCAGATATACATTAATGATCTTTCTGATTTTATTCAAATTTACGAAGTGTAAGTAGGCAGATGAAAATGTTTTTCAGCGCTGTGTTTTCTAGAGCCTGGTCTCACAGGACAGTTGATGCCTGGCACTCAGTAAGCTTGTACAGTTCAGAAGGCTTAATAAGATTGGGTTAATCATGTAAGTATTCTCAGCAGGTTTAACTAAATTAAATAGAAATGCTCAAGCTTCTATTTTTAAAAATGTAGATTAACTGGCAACTAAATAAACTCCTCCCACAATTTAAACTCTTACCCAAAAAAAAGTCACCAGGGTCACTTGGAAACAGATGCACTGGCTGCACTGCAAGTGTGTTCTTGCAGAGTTGTGGTGTTGGCGTGTCTCTGACACTTCTGTTTGGTAAAAGAAGCTGTCCATGTCTCTGGCCCCTGGGAAGCTCTCTCCTTAAACAGGTGTGCAGTCTGCCTGCAGGCCAGCCACAGAAATAATAGAATTTTCAGTTTGCAGATACAAAAATTAGACAGCAAGAGTTTTCCCTGACGCAGTCAGTACTGTTGATGAATTTAGCTGCAGTGAAGGCCAGCCTCTTGATGCTGTCTCTGTAATTTGCACTCTGAATGAGTCATTGCTTGGGCATTTTTGTTATACAAGACCAAGAAATTCTTGGGTCTCATTCCAGAGTAACACCTATTTGGTTGGAAATGTATCATAAGCTTCCTTTGATATCTGCACTGAGGTCTGGTGCCCCAAAACAGGCCTTTCCTTCCCATATCAAAGGCTTGCAGCAACGCTTGAGTGCAGACTCTGATTTTTGGTGGTGCAGTGGGAATGTATCAAGATGACACTTAAACTTTTACAGGAAACAAATTGATGGTTGGGATTTTACCAGCCATGTTCTTGAGAGCTATGGACCTTCTGTATGGAGCAGAATTCCAACAGCATTTCCCAGAATCCCAACAGCATTTCCCAGAGGAGCTCCTTCTCTGAGTTATTCACTGACACCAAGACCAGATGTCCCACGTCTGCTCACTGCTGCTAAGTACGAGGGGAGAGCTGCTTGCTTCACTTGGAGGGGGCAGGAACTGAAGAACTGAGCAGAGAATGCAGCAGACACACCCAGTAGGGCAATGGCTTCTCTGGGAGCTGCCTCAGTTCTCTAAGATCCAGACAGGGCACATTTGAGTTTTCATCTCTAAGGCTGAAGGTTTTGCTCTTGGGATCTCTGACTGGCAGACCACAATCCAAGCCAAAGTTTCTCCTTCTTTGTGCATGCTTTCTTGTTTAATCTGACAATACCTTCAGGGTGGAGGCACAGCCCCAGGCAGCTTTATTGCTCAGCAGAATCTCATCTTCCGTGGCTGCATGCATCAGCCATAAAAGCGGTCTCTGGTGTCCACAAAATCACACCACCACAGATGCCAGGGAAAGAAAATGGGCTGGGAAGTAGAGGTGAAGTTTTTCTAGTTTGAATAGTGATTGTCACTGGGTTCCTTCTGCTCTACCCATAGATCTGCTTGCCTAACTTCAGTACTGACCTGAAACTTGCCTAAGTTTCAGGTCAGTACTGGTCCAGGCCTAACTCTGTGCACAGTTTCTAACCCAGGAAGGGAAAACTGACCACCTGTCAGTTGGCTTCTCTGACAGTGAGAATTGCTCTTGAGAAGTAGAATAATCTTTCTTCCTAAATCTGTGGGGAAGCCTATTAACGTTGTAATTGCTGAGTATTGTGGAGGTGGAACAGGAAAAGTCCAGAGGTCTGTAGAAAGTTAGTGGTGACATTCTCTTGAAAAGAGTAATTTTCACCTATTCTCTCATAAATCTTACCCTCTCTGAGGCAGGATCAGTTCTTCACATCTGTAGTGTCAAGACAACCCACTCGTTTTATCTACAGGGTCCAATTTCTTTTGGAAATATAGGAGACTTCAAGTACACTTCTGAAAGATCAAGGCTTCAGAAATCTTTGCGTAACAGCTGCCTGAACATTTAGCAGGCTATGACTTATTTTTACTATGAAACTTTTGATGGAAACTTTCACTGTGATTGGTTGACAGATCACTGGGGCCCAAGTAATTCAAATGCTATCTCCATTTGCTTATAGCTGCCTGAAATTTTCCCTGTACTTCCACTAGCCTTGTTCCACCAATGTTGCAAGGGTTGATACAATACTTGGTGGAGCTGTACAAACACATCTTGTGGTGACAAGTCACAAGCACACCCTTGGTGTGAATGGGCATCATTGTCTCCATATCTTCAAGGTCTCTGGTCTTAGGTGAAGGCTGTTTTTCAGTCCTTGATTGTACATAGTGTTTCTATTTGTATTTTCATCTAAATTTAGTACAATACTAAGTGTCCCACTCCTTCAGGAACACACTAAAATCCATTTACAGAGACATTGATAGATAGTTTCCTATGCAGTCATACAAGTTGGTTTTGTTTGCCCTGAACCAGACCTAGTCCTGGGCAATGTTATTGTAATCAGACCATCATCTTGTAGAGAAGGTTACTACAGAGCTAAACATTATGTAGAGATATCAGAGCTAATTCTAAACATGGTATTTTAAGTTTTGTGTTCTGGAAATCAGGTAGCAAGTGTGGATGTGAGTAGTCATGACAGGGAAGTCACTGACTTTCAGGTGGCATCCTGACAAGTTAGCTCAGTATCTCTATATTCTACAGTAATCTGTAGCACAGAGATAAAAAAGGCTGAAAAAAGCCCCTGTGTTGACTTAACAGCTGCATTTTTTTGTTGTCATTTTGGAGTTTGTATTGGTTATATAAAACCTATTACCTCTGTAAGATCATGTTGTTGACAGGAATTGATATAAACGTGGTTTTTTCTTGTGTCCCTGCACATGCCTTTCCATTACTCTTCATGGGAATCAATATCAAGCTCAGAGGTTTTGGGAAGGAGGTTCTTCCCACTGTTCCCAAACCTATTAAATATCAACGTCAGGGGCTTGTCAGTATGAGTTGTCATCTTTCTTCAGAGTTAAGTATTTAAAACACAGTTACTGTTTAACATCCCTCTTCTTATCACCAGTGGGGAAAGGAGCAAGAGTCTTTCCTTATCATGATAAGATATAAATACATCATCTGTCTCCTTTCCAAATACAGGCCAAATGTTTATTGAGCACTTCTGGCTTTCTGCACCATTGACAATTTTACTGACTTTGTTTAGTGACGGACTTAAACTGTTGCTAGGATTTTACATGTTCTTCCTAATCTTTAAAAAGTCCTTTTTACTGTCTGTAATTCTGTTGATGGGACATTCAGTCTGTCAAAGTAACTACGGTTTAACAGGAGGCCTTATTTGGTGGGTAAAGTTGCTGAACAAATGGGCTTATACTTTGCAAAATTTAATGAAGTTCTCAAATCCAAACAAAAGAAAAGTCACAAGAACAGAAAATAGGAGGAATTTGCTACTTGATTTTCTTTGTTAATGTTTTCACATACAATGTTGAACCTTTTTATTTGTTATCCTGATTTAAGGGTGGAAGGTAGCATATTTTATTACAGGTTTTTTTAATCCCCATATTCCAGGTGTTTGAACATTTTAGTTGGTTTTAGCTAGTATTGATTTCATTGCTTCATTAACATTTTCCCCAAACCAGAATTAATAGTTATTTGCAGTTGTAATGAATTGTTTCTGGTGTTTTGATAGGTAAGATGCGGCTAATCAGGAATATCCGACAGGACACTGTGACACTGCTGGAGGCAGTAACAGAACCGTCTCTTTGTCAAGATTTCAAAGCTATCCTAGACTAACTGATTGAGGTTTATTTCATAATTTCGTCAGCTTTGAAAAGCTTTTGTCTGTAGTTTATTTTGGTAGAGTGGATGAAAAGCAGGTTCACTCAGAAGTTTTATGTGTTTGTTTCTCAGATGCTATACAAGGACATGAAAAGAACAGACAGTTTTGTTAATGCCTTCTTGTTTGGGTTTTTTGGTGGTGGTTTTTTTTTCTGTTTGTAAATTCACAGGCTATTTGAAGTAATTTACTTGATTTTGTTCCATGATTCTCATGTTCTTAAGGAATCATTAAACTATGTTCTGTACAAGATCATTTACTTTCTTGTTTCAGTGGATTGTCTTGAAGGGCTGTTTTTACTTCTCTGCGTTGTAGACTGTTTTATAATAAATTGGCTGATTAATGGCAATAACATGTGTTTGTTTCCAAGGCCTTTATTTTATAGAAATCTTTAATATGCTGGGCCATGTCAGGAAAAGCAGTTACCTGTACAGGGCAAATGCATTTCATGGCAAGATGAATTTCTAGCACAGGCTAGAAATTTTATTCTTTGCAGATGACAATTAATATTCACTGCCAAAATTTCACTGTCCAAGTTGGTTATATTTGTTGTATGTTTTATTTATTTTGAATACTTTGTGATATTTTAGTACAGTATTGTATAGAATGATGCTGGTGCATTTATACCTACAAAATAAAAGTTCTTGATTAGATAACATACCAAGTATATTGCTTTTCCCTTTGCATATCTTTGGCTCTATAAAAAGAAATTTTTTTAAAAAGAAATTTTTTACAGGGACATATAGTGGTAGAAAAAGGGAGAATGGCTTTAAACTGAGAGTAGATTTACATTCAATGTAAGGAAGAAATTCTTTACTCTGAGGGTGTTGAGATGCTGGAAGAGGTTGTCCAGAGATGTCGTGGCTGCCGCAAGCCTGGCAAACCCCCTCCACACAGGGACTGGTGATGCAGCTCCTAGAAGCTGATTTGCAGTATTGCAATCTGTCCCTTAACATCATAACTCAGTTCAAAACGTACAGTCAGTCATACAGGTTTGTTTTTTTTTTTCTTTCTGCAAGTGGTACTGTTAACATAAAATACATTTTAAAAAAGTCACAGAACAACTGTTCCTTCTAGAGATGAAGAACAACACAGTTGCTCCCCAGCCAGCAGCTCAAACATTTAAACACCCCCGTGCTCCACAGTGGTCTGCAGTGATACTGGATGAGGGAGCATTATCAGGGACAACAGTGCATAGGAGAGGCCTGACAGTGCAGAAAGCTTTAGTTTATGGGATCATGTGGCAGGAAGAGACAGCAAGATGCTCCAACATGAAGAATGGAGGGAATGTAAACTTCACCAATGGCTTAGATTAGCCCATTTTTCTCTGTGAGAATACAAACTGATGATGTGGTCTCAGCTGAAGGTGTAATTTTATAAAAATGAAGACAGTGTACTGCCTGCAATTCTTTGACCTGATGTTTGCCTTTCCCCATAATTACTGGCTGAGTCATCAATTTTAAACAGAAGAGCTGCTGTTTCTGAAGGTTGTTTGTAAACAGATACAGATACAATGTAGGAATCACAAGACTATTTCATTTAAAATATCTTCCTCTCAAGAAGGCAAGTGAAAGTAAAGCTGGAAACTGATACGTGTTTAGCAAGTGGAGAATTTGGAGATTTGAAGAAGAGCTGCCAGTCTGTACTGGAAACTTGAACTTGCTGCTCTGGCTTATGGTAATTGGAAACAAATACTATAAGCATATATGTAAGGAATAGATTAACCATGGCAAGGGCATATAGTTGTCACTCTAAAAGTAGATGCTTATGATGTCGTGAAGGTAGAAATATTCCATAAACCTATTTCTGCACAGAACTGTTGTAAAAGAAACAGCATGATACATTATGGTGGTAAGATAAATTCTACTTAATTGGTAGCAAGGCAGTGCGTTAAACAGCAACTGCTGACAGGACACGTTTGGGTAGATTGAATAACTTGAATCTAGAAATATTAAATGAATTACCTTGAGAGCATGCTGAATCTGTAATGTGGATTTTCGACAATCATTGGACAGCTGGGATAATTGCAAAAGATTTGAGAGTTGTGGTGAAGGTTAAGGTCTCAGTATTTAAGAGAAGGTAAGTAGAAAGCTTGAGTGCTAAACCACTGAACATAACTCCCTGTGCAACCTGCGCTGCAAGTGTTGCAAACCACTCTGCAAGTTGAGCTTGCTGGAGGGTTTATATTGGGAGGGGGAGAAATAGGGCTGAACATTGTTTTGTACTGTGTCTACAGAGCTGTAAGGAAGGAATTTGGCAGAAGCCCCTCTAGGGGAAATCATAGTATCTGGATGCATCCATCAAACACGTCCTTCTCTCCACACTGCTTCCATTTGGGAAGGAAATATGGACTGGGACTCTCAAGTTGAGGTAGGTATCAAATTTCACAATGTAGGAAACTGCCTGTGTTCCAACAGGAATATGCTTTTCTTTCTCTATCTGTTTTCTCTATTGTATTGTGATAATTTGGATGTGTCCTTATTTACAGTGCTGTTGCAATGCTCCTGAGGGTTTTTCCTTTAATAGGCAATTGATCTCCTTGTCTTAGGGCTGTGGATTCTGGTTAAGACTGAACATCACCATGACTGTATTTGTGTCTTTTACAGATTTACCCCCAAAGAACCCAGGTGATTCTTGCAGCCTAGACAATTCTAGGAAAGTCTTGCTTTTCAGAATGGTATGAGATCACTGCAGTGTATTAGAGCAAAGATTTGATAGAACATGGAGATAAAAGATTGGAAGAAGAGTGAGCAGAAGGAGAAGACACTTAGTATGTAAGACTTTAACACATTCAGTTGCATGTTTGAATACACATGCTCCCTCAAGTAACACAGTCCTGCTATTCAGGAGAAAAATGTGTCGTGCTTCACATGAATAAGAAGGGGAAGAGTGTAGCACTAATTTTATTAGGATAAGGGTACAGTTTTGGCACTGGAATTTTGGTAGAGGTCACATCAGAAGTGCACTGACAACAGAAAAGCAACATTCATGCAAGTGTTGTTCAACACATTTTCTACATGCCTACTTGAGCTAAATAGTAACTTCAGCTTGTGTTTCCCTGCCATCATTTGTAGCTACTGGAGCTGAAAATTGTCCTCCCCCAGAGTCCTGTCCTGGGCTGAACTGCACGTCCAGTGATCCATAAAGTCTCCCTTCTGGTGAATGAAAGGGACAGCTCAAAAGTCAAGTCCAGATACCATGACAGTGACTCAAGATGGATTTATTGACTTGAAAGTCTTTTATATGTAGTTTAATTATTTTCTCAGCTTGTGTGTATATTAGTTGGATGTTTTTGTTTCGGAACAGAACTCTGACCAACTACTTAAACCTACTGCATATAGTTGCCTATATGATTTTAATGAACATTTAGCTATCTGTAGTCAGAAACATGAATATAAAGCGTATGTTTTAGTTAAAAAATGTTATTTATGTGTTTACAGCATTTTAACCCTAATCCTTTCTTTTCCTTGACTCAGTTACTCAGCCTGAAGGCTTTGTCATACCTTTATCCTCACATACATTCCCTATATTTTTTCAGAGGCTGATGGTGCCTCAATTATCTTGACAAGAGGAATCCTCATCTCCCATCACTACAGAGTGGCCAGTATCTGCAGCCAAGTACAGGAAATCCTCTTTTTTAGTAAAGATTAATTTCATGGCCGTGTCCCGTAAGGTTGCAGCTTGCTGAAAGGCTGCCATACACCTGCATTTTTGTTATGCTGTTCAATATGAGAAATTAAAGGGAAAAAAATGGGGACTTTTTTTTCCCCACAGTATTTTCCACTACAATCATTTCCGGAAGCTGCTAAGAGAAGAGATTTGTGCAGAATTAATTGCTCAAATTTACTTAATATACATTCCTTTATCTGCTGATGCTTTATCTTTGCTCCTTGCAATGCTTGAAATTATGAAATAATCACAAAATGACTGCTATTTAAGTGTGTACAGGGATTAACAAGAATCAGAGTGTAGTGGAAAACAGGAGTCCTTATTCTTAAGAGCTTCCGTTCTGCATCTCTCGGAGTAGGGGGGCAGGGCAGTGAATGAAACTGTAGGTGCTTGTGTTCCAATTTATGTTGCTGATCCTTGGGAACAGACTGGTTTTTAAAAAGTGAAGGAAGACAGAAGGCAGCAGCAATACTTAACAGGCTTTCCAAGTTTAAATTCTGGCTGGAGAGATACATGAAGCTACGTGAAATTGGTTGAAATTAAAGGAGACACAATAGCATTGTTTATAGAGTGTAGTAATTGCTGTAAGCATATGAACTGTATATACCAGGTTGGTTGGATGATACCAAATGACAGCTAATGATGTCTAACAAAGCCTGTCTTATTTTTACTTACAGACAAATACAATGGATATTTATTCTTTTGGATGAGAAAAGTTGCTGTTAGCCCCCTGACATGAAAACACTTCTGGTGGTACAAAGCTTGGGTCCTTGCTCCTGCGCTTTTGTTTGACCAGATGGAAGAGTGCTACCAGAGGTATGCACACGCAAGGAAGGGCAGCCAACAGCACACAGATGGCCTGTACCCAAGGTGGATAAACTTTCTCCTCTTTCATGGGGAAGCCTTCCTGTGGATAAAAAAGCAAGCAAAAGAACTAATTGGTAGGTACACTTAGATTTTGCTATGATTTCTATTTTCTTATACGGTTTTAGTAAGGATAGCAAAAGTTTTATTCTCAGTCTGCAGTAGCATTCAGTGTCTGTGTCCTCTGCAAACCCTTCTTGTGGGTCTGAAGACAGCTATAAACGTTTTACAGTTTCAAAGATTTATAGCTGGAATTGTGACATATTCCTAGGGATACAGGGATTTCCCAAAGAGTTATCAAACTGTCACCCTCTCTTGGTTAAACCCTGTTCACTCTTGTTGTACTCAAAGCTTACCTGGTTTCAGCAGTTACTGAGCATATTCTTTGCCAAATAGGAAAAATTTATATCAGAGATTTTGAGGGAATGATGACAAAGCAATTTCTGCAAGTCTGTGGCTATGAGTTTTGTTTGAGATGATAGATACTTAATGGCATTTTGGAGGAGACACTGCTGCTGTGTAATCCTGATATAGTTTAAGACCAGAATCAATCTCCAAACCCCTACAAAGGGTGTATTTGAGAGAGAGCAAAGAAAAACTGCAATTGATGTGAGACAGTGACATCGAGATCAAATGTTCTCAACATGGACATGTCTTTGCTGCTAAATTAACCAACTTTGCTCTCAGACCACTGCCTCCCTCCCTTCCTGTCTGCCTGTCAAAAGTACATGGGGCCCCCAGTGATACCGGTAGTTCTCACCTAGAAATGCCTTCATCCCTGACATCTGTTATGCAGCTCTAAAGCTCTGCTCAGGCATTTGTTCTACCTCTGAACCCTCTGTAGGTATGGAATGTCTGTGACACACATTTCGCTTCAACACTTCTGAACCTTACACACATCCATAAGAAATATGGAGCAGGGAATATGCGGGACACCTCGAGAAGAGGCACATTTTAGTATGTGTAACCTCTTTGCATATTTTTCATTCTCAGCACTACATCGCTTCAGGTTGCATTCCATGGGTAAGCAGTAGATACCAGATCCTTTAAGGTCCTTGTTAAGGGAGGAAAATAGATAATTTTTGCTTTTATTAGAAGTTCTGAAAATATTTGAAAACATACATATTTAGGGTTCCAGGCTGTGTAGCTTGGTGACTTCTGCATCTGAAGAGTAACAAAGGCCATGAAGACAATTAGCAGGAGCAGAGGGCTAATAAACCTCCATGTGATCTGCCAGTAGAGACTGAGTTTTCGTCCAGTCATCCATTCCACATCTTTACTGAACCTTGTAAAAGAAGGCATGTTTATGATGATGTCAGATCTAGAGTGGTAACAGTTTCCCTTGTTTATAATTTTCTGTAAATTGGAAGCATAGGGTACAGCACCCTAAATCTTTTCTATTCCATACCATTCTTTAATAACTTACTACTCACTTAAGTAAATAATAGTATCATTCAAGTAGGTCTTTATTGATCCATACCAGAGATGAATGACCAATTTACATTGTCAGTTTAATTACCTGAGCACCTAGTCTAAGGTTTCTAAGCATAAATCAATGATCACAATATTGCAGCAGTTCTGTAAACTATTCAGATATTTAAAATAAAAAGACAGAACTGCCAAGGGAACAAACATAGCATGTTAGGAAGAAGTCTCAGTTAACCAGCACCAAATCAAATCAGGTTAGGGACAAAATCACTTCAACCCGAGCTGTATTTATGTCTTACAAGAAAAAAAAGTCCATTTCTGTACAACATACCTTTTAATTTTATAGATGTACACAACTCCAATCACTTCAAAGAAAGCGACGACTAGAAGAGGCACTGAGGCTGCATATCTGTCAAAAATGTCAATCCAGTAACTCCCTGAACCCAGTGTAAAACACAGAGCAATGAGGAAGCTAATTAGACATATTATACCTGAAGAAAAAAAGATACCTTTATTACTGGAGTACTGAACTTGGTAGGTATATTTTTGTTCTAGATTGTTTTGGTTTTGTCCTAATAATTTTTATTCTCTCTATAGAGTTACAACAAGCTGTTTTCTCCTTAGGGGAGCAAATACCACTTCCCAAACTCAGTTTTCCCCTGGGTGTTGGCCAAGAGGCACCACTGTTGCAGCAGGAATGCATTCATGTGGCTCAGAGCATCCTTCAGTTGTTCATACTTCCTTCCATCAGACTGCCTGGGCTGTGCTTGCTATGGCCCAGTGTTAATTTTTGACTGATGTAGCGAGTTTCAAGTGCGTGATTTCCACACAGCCATAGGCTCAAAGCACAGGCAGGTGGCACCTTGGAAGTGTAAGGACTCCTTGGATTTCTGTCCCCCATTTCCTCAAAGAGCCCCAGAGCTACAAATGTGTATATTCTTTATGTTCCAGTATGTATGTCTTGGGTTTCAGCACACTTCTGTACAGCCAGTTCCTCTTTAGCCAAGATTTAGATTTGGGGTAATTGAGAGAAAAAGTGGGAAGGAGGGAAGAAACGTGTTTCTGGACACAGAGATTGGCTACAAATCAATTTCTATGTCTTTCTAATGTGTTGCTAGTTGCTTCTAACTCTGAGATGATCCTTGGTTCAAACCTGTAAAACAATCCAGACTTTTTTTTTTCTTTTTTTTTTTTTTTTAATTTAAAAAATTCACAATTGGAAAATCAGCTTAAAAATAATATGGTTACCTCATCAAGTTGTGAATAAATTTGTTTCTACATGAAAAATTGTAAAATTAAGGATATAATTTACATGCCACAGGAAGGCTCTGCAAAAGGCATGACAGCAATATTTCCCAAAAGAATTTGAAAGGGCACATTGCAGAAATATTATTCCATTGCTTGCAACTGTCAGAGATTTTTCTAGACCAGTTTTTCTGGACCAGTTTCACAGTGGGATCTCTCAGACTCTTCATTGAGTCTGGTTCTTAAGGAGCAGGTTTGGTTCAGTAACCATCTCTGGTTGAAAAGATTCCAGTTTTGATGCCAGAACAGGATCACACACCTTCATTTCTAATTTTTCAAGTGGTAATTTCTACTCTGACATGTTCACAGGAAATGTGAAACAATCTGTAGTGGCATAAACCTGGATGAAATAGGGGTGAATGACCTCTCTGCCAGTGGTAAGTTCAAGTGTAGGTGGTTATGGCAGACCAGCTGATGTCACTGGGTGCCTTAAAGTGATTTGTATCAGTGCCAAAGACTTAAGGGAAGACAAGGCTCTTCCAGATATCTGCAACAGCTCAGAGTGAACTTGACTCCAGGAACAGCAAATTTAATAAGCTTTCTCAGACTGAAACAGCTTAACTTGCAAACTAAGAAAGAAAATGGCAAAGGCAATATAATATTGTCATCTGACAACTTCTGCCATAACTGCTACCCCATCTCTCTGCTTATTTTCTGCAAACACAATCCACTGCCCTTAGTTTCTCTGTGAGATTAAGCTAGATTAATACTACAAATTAATTCCTCTGTGATACTAATTAAGAAGTTAGTAGTTTGTGCTTCTATAAGGAAGCCACCTTCTCTGAATAAAGCAAATACCTTACCAGATAATAACTCTTTAGGTGCTGATTTAGGTATAATTCGAAGCTCTAGTAGAGGAGTGAAGACACCCTCAATGTTTCCAAACATTGAAGAGAGGCCCAAGCTGAACAACATTATGAAAAAGAGGATGGCCCAGGCCTGGGAGCCTGGCATGAGGATGATAGCTTGAGTGAAAACGATGAAAGCCAAGCCAGTTCCTGAGACACTCTACAGAAATCACAAACAGATAGGTTAGAATACACATTACAATGTAATTTGTCATGCATAAAGTAGTTATAACACACTGCCGTCCTTCTCTGGAGTCAAGGGTGCTGGCCAGCCTGCAGCCTCTGTGGCAGCCAGCAGATGAGAAAATGGGTGGTGGGGAGTTTAATTGTTTAGTTTTAAATGTTCTACTAGAGTTACCTAGACAATCATACAGCAGAATTTTAGACTGCACAGAGAGATGGGTCCAGCGTAAAGCAGATTGAAGAGTTGTAATTGTAATAGCAATTGTTTTGCTAATGCTATCTTAAACATGTTTTTAAAAATCTATGATGTACTAGCTGCCTGAAAGAAAGAGATATAAATAAGGATATGATTACCACTCTTAACACCGAGAGAATTGGTGAATTGTTGATCACAAAACCCCGCATAGTTGCCAAGGCAGAAAAGACTGATAGGGAAAAAGCCAATTTCAACCAAATTTCTTTTGATTTAGTCTCCCTAGGACAAGGATATTTAAATGTAAGCATTGAAAAATGCTAATGTTGCTATCATTTGGAAGTAAACTATTTCAAACTGTAAATTAGAAATGGGTGCCATCAGAAGAAGTGAGACAAGAGAAACTGACTTGTGTCAGGGCTGAAATGTTGTCCTTTGACTTCTCCATCATGTGAGTAAAATAACCTACTTTACCATTATTGTGTGTTAAGCCTGTTGTGCATTAGCACACTCTGACTGTGCCAAACAGGATCACTGGAGCAAGTGGAATGAGGTAGGACAAATAAACAGAGAAGAAACATCTATGTTTAGTGGTAGGGGAAATGTTTTAGGAGGGTTGGAAAATAAGGAGAGGAAGAGGATCATGATGTGTTTTGGTGACGAACAGTGTACATTGCAACAGATTTTTTTAAAGTTTCCTAAATACAGATTTAGGAGATTCCCATTCAACATCCTTCTTCTATAATCTTTCATCTAAGTATGTTCCCCCTGTTATGCTTATTTCTGTAAACCAAGCTAGGACTGAATCTAGCATCCATGGTAGACTTCTGGTGGGAAGACCCTGAAAGATTAGTCTTGTGATAATAATGTGTAATTTTGTTTGCCATAACAGTCAGCTATACATTCAGACTATCCTACAGCAGTATTGTTATTTCAAATGTTGAAAAGTTGATTTGTTGCATGATTATGTGCAATATATCATTGTATGTAGAACAGAGTACGTGTACTTATAAGAAAAAGGAAGATACCAATCCTTCAACATAACTTTGTATTAAGGATTATCTGTTGAAGGCAGTTATGGTACCTGATCAAGAAATTCTTGAAGATCACAGCTTTTCAGTTTGAGTCCAGCAATTTTTTCTGGATATGATGAATTCAGAAAACTAATCCAGGATGTATAGTTCTGTCGCATGATGCTTTCTTCTGGAAGATCAAATTCATTGATGATACTGATAATGTTCCTGCCAGAGAAGCCAACATATCATTAGTTTAAAAGTTTGCAGATGATGTGCAGATGTCCTATGCTGTGTATTCAGATGTAAATAGTGGCACAAAGTAAACAACTTTTGAGAAGCAATATAAAGGAAAATATTGTCAGCTTATATATAAAATAGTAGAAAATATTCAGACTATTTAATGTTTTCTCAGACATAAACTCTGAGTACTTTATGCAGATACAGTTTCCAAAACATTTTTATCAGATCTCCAGACCATTTCCACTACTTGTGTTTAATAACTTAATGAATTTGGTGAAATAGAAAAAGGTGTGCTTTTTTACTACTTCTAATGCTAGCCTGAGAGTAAGGTGCAAACCATGATGCACTACTTGAAATGGGTTGTTCTATTATTTGCCTTGCTTCTTACAAATGACCATCCTTGACTCAGTGCCATAATACTTTCTATTTTTACATTAAACTTCTCCATACAGATGCTTTTCCTTTCTAAAGAAAATGAATTCTCTAAATGCATGTTTTTCAAATAACACATTATCACATTATCTATTTCAGCATTGAAACCACAGTATAACTTTGGCAACACGACTTTCTCACCTGTCCAAGCAGTCCCAGTAGGCTGTGGTTGCTTTAAACCCCAGGACAGAAAAGACTGGGATGGAAGCGTAGAGGGATGTCATGCTGTTCACAAGTGCTACTGTCACAGCATCCTTTTCACAGTCATTTCTAGAGATAGCATTCAAACAAGTGAAGTGATTAAAAAAGGCAGGTTTTTAATCTGTGGTTCAGTTATTTCTGCAAGCATTTTTATTTTTTCTAAGATTTCTTCTCTCCCTCACTCTCTCCTCTCCCCACTTCTGTTAGAAAATCTACTGGGCCTTTTAGAAAGACAGGTCCTTTTCTAAAGATCCTTTAGAAAAATTAAGGAAAGAGTTGTGAAAACTTAAAGAAATTGCACAAAATGCAGCAAGAATTTAGCCAGCTAATAGAGGTTTTAGTTCTACTCACTTTGTTGGATTGTAGCTTGCAAATGCAATAAGCCCTCCAAAAGCCAAAGAGAGAGAGAAGAAAATCTGTGTAGCTGCATCAAGCCATACACGGGGATTTTTCAAAGTGTTCAGCTGAAATAATTGGGAAAAAATGCATGTATTAGGCTTAAAATAAAGTTTCTTTTTCTCTTGCCGTTCTCATAGCTCATCTCTTATTTCACTTCTGAAATTTTGGGTTGTGTTGCCATCTAAATACTCTGTAAATGGAAATAGGTACTAAACAGGTCAGTAAAACAGGTGTTCTCAAGGATATCATTGAGGCTATTTAAATGTGTGCAACAATTATAGAATCTTTTTAATTGTACACCTCTTCTGTCTGATGATAAAAATGTGTTTTTAAATGATAGGCACTAGGAACAAAATAGGGGCAATACATTACATTCTTCCTCGATTTCTTTCTTTTATTTAACTCACAAAATTGGTAACCTACAGTTAAAGAATATTATCTTCCTAAAGCTATATAAACAAATACTAAACCTTAATTGTTTTAAGACAGACAGTGATTCCATAGCTTCTCAAATTTGCTTAAAAAATAATTCAATAAAAACAACTAAAAGCCCAAGCAGACTAGAAGAGAACATTCGTTAAAAACAGCATCTGAGATTTAAAGTGCTATGAAAAAGCAATAAAAGGGTAACATAGGAAATATAAGGAAAAAGGAGCAACTGACAGTGAAATTTGAATTTGATGTAAGGGTAATGTGATACAGGTGGTTAAAAAGCAATGATTGTTGAATTACAGAGAATGTTAAGCAGTTTTAAATAGCTGCACTAAGGAATCTTGCTACTGAAATCAATGAAAAAGAGATAAATAATGCGCAAAATATAAACATGATCAATGAATATTGCTTTCCTGCAGAAGCTACAAATTGATGTGTTGTATTCTTACCCTATGAGGTGAAATGCTTTCTGATCCATCAAGGAGGGGGAATAGAAATGTTAAAATTGTTTTAAAAGCCAAATTTTTCAAAAGTAATACTGGGGCTGTAGAGTATTTCACTTTGTCTTACAGCAGTCTGAGTCAAATCTGCATCCCAGTCTTGCAGGACAGCTTGTGTTTTGTGTCTGTGTGCCTGTGCTAGTGATCCTAGTCCATGACTGGGGACATCTGTAGGAGTGAGAGGTACATGTGCCAAAAGACCTCTCATAGCATTTTGGCTTTCTCTGAAGCTGGCCTGAGCTTGAAGAGCAAGAATAATGGATAATAATAATCAATATGGATGGATGTAGGCAATGCCATTGCTGCAGGTGTTCTCTCCACAGGGATTATCAGTGTTTTGACCCCAGCAGAACTGGGGTCACCTTTTGTACAACACAGCATAGCACGTGGAACCCTTGCTGGCTGAAATGCTTCAGCAAAGGCAAAACCCTTCTAGAGGCTTATTTTGAAAGATCATAGCCAAGCCCTCCAAGGCCAGAGTGGTCTCTGGCAGGACCTTGTGCAGGTGCTGTTGCAGTGCAGAAACTTGGCATTTACACGGCTGTGTGGCCTTCACACTTTGATTAAGTGCTGCCAAGTCAGTTGTTGGTGCTGACAGATGCAACTCCTAAAAGTCTGGCTTTCTGACTGGGAACTTTGGCAAATGAGTCTGAAGCTCATTGGACTGGTACTAGGTGCAATGCATTTATTGACTCCAAAGATACTAATCAACCCCCAAGCTTGAAAAGATAATGGGCGGGCAAGCA
This sequence comes from Orthonyx spaldingii, assembly GCA_013397795.1. NCBI lineage: Eukaryota > Metazoa > Chordata > Aves > Passeriformes > Orthonychidae > Orthonyx > Orthonyx spaldingii. The sequence continues at coordinate 95,645 of VZTJ01002873.1, read as the reverse complement.
TGCCATGGCAATGTCATTATCTGGTCTTCAGCAAATTATTAAAATTGTTATTTTATATTTATATGGCATACAGTTTTTATAGGCATATCTTGAGAGGAAAAAAATGTGCTGATGCCAGAAACATGTGGATGAGGATATACAATCAGAATGTTAATGAATGAACAGGGGGGTAAGGAGGAAAGGAAGTATAATTGCTCCCTCATGAGTGGTAAAATGTTTGGATTCTTGAATATGTGAAACACAGACAGAAACAGAACTAAAAATTACTGAGGTCTCTGTGATGTGTAATTTTGGTGTAAAAACAGCTAATGCTTTTGTCATAAGCAAGTGGCCACCAAGTAATACTGCACTTAAAGACAGCAGTTCATTAAGGTGGTGTTTTCCTTCTCGTTAATACCAGAAACAGTATGGACAGACCAGGTACCTTGAAAGGTGCTTTAACAGTCCATGTACAGTAATAAATCATAACTGCAAAATAGGGGAAAAAGTTACAAATTGCCTCTGTGAATTGAGGATTTGGGGCCTGTGCTGCCTTTTTTTTTCCTTGGACATTCTCACTGCTTGTTAAATAGCTGCTGAGTTCTGGGCACAGGCAGCAGTTGCCCAACCAAGTTCCTGGAACTGTTTATTGCCAGAGAACCTCCAGAGAACCTCCAAATATTTACAGACTCTGAAGCTCTTTCAAATATGAAAGAGACTGGAGAAGGAGACATTTGTATTCCTAAGGTGACACACATGCCCACTGAAGCTGAACCATGCAGACTGTTGCTGATGCTTGATGGAATCTCGTTTCTGCTGTCTCTGGTTATTTTTCCAAAAACCTTTCCAAAAGTCCGTTCCAGCTCCCATGTGGTTTCATCGTTGTACAGCTTCTGCTTTCCACTCAGGTGTCACTTCAGGATATTTTTTTGTTTTCTCAGCAGCTTCATTTTCCAAGTAACCAAGAATTTCAAGAAAGTGAATAAGTCATCAGACTTCTCCATGTCTGAAAGTCAATGAAAAGAAGTAGTCATTATTTAGTCTAAAATTTAGGTTTGAAAATGTGTCAAATGGCAAAAGCTGATTATGTATTTCTGCATGAAAATAAACCCACGGTCTCGTGTTAATTAAAATTCATATGTATGCTTTCATTATTTGTGGTACTTAAGAACTAAAATACAAACTTGGGAAGTGGATATACTTAAAGTGTGGTTTAGAAGAAAAATTAAGTTCCATTGTGTGATTATGATGTTAAAACTGGGTAAGATGGGACTTTTTGTGCTAGGTATTACTTTCTTTCACAGATTTTGAAAAACAACACTGAAGTGTCACAGTTACCAGATAGTGGATGTGGCAGCTGTTACAGAGAAACTGCAAACTTGGAAAGAAATTGGAAAAGATTGCTTCCAGTCAGGGAAGAATGTCAAGAAGGTTGATTTTATTTATTTTAAAAGAAAGCTGAAACAGACAGTAGGTGATCTAATTCTTACTTTATTTTGCTGAAACTTTTCCTGCAAAAAGACAGGAAAAGAAGAAGAAACCAGCACACATTTGAGAAATAATGCTTTACAGTTTTTTATACTGATGTGGCCTGGGTGGGCCAAGTGAATCTCTGACAAAAAAATCTAACAGCCCTCCTGCACAATTGACTTTGGGACATCCCCTGTGGAGAAGTGTAAAAGAAAAACAGGGATTTGCTTACAGCAGGGTTGGGAACAGGCTAACAGCAAATGTACTGTGGTTGTGGAGTAACTGGTACGGCGGTTGGGGATTAAAGGGTTGAAGAGAGAAGGGCAATGTTGAAGCTGTGTGCTTACTGTCCTTTTGAAGTCCTCGGAGTGCCACAATCCTCCATAGCAATTGGTAGGTTGGTTTAACAAATCCATCTCTCTGTCTTACACTAACTTTCTGTGCAATGGCAACACTGATAGCAGATACCACTTACCAGGCTGTTTCATCCTGTTTCCACGTTTGTCAATAAGAACATCGCTAAAACCATCTTCAGATGACTTTTGCAGGATATCCCCAGGATCTGCTTCTTCAAACCAGCTAACCATCAGCTGCAGGTTTACTGCAGGTAGGTTTTCATTCTGACTTCTGTTTCCAGTGTACAAATCCATCCGGCTCTTTTACGATGATCTGCTCCTCCTCAGCACTGCAATACCTTCAGGCTTTGTGAGTTCACACAAATCTAGTTTTCTGCATTCAGTTCAGGATCATTGCAAACGAAATCCCACAGATGCCTGAGCTCTTCCAGAGAAACCCAACAGCCCAGCTGAGACCAGAGGATGACAGGCCAAGCCCTGTTCTGTTTGTGTTCTCTAAGCTGCTTTCTTCCCCAAGACATTGCACCAAGCTCTTATTGTCCTGTCTGGGCCCTACAAAAATGCAGGTGTATGTCCTGACCTCCTGTAAAAACCAAGCTTATCCTTGAACTCTGACAGCATTCAGGTGGGCGTCTGCACCACTGGGCTTGCAGAAGGAGGGATAAAATAGTGTCTCATCTGAGCTTTCTCTTGCTCTTCTCCCTTTCCAGCCTGGCATGTAAAGTATCTCTGAGCTTCTTGGCTTATGTTTTCTTTAATGTTAATGTCTGTGTTCTTGTTGTAGGAAAGGAAAGGGAAAAACCCAGTGCTCCTGTGTTTGAAGCACTGCTGTGGCTGCGGAGGCAGCAGATGCTCGAGAATGTGTCAGTGGGTGCTGCTTTTCCTCCTCTACACCCTCCACTTCATGGAGCGCTTTAGCATGAAGGCAGAGTTGTGAGGCACCTGCAGTGGATAGCAACCACTTAGTGGGACAGTTTGACTTTGTATTTGGGAATGCTGTCAAGGACAGTGTAGAAAAGGTCCTTCTGAAATGGCCAGCATGTGAAGGGATCTGGAACTCCTGTCCATATGAGAAGATTAGAAAAATGGGAGAGGGGCTGTTCTCTAGCAGTTCTGTCTTTTAGGAAGATATATGGGAGACGGGAGAAACTCCTGCTATGAAGAAGCAGGGCCAGGAGAAAATTACTTTCAACCTTCAAAAGAAACCACTTTACACTGTAATTCCTCAGTTATTCTCCTTGTGAATTCTTAAAAGATTAAAGCTGGGTAAATTCTGTAGCAGTGGCAGGGAAATCCCATCTTTCTCATGTGCTTGTGAAGTACATCAGTTTCACTTACACATTCAAGACTGAGGCACCTATCACATTCTTATACTTAATTTTCCAGTATTTTCTGATATGCTTACTACTGAACTGTTAAATTCTTTGCTTCTTCTTTTCTTGTGAAAATATATTAAAATACTAAGTCAGTTCATCTCAGAAAAAGAGCTTAGCTGAGCTCTTGGATAGACATCTAGACCAGGAGTTGTTGGAAAATGAATATACAGTATGAAATCTGAGGGGGAGTAAAAGGAAAATTATTTTTAATACTTACATTAGGGGTGAAGAGGTAAATCAGACCATCAGTGGCCCCTGGTAGAGTGAGTCCTTGAATAAGGAATATAGTCAAGACCAGGTATGGAAATATTGCTGTTACATAAATTGCCTAAAATAAGAAGGCCAGAAGACAAACAGTTACTGGCAATAACTTCAGTAAATCCTATTTAAGTTATTGCAACATGCAATTATAATATATTAGATTAGACAGCTACAGATGGATCGCCATTTGTAAATGGCCATTTTTCAAAAAAGCAGGGTGTGCTTTTGCAGAATCTATTTGTAACAAAATGGCTCTTAAAACTGTGTGAGGAAAGCTGGTAGGGCAGAAGTGTTTGCCATGGAAAAGGAGAGGATCATCCTTTTAAGCCACCTGCACTGCTGTTCTCCTTTCGCTGGGCAAGGAGCACACTGAATGGTGCTAGTGTGGTAAATGGGGAAGGCTTTCCTATGGAAAAACTCAGTATGTGGAGGGCAAGATTTCAGAGTGTGGGATAATCACTTCTCTACCCTTCCCATACCTTTCCTGTGGTTTCAATTCCTCGGATGGTGCAGAGATAGACAATTGCCCAGCAAGTTGCTAAGCACAAAATGAGCCACCACTGTAACGTGCCACTCTCAGCAATATCAGGTGTTATGTTCAAAGTTTTCCTGTACCAAAAATAATTTACTGAGGTGCTTTCATAACATTCTTCATTGAACCCTGGAAAGAAAAAAACAGTGGTAAGTGTTAGAATAACAATCATGGGCTGTAATATCAAATACAGACATGGACTTTCTGCAGTGTCTGTAATGTGCAGCAAGAAAAACTCTTACAGTGGGCTGAGACTATGAGACTTACAGGAGACCTTCACCAGAACATCACCAGCATTTTATACAGGGCATAATTTCCTAATTAGAAACAGTGTCATACTCAGTGCAAGGTAAAATCTAAACCAAATATAGTGAAAACTATGAAATCTTTTAGTTGTATGGCTACAAGTTAGTGGAGCCGTAACAAACTTCAGGCACCTCAGGATACATCTAAGCCCAGGCTCCCCTGGGTACATCATGGCCCTGTGGTAGGGAAAGACCCAGATATTGGCCTCTTTGGTTTGAGTTTCAGGGAATTCTGTGAACAGGATTTACAGGCATCTGCATCCAGGAGAGTGGGTATTCTCCAGCCAGTCTCTGTGCCTGAAGAAAAGGGAACTGGGAACATGGTGTACATCACAACCTGTGATGTCTAATTGTCTTCCTACTCTAGGAAGTCCTAGAGGAACAGACCTAAGGCCTCCAACAGGAAGTTTAATTCTGGTATGTTTTGCCTTTTTTCTTAGCCTTTTACTCAGATGATATTTCTTGCTGTGCCCTGGAACTTGTTCTCTCTTATGCTCTAAAAAAAATAAGAAAGCTGAAAATTAGCTTTAAAAACCTGAGAGCATACTTCCTTATCCTGCTTATGTATACTGTCTCTCTTTGGTCTTACTAAAGGTTTTGTAATGGATAACAGGACTTGTTCCTTATTTTGTTTCCCATTTTGAAGTCAAGCAAAAGACTTATGGACTTTCTGGCTATTGTTGTCCCTGTGAGGATGATGAATTTGAGTAGGCTATCGTGACTCTTGTACCTTTTTAACAGGAAATCAAACCAGAACTTGTGCACAACTCAGGGCCAAATAAAGGGTGGCTTCTTAGGGTTTCTTGATTAGCCCAGAGTCTGATGTTTGTGATCCTCCTTGTGCTAGCAGCGGTCATGGAGGTGTACTTACCTGTTCTGTTTTCATTTAGAGGACAAACACTCCACGGAAGAGGTTCTTGGAAGGAGTTTATGAAATACCACATCACCCAAGTTAAAACAGTGTTGTAGTATAAGCTCACCAGAATTGACACCATCCATGAACCAACTCCTGCAGAAGGCACAAGATCTCACTTCAGAAAAACTCTGGGAAAAGTTATCAGTCAGTCACAGCACTAGCTCTTAGAAGCTCGCATTTCCTATTTTTTCAAGATTTTCTTCTCCATCCCCCCAACCCCATCCTGAGATTTCCCCATGAAAGATGGACATTTGTGTCCTCAGTAGCCAAACACAGGTGCACAGTCCCCCCAATCACCAGCCCTGTTCCAGGAATGCTGAGACTCTCTGCTTACACAGAAAGTTAGGGTTGAAATCTTTGCTCTGGTATATAATCCATTGTTTTCTACAATACTGGACAACTTTAATAGCAGAGCGCAAAAGAGACCAAAGTTTTATAGTGTGCTGTAGCTGCATGAGGCCACTCTTGTCCCAAATCACACACCTATGTCCTAAATTGGTAACTGTTTTCCTCCTGTGATGAGGAGGGAAGAATATAAACACCACAGTTTCTGCTTGCTTGCATTTTTGCGAAGGGAGTGTGAACACGTCTAATTGTAGGAGATGGGTTTAGCTGGAAGCCCCACCTGCTGCTTGGTATTTCTTCCTTGTTGCCCTCTGGCCCTTTGATGACTCCTGTTACCCATCCCTTTTCTTCCCACACAGGCCCACGGGCAGGGATGTCAGTGCCAAGCTCATTTCAGGCTCCTGCTTAAAGCAGGGCATGATCCAGCAGGGCTGGCTGAAGCATCCAGGAGTTTTCCCTTGTCCTGCAGGCACAAGGGTGTTATCTCAGATACCCAGCAGAGTCGATGCCTTAACCTTAACGTTAACTTTAAATGGTGGCTATTCTGGATCACTTTTTGCAGCCTAAGAGTGCACACAGGGTGCCAGGTGTGTTTTTTCATATATTCAATGAATAGAAAAGAATTGGCAGTATGGGACTGCACACCACTTTGATGCACACTGCCATGTGGATTGTCCCTCATGCCCAGCTGTGTTGATAAAGTCCCTTCAGTAGCCCCACCCTTTTGTAGAGGGGAGTTTTCCCAGGTGCTTTGGACTGATTAGGAGGTGCCAGGATCCCTGATTTCCTGTCTTTCTGTCCTCCCTAGAGTTTGACTATTCATGGACAGAGAAGACTGGGTCCTGGAGGGGCTGTGAGGGAGGACAGAGAAGCACTGTGGGCAGGCAGCTCTTGTTGAGCACCAAGATACTGTTGGAATGGGACAGCATTGAATAGCAGAGCCAATGCTCACTATGCTCCCCACAGCAAAGGTTATTAGGTTTGCATTTTAGGTTCATAAAATGAGCCTAAAATGTCTCTGGAGTAACACCTGATGAGAGCAATGCAGAATTACAGAATCACAGAATGGATTGGGTTGGAAAGGACATTAAAGATCATCTAGTCCCACCCCCCTGCCATGGACAGGGATATTTCAGCTAGACTAGGTTGCTCAGAACCCCATCCAATATGGCCTTGAATGTTTCCAGGGAAACCACCCCTCAATATCTCACCACCCTCACTGTAAAAAATTTCTTTTTAATCCTCACACATTTCTTTTTATATCCTAAAAAGCATCAGGCACAGGTCTGTAGGACGTGAGTGCTGGGTGGGAGCTGTCTGCAGTTCCATGAGCTGGGACTGAAGAGACGTACCAACACCTCCCATGTAAGGAGAGATGGTGTTCCAGGCTCCAATGCTGCCTTTCCTCAGGCACTGTCCTAGGGCCAGCTCGAGATGTAGCAGTGGGATTCCTTCGAAGAGAAGAGCGATGAAGTATGGGATCAGGAAAGCCCCTGAAAAGACATTTAAGTGTGATTAAGCCACAAGATTACCTGCATCTCACTGAAATTACTGGTTTTATCTGCTCTGTGAGCCTAACAAAGTCCTTGTAGGATGTTTTTGAGAGAGGGATCATTCCTAGGGACACCTACCAAGTAACATCTGTTGCTGGTAATTTTGGTAGGGAAGATGGAGGAGGAGGGGCTGGGATGCTTAGTGCTGCAGGATGCTTCCCTCAGGCATTGCTACAGCCCATTTTAAGTAGCCTCACTATTCCATTAATTTCCCTTTCTTTTAAACATCTTGTTTTGTCCCCTTTCTCATAAAGCACAAGGGTTTGCCTGTCCCCTATACCATCTGTTTTCCCTTCAGTGCATTGCCTCGTTTCTTTTTTTAAAGCTCACAGGCCTGTGCTCCTCTGTCCTGCACTGGAAAAGCGGGATTATGTTCTGTATACCCCCCAAGAGACCAGGGTACTTTATTGCATGAAGCTCTGCTCAGAGCACAAAGCCTCTGGCTAATGAAAAACTGAAAGCAAAGCTGAAGTTGTTCTCTGAGATGTGTGAGCCATGAAACTTCATTGCTTCCCAGTTTGTATCCTTTATGTCTTTTCTGTTTTCCTCACAACATCTCCCTTGGGCCAGAAGCAGCATGTCCTGTTGGTTGCTGTGGGAAGGGACCAGTCCTACCAACAGCCTGGCTGATTCCTGCTAAACTGTGTGCAATGCCTCCTTCCCCCCACCTTCTCTCAGAAGGGACACACTTTTGGGTCTCCCGCCTTTTGCACAGACGGTGATTTTTGTGAGACCAGAAATTTCATCAGTATGTTTGTACCACCTGCCCAAATGTCCAATTAAATTGAAATGGTGGAACAGATTGAAGTTTATTGCCATAACCAACAACCACTGTGACCACAAAGTCTCTTTTCTCCGGGGAAACAAAGAGAGAAGTCCTGCCTCAGCCACCTCCCAATCCTCCTACAAATGCATACAGATTCTGTGCTCCTCATTGCTTTGTCAATAAACCTGTGCCTTATTTTACCATTTCTGATTTACTTCCAGACCTCATACCTGGGTCTGCTCAGCTCTGCTCTTCCAGCTCTGGAAACTTACTTTATGCTCCATCTTTGGCCAAGAGAGAGGTGGGGGAATGCACGAGGATTTCTGGTCTCCACCTGGAATGGCGCCTGGGTTCTGCAATCACTGGCTATTTAGAAAGGTTGGGCAGATAAAATCTAATCTCTTGAGCTAGTGTTGTACTGCAATAACTTTGCTACCTCTTGCTAGGTGCTGCAATAAATACATACAACTCCCAGAGAAGATGTGTTGTTGAATGGTTTAGCCTTTTATTAAGATATGCATAGGAACAAAAATCACAAAGCTCTTCTCAGCACAGAACTGTTCTTAAACTGCCCAACTTGGAATTAAACATCTCACCTTAAGATCTCTATTCTTAAAATGTTTTTAACTGAGAAGCAGACTTGAAAAAGGAGTTTCACAGTTAATTCCCAGTATGGTAAATCCTCAATTGGAGGTCCGTTCCACAAGAACCCAGTAACCTCTTGCCATGCTAAGTCCTGTGGTCTGTTTAAAATCTGCTGCAGAATCCCTCTCCACAGCACACCTGAGGGTGCCAACTCAGCCCTCCTGACAGTCTGATGCCTTGGACTGTCTCCTGGGAAGAGTGAAATATTGAGTCAAGTGACCAGAGCACTGCAGTATGGAGCACTCTACTTCTTTATCCATCTGCCTGGCCCTCCACCAGCTCTGGGCAGCAGCTGTCTCAGTCAGCAATCCATGCTGAGCTCTTGCTAGCAGAGCACTCCATAAGAGACCAACCTATCTCCCATATCATATCCTGGGAAATAACTGTGTAACAATTAATGCAAACTGTTATCTCTCTCCCCTTTTCTGTTTGCTAGTTGAACCACTGGCAGCAGAGCATGTTTAGACATTCTGCTGATAAAAGCATGTTTACTTTGTGCTGGCTTGTGTGTATCTTCAGGCATATTTACAGCATGGCAAAACATAATGTCACACTTGGAAAAAAATTCCTGATTTTCCATGAGAATGATATAAAAGAATCTGCTATCTGCAAATATGAAAATATGCCAAAAGAATGAGTTAAGAAGAAATAGTTTATGAAGCTAATCTTTCTGGAAACTAATTCAAGTAAATGGCTTGTAGTGTAAAATAAGTTTTTAGTTATTAATTCGTTTGCATTGCAGTATTTTTAGGCAAAAAGGAGAGGAAAAAGAGAGTCTGCTGAAGCACTTGAAGCTTACTCTTTTCCACAATAAAATCCCCCACCTGTAGAAAAACATGGAAAAACATTAACAGAACGGTATCAGATATGGAATAGTGAGTAGAAACCCTCTAACACTGTATAGCTGAGGGCTCTGTTTAATAGATAGAGGAGGATGTACCAGAATGCCAAATTTAAGTACCATTTTTAAAAAATGCCATGAGAAATCTAACCATGGAGAAAACAAGCAGAAAATGCAAGAAGCAGAATGAAGCAGAAAGCTGGTACCTAAGACACAGCAGGTATCATAAACCAGTGCATTCAAACACAAGCACAGCAAAACGCCAGCAGGAACCCATATGATGTTTAGCACAGGCACAGCAGAACTCTGTAGATTTGGCTTCCATGGGGCATGGGAAAAGTAAACTTTAACAGAAAAAAATCATAAAGCACAAGTAACAAATTATCCTGTATCTACACATGCTACAAAAAAACCCAAAACAAACAAACAAAAAAAACCCAAAAAAAACCAAAACAAAAAAACTAAGCATTTTTAAGTACTTTAAAAGCCTGGAGAAATGCCCATAAAAATCCAAAGTATTGCCAAAGTGTGATTTAGTTGCATCCCTGGGGTATTACCTAGGAAAATTTTAGTCTACAACGTTCCTTCTGTTAGAAAGACACTGAAGATTCATAAAGCATCCATCCTGCAAGTAGATACATGTGGTACTAAAAGAAGGTAAAGGGAAAAACCCCAAAACTCTTTGAAACTGACATAAGTTAAAAGTTATTTTGGAAGGAATCCTTCACAAGGATATCACAAAGCTATGGAACAATCCCCATGCACACGTGAAGGCACAGAGGGCCTACAAAAGCTTTTTCAAGTCAGGCTATCAGCAACAGCAACTACTGCACTACTGGTAAGCTGGTGACCTTAACAAGAGAGTCCCAAGTGACAAGGAGCACCAGTGTGTAACACAATTGCTGAAGAACTGTTGGAGTGGAGACAGCTCCACAGTCACAGCAGTAGGAAAGAAAGGGCCAGGTGCACTCAAGATACGCTGAGAGTTTTTAAAACCTGACCCCTCAATTGCAATGCACAGGCAAATCAGGTCAGAAAAGCAACTGCCCAACCATATCCAGCAAAATGTCACTTGAAGGGCACAACCTTTGTTGTGTCACCTGCATGTGACAGTCTGGGAAGTGCATGAACCACCAGGCAGCCTGTGGAGAGCTGCCGGTGCCCCACGGGACAGAGAGACCAGGAGGCTCCAGAAGGAGCGCGGTCTAAAGTTGGGTTTCAGCAACCAGCAAAGCAGAGTGAAACCAAACTGGATTTGTCACTTGGAAAGAGAGACCAACAGACCGGACTAGTGGAAATGTAAAGCAGTTTGAAGTATCAGCCAGGCGACTTCCTGATCTACATGTACCAAGACCAGCGGAAATTGATGGGCCCCAGTGAGAAGCATAGAAGAAGACCCAGTAGCTCTACTTAATATTGGGACACTAACTAAGACTTCCTAAATAATGGAGAAAAACTTGGAAGAACTGATCCATGTGTTCAGTCTTGCATCTTACCAGTGCTTGTGGATCATCTCGCAGAAGAAAAGCAAGTGACTTGAAATGATGATCTAAAGACACAATAGCATTTGAAAGGCCAGAGCACAAATAATACTTTTCCTTCAGATAGAGATTTAGGAGTAGCAAAAAATAATTATAATAAAGACAGAAATGACCTGGAAAGTGGCAAAATTGTAATTTCAAAGGAAAGGCATCTGTAGAGTCTGAAAAATTCAGAAAGCAGATCTCCATGTGATACAATGCAACAAGCATTTGGAGATCTACTTCTGTTGGTACATAGGAGCAATGGCAATGGATGCACTTTTCCAGAAGACTGAAAGCTTAATGGCAAGATACCTGTGATAATTTATTCAATTTAATGCAATAGGTGGTAACTACTTGTTCAGATACAGAGAAAAATATGTTAGCTATTGAAAGGGGATTTTCAGACCTGTCCCACTTTCTCTATGGAGTTCAGCTAAGCAGTGTAGTGTAGTCAACACAGCAAGGAATTACATCAAGACATCAGGTAGGAAAAGAGCAACTTAATCACACTCAGCCCTCTCTCTAGAAAATAGCACTTCATGACCTTTATTATGTCTTCTGCAATGCCTCAATCCAGATGAATATTATGAACTACTCTAAGCACTGTATTTGTGCAGCATACTTATGATGGCACTGATGCTGCCTTGCAGTCCACATTACATATCTTACTGACTCTGAAACTTGGCAGGGTTGAATTTCCCATGTAAATGACTATGTCTCCTTGAGCAACAGTGAGGGAGCTAAGCCCAGAAAACCAAAGGGGCAATAGTCATTTCAAATGAAGACCGGTAACACTCACAGAAAACTCATAAAGTAAGCTTGGCCAACTTCCCTGTGAAATGTGAAGGATGCAAGCGGGCAGCAGTCACATACAAGCTTGCACCTGAGCTGTAAAGGGCAATCAAATATAACAAATTATGAAAGGATCAACCCCACATGTCATAGCTTTTCACCAAGGGCTTAAGCAGGACCAGAAAATGAAGTTTTTTACTTGCTGTAACCCAACTTTTCTGTCAGAGAGTGAACAGTTCTGCCCTTCCCAACATACTATGCTTGTTTGGGTTGGTTTTGGTTTGGTTTTTTTGGTTGTTTTTTTTTAACAGTGTCTTCCAGTTATACATTTTGTTCCTCTTAGGCTTTGTTTTCCTTGTGAGGACACAGTGAACCAGGCATTTCACAGCACGTTGTAGTTCAAATTTGAGCAAAAGGTCAGGTAGGCCATTTAGGGTTATGCAACTTTGTAAATGGTTGTCCCAGCAGTAAACAGTTCTCCCTTTTTAGCATGACTGTAGTGTTTATGTGTATTTATTTTCCTAGAAAGAAACTGTATTTTAAAAATATTTTTCAGTCATTTTATAGGCTCAGACACTATACACATTTCTAATACCCATGAGTTAAGCAAGCATGTATATATATGATATATATGTATTATATAT
>VZTJ01002873.1:43446-83329 GCA_013397795.1 Orthonyx spaldingii | reverse complement strand
TATATATACACACTAGCTACAATCAAAAGTAAACCACTGCACTCAGTTCTAGCTAGAACTGGGTTGGTTTTTCTTAAGTATACTCAGATGACTCCATGAGTACACATACAGATGGATGACTTGCTAGTGTCTCAGTTTTAAGTGACAAACTCTATACTGGGCTATTTAGAGACTTCTTTTCAATCCCAGTTGCCCAGGAACATTTGTGTTTGTTTCCACTGACTGTGGCAAACAACCTTCATACCCATTAGTCATGAAAAGTAAATAACTAACTTAACTCAGGCAATAAATCCAAATAATCAGTAACGCCAGCAGGTGATAAATGTCAGCAGAACTGATATTATATTAGATCCGAGTTACTGAGTAACTCTAATGTGCGATGAATCAGGGCCAGAGGTCTGATGGGAACAGCTGACATGAGACAAATACACAAGCCCTTGTTTTCATCTCTTGTTTATGAAAAGATGCAGAAACGAGGATATCACCTGAACCACCTGTGAAACTACCCCAGAAGCCATTCGGCCTTCAAATATGTCTATGCCATATCCATACCTGGTTTCTCCATGCTTGTGATTGTGGCTGCAGGCACAAAGCCATGGCACCTCTCAGGGCTCCCAGTTAAACACAATGCTGCTGGTGTTTCCCATGTTCACATCTTCACATGCACACACGCAGGATTTATGCTCCAGTACCCCTGAAAATCTATTGGGCTTTTGCACCTGTGTTGTTTGCTTTCAAAAATGCAACCTCAAACCACGTCACTGCTTTAAATTAACAGAAGAAAAATGCAGCTACCTTATACACCGATGTAAACGCAACAGCTCTGTCTTAGTGGTCTTCAGAACTCACTCAACTTTTCCAATGCTAGCTTTCTAGGATAAATTGTTCACAAACCCCACAGCACTTTGTTACAGAGTCCATCTTGCTATTGAGCTCTTCGAGCCCTTTGTTGAAGCCCAGTGACCAAACACTGGCTGCACATCCATACATTGACCTTAATTCACCACCTTCTTGTGCCACTGTTGGTGGTGATGCAAAGTAGCTGTTTGCCATTACTGAGTCTGGTGGCTATTTTAAACTGGTTTTTCACTGGCAGCATTACTACTCAGGGAGGAAAGGAGCAACTCAGTCCTTGTCCCTGCAGCGTTTTCTTGTTTGTCTTATCTTTAAACCCACTCTACTCCCTGTCTTTTTTGTCCCTAAAAGTTCCTGTGGGAAATACTAGAGTTCTGGAGCTGGATACACAAGCAAGCAAACTTTCTGAGCACCGTTCAGTCCATAAGACAGGACACCTCCTTGCAGTCAGTCTCGTGCTTCTCTTGGGGTGGTGAGGTCTGTAGGGTAGGGATGCAGGGGACCCCAGAGGGGAGGATGGAGGGGAGAGATCAAGCATAAGGAGGAGATGAGCATTGCCATCTCCTGAAGTGAGGCTGGGATCTGAAGATGTTGAAACACCACTGGCTACAGCTGGCCACAGAGAAGCAACCATTGGTGTTTCACAGGAAAGTGTGAGAGCCTTTTTATGGCCAGTAGAACAATATTTCATCTTAATCCCGATTTTGCACAAATTTTGTGCAGCCTCATGCAGCTGGTGGCTCCAGAAGCTGCTGTGTGCAATGACATGTGCAGAGGAGCTGCATCTTGTTATGGCGCTGCCTGGGTCTTTCAAACTTTCCACTGAGCACTTTGTGTTAATCATTCATTACATTACAAAAATATCACATTATGTTTGCTTTATTATGTTATTTGTTAATCCCGAATGCTTTTCCCCTTGTTTCCAAGATAGAAAGGCCTCCTGAGTTGCTGTAGAGTATTTGACCTACAGCTCCTGCTCCAGAAGAACATTTTCCTTGCAGGTCTCATGCTATATGTGCTATGGGGACGTCTCTCTAAAGTTGTTCACCATGTCTCATTAATGCCAGTATCATTAACTGAACTGACAGGGTTTCTTGTCCCAGAAGTTTTCTAGCCCTTGAATAATAATAACAACAATAAATACTGGGGCTTTTCTGCATTTTGTCTAGTTTTTAATGTTGACTTCGAAAAGTGGACTTTCAGAAAAAGTCAGAGGTTCAGAAGTTGTCTTACTACAGGCAGTAGTATCTCTACCTACTTCCTAGTGCTCTGCTTATATCTGACAAGATTCTTTCTCTTGATACAACCTGCTATAGCTCATTCATTGAGCTACTCACCAGAGTCCCTAAGTGGCTACTTATCTCTTAAACACCTTCCATTACAGGCAACATCCGTTCTTGGTTCCTTGGTTGGTTGAAATATATGTAGTTCATCAAGTAATACAGACATCTTAGTAAAACAAACTTGGATGTGATAATATTTTCTGTCATTTGACAGTTTCTCCAGGTGTGAATTTCCAGTTTCTCCAAATAATTGAAAGATAACACATAATATTGGGCTGAAACAATTTGCTCACTCTTCTTTGGACAGCTTACTGTGGCAGATTCCTAAACTGTGAATGGTGAGTTATCAAATACTCTTTTCTGATCCATTTATATTTACCAGTTGTCTGCTTCCAAAGCAATTCTTGGTGGAACTGGTGCCCAGGCATAGGCTTAAGCAGCTGTCCATGACACCTGGCAGGCTCCTGTTGCTGCTCCATCAGCTGAGCATTTTAAACCACCTCACAGACAACCAAAAGCACAATTAGTTTTGTGCTGGAGCAACTCCAGAGGATGAGGTAGCTCCCAAGAACATCAGAGGAGAGTGGGGAATGACTCACTCACCATCCCAAAAGGATGTTCAGTGGCCATTTGTCTGGCAGCCATTTCCCTCAGGCCTCCCCAAGACTTCTCACTTCTCCTTAAGGTAGCCAGCCATTGGAACTGTAGCAGCAGTGTTAAAACTAACATAGATTTTTTTTCTACCATAAGTCTGGTTAGCATCAGTCTGGTTAGCATTCCTAAACAAACGTATCATTTTATAATTAAATATACTTCTATAGAAAAAGCTAATTAACTGGTGCAAAACATTAATGAGAATTAGTGGTTTTTTAAGTGATATAATTGATATAAATTATGTCATTTCTGAGCCCCTCAGAAGTTAGTATAGTTGTATGAGAATTGCAGTTCAGTATTTTGGCAAAGTCCCATTCCAATCTTACCGCCTCCATGTATCTGACACAAGTATGGAAATCGCCACACGTTCCCCAGGCCAACAGCAAATCCAATACAGCTTAAAATATACTGGAACTTATTGTCCCACTTAGGTCTGCCATCTTCTTTAGGGATTTCAGGTGTTGCTGATAATTCTTTTGACATTTTAATGAAATATCCTTGGTTCCTTAGCCCCTTTCCCTAAAAATGGGAAGATGCTTCAAAACCTGTCTCTCCTACAGGTTTTATGCAGGGTGACAGGAGGATCCTGGAAGAGAGGTGGAGCTTTCTTTTTCTCTGATGCAAAGGAATGTTGCATTGCCAAGGCTGCAGTTTAAAGACAAAACCAGGAATTATTATTATATAGAGAGTTACCACTCTTGTGTTTTTTGCAGCTCCTTCTAT
The DNA here is from genome assembly GCA_013397795.1 of Orthonyx spaldingii. Classification (NCBI taxonomy): domain Eukaryota; kingdom Metazoa; phylum Chordata; class Aves; order Passeriformes; family Orthonychidae; genus Orthonyx; species Orthonyx spaldingii. The sequence goes on along the minus strand of VZTJ01002873.1, from coordinate 79,814 downwards.
AGTTAGACAATTTGGGAATATGTTGTTAATGGGTAACTCAGGATCAAACAGGTTTTTATTTTTTGTTCTCCTTCTGTTCTCAGACTCTGTAAGAGAAGTGTGACACTGAATATAATTAAGAAGAAACCTTTGCAGCGGACTAATTAAAATTGCAAAATACTTGTAAAAATCTGTGGATAAAATGTTGGCATTTGATTTCTTGGTTTACTAATAGAAGTAAATATATGAAGGCATCTTTTCCAAATGCAAAAAGAATTAGAAAAAAAGCCAAGAAAAATTAGACCTTGTATGTCCAGACATTAGAATTTGGTCCATTTTCACAATTGGTGCTAGAAGTTAATCACTTCCCATCTGTCAATGAATCCCCAGTGACTATTTTTATTATTCATTAAATAGTTACTGATGAATGCAAGAGCTGAATGCTTTCCTTCAATTGAAAGTATGGGAATATTTTTCTGTTTTCTTTCAGTCATACCAAGCTGCTGTGCATGCCAAAGTAGTTCACACTAAACAGAGTCAGCTTCCTTGCTTCAGTAAATCAACACTTTATGCCTGGATTCCCCAAAAGGTTTCTAAGTGAAGGTGAATTGTTTTCCCCAAAATAAAAGCCCTGTTCTGCAGCTAAGCACACAAATGTGATCAGGTTGCAGATCATCCAACCAGAAGCCAGTTTCAAATCAAGGCTACATGACTCTCCCCAGGCTGTCACAGCTCATCTGCTTACAGCTCTACAAATATCCAGACTCGTAAATGGAGCAACTGAACTTCCCAGTGTCTTGTCAGGGTTGTCTCACAGGGCACACACGAGCTGGACACACAGTGTGGTTTGGCAGCATTTGCACAATGTCAGTGCTATCAGGGCACACACCACCATCGCTCCTTCCCCTGCTGCTCTTCTGATCAGGAGATGCCTTGGGCTGGACTTGGGCCCTTCCAGCACCACCCTGAATTCCACACCTGCTGCCTGCAGCCAGCCATTTCACACATGATGTCACTCATTCTTGGTGGCTGAGCTTTTTATCAGCAGAAAAATCTGATGAAAGATGTTCTTCCCATGAAAGAGCAAGATCTTCAAATAGTTTAAATAATTACTTACATTCAAGTAATTTTAAAAAATTGAAACTGGAATGTAGGTTAATTTAATCATTCATATTGTCTGGAACAGGTTGCCCAGAGAAGCTGTGGATGCCCCCTCCCTGCAAGTCTTCATATCCAGGTCGGATGGGCCTTGGGGCCTGGTCAAGTGGAAGGTGTCCCTGCCCATGGCAGGATGGTTGGAACTGGATGATCTTCAAGGTCTTTTCCAACCCAAACCATCAATTCTATGATTCCGTGAAGTACACATGCAATGCCTGGTACTTTACTCTCTATTTAGAGCAGATAGACTACAAGATACATTGTGGAGTAAATATACCCTAAGCATACCTATTTCTTTTAAGAGAGTGTTTTGATTACAATCAGTATGAGGATGTAAATTGGATCCATTCTCGTTCCAAAAGGTGGGTGTAGGAATTGCTGCAAGGTGATACAAGTGTGTTGCCCACACACACAGACAGCTGGATGAAGAGGATCACCCATCCAGAGGGGACACAGACAATGTCTGCTCCAGGCACTCAGCCTGGGCACTCTAACAGTGCCCCTTTCCCTCTCCGGTGGCCACATGAGGAATGGGACTCCACATTGAGCTCCAGTGGGTCACATGGAAATTAGAGCTTTGAAACAGTTTTAAGGGGTGTGTGTGAGAGTGTGTGTGTCTACATGAACCAGAGCCACCTACACTGATGGCAACAGAGGAGATTTGCACCCTTGTGTGCCTTGGATCTCCCATCGGCACAGACCCCCAGGTAAGCGGTGCACCCCTTGCTCATGGGTACCACAGAAGGCAGATTTTGCTGTTTCCTGAACTGCTGCTGCCCCATTGCAAGATTACCTCTGCTGTCATCAGCAAAAGCAGCACTATCTGCTAGGAACTTGGAAGTTATAGGCAATTTATAAAATATATGGAATTCTAAATGAATCAAGCTGTCATTCCCATACTTAGAAACCTTTTTATTAAATATTTTAAACTTCTGTATGAGACAAATAATATTAGTGACTCTGTGCAACACAGTGGCCTGTACAGTAAAAACAATTTAATGTGCAAGAGAAGACAGCATTAAGTTACCCTTCATATTGGCCACCCAACCAAAATGATTACACATGGAAGAGTCACTTATTGCATTTCATGCACAGCGCATCCCCAGGCAGAGGGGATGGAAGTCAGTTTCAAACAAGCTGGCTTCAGAACCAGAAAGCAGACAAATGATTTGGCCTGGTGCCCCAATCACTTGCAAATGTCACTGTTTTTCTTCCAGGAGCCAGGCCATCAACTCTTCACAGTGCATTGCATTGTTAAGAAAAAGTTTACCTGGAAACAGCATGCGGTTATCCCTTCATGAAAATAAAATTAACTCTAAACTCTTAAAAAAAAATTTTTTTTTTTTACTTTCCTCGCTGACAGACCATCCTTCCATATTTGAAAAAAAATGACTTCATGATGAATACTTTATATTTCCATTAATGGAAGTCTCAGATGTAGCGATAAGGCCAGATTGATCATTTTTTTTCTGACAGCGGTTCCTGATGGCTTTGTAGATGGCAAAGGTAGGGATGGCCAAACTGGGCACTCCAGCAAGGATGACAATGACAGCGTACACCCAGGGGGGATATTCAACCTTCTCTGTTTTGGGGAACTCCTCCTGAAAGAGCAAACAACCAAGTTGTAGAAAGTCATGAGGAGCAAATACCGGGGAACATGAACACATTCAATAATTCAACAGATCAAAAATGTAATCAGAACCATGGCTGGCCATAATGGCACAACAGTTTGCCAATTCCACAGCAGCTTTCAGCTCAAGGGTTTCCAGCCTCAGCTGTTTTGGACTCATTTTTACTTAAAAATGATGTCAAGAAAATGACATGAAAGAAGCAAGAGCCAGGAAGGGAGACTGGGGGACTGGAACGCTTCCTTGGCACAAGGGAATGTGGGAATGGGGGGCCTGACAGGCCACCAGGGTTTTATAGCCAATCAACCTTTTGGTGGGAAGGCTGAAATCAAAGGGTGAAGGAGGGCTGAAACATTTTTAAGAGGGAAGTGAGGTTGCAAAGGAGGAGAAAAGAAAGCAGTCCCTTTTCCATGTCTTGTAGCAAGCTTGCCAGAAAACTGTTTCAGATGGAAGAGGAATATAACTGACAAATGACTCTTACATTAAAGAAGACTATTTAAAATAACTATAAATAAATATTTTGGTTTATACACTTACATAGCTAGGGTCCCAAACACTGTAGAGCAGTTCTTGGTTGACTTTCACCACAAAATAAAAGAAAAAGATAACTAACATAATGAGAGGACTGACAAGCCTCCAGGTAACCTGCCAGAAAATGTTGGGTTTGTGTCCAATCATGAACTCAATATCCTTGTTAAACCTAGAAACAAAAACAGGAAGTTCACGACCTTATAAAAGCTGGCCAGGATCAAAGAATGCCTGCTCGTAAACAGGGAAGTCCAAACTACCCCTAGCTGTGGTTCCCAGGAATTTGCTAATGTCAATGTGAGACCAGAATTTACAACATCAGGAGTTAGACTTCAATAGTTCAAATTAAGGCACATATCATTGCAAGTCAGGAAAATTATTTTTGGAAATGTACTATCTTGAAGAAATCTGTGAGGCATATGTGAAATAGTTGCAACAGGAAAGAGTCAGTGCAGGTGGATTTTTCCCAAACCATAGTGCAGTATTGCTTCACAATTTTTTGGTAAGGATCTCAGTGCTGCATTAATTAAAGGGAGTAACACAATACTAAAAAAAGAACAAAAGCAATTAGCAGTAATGTAATAATTAGATTCTATGCATAATGTTTGCCTAATTTGGATATCTACCTCTTGTCTCAGGTTGAATAAGGAAACAATATTTAACTTTCACATTATTAAGAACACCTACAATTGAATTATTCATGGAACATGCAGTGGACAATGGGGAAAAAATATTTCCACAAGAAGAAACAAGCCCTGCATTGAGAGTGGTACTGTCTGCATCAGTCCTGAACCAATTTATGGCCTCTCCATATAATGCAACACCTTGTGCACACACTTCTTAAAAAATAGTTAGTTTGGAAGTTTGGGGCTTCTGTTCTAGTCCTTTTGTCTGGCTTTCCTGCATATCCCATGGGGATAAACCTGAGGGGCCCATTCAGGGGCCTTCAACTATGAACAACACACTGAATCCATTTGAATCTCAATTACTATGGAAATTTATTTTATGTTTTCATCTGTAACTTCTAAGTGTCTTAAAATGATATGAAACCCCATGTTCTGACTGCAGTGCATGTTCAGGTGTAGTTCCTGTGTGGATAACACACATATTTTTCTTCAAGCAACAGAGCCATCTTTCTACCAATGACCTTTTTGCAGAAAAAGGTCACAGAAACTCATCTGGGACAGATAACACCACTTTTGGGCAGCCCTGATAAAGTCTGTTCTCAGAGATGGCTACAGTGATGTGTACTGGCCAGGAGCATTAAAGCTTGGTATGAGGCTCTTTTCTGAGTCAAACACAAACACACCCACACACATATACACACACTGCTCTATTTTATGGACTCAACCCGTGTTTGTGTCCTAGGACGAATTTGAATTTACTTTGTAAAGGGTTCTCAGATCCTAAAGGGAAGGAAAAGTGATCAACATAGACCTTTCTGTCCTTAACAAATTAAAATAAGCCTTCTTTCTCGAGGGTACACCATCTAATTTACCTAACCTGATTCATGCTTCCTCGAGTAGTATAAAAGTATGGGAAAATGAGCCCCAAGGGCATTCACCCCATTGTGAGGAGCAGTAGCTGGATCTGGCACAAGTTCAAGTAAAACTTGTGAGTAATTGAATTCCCTGTACTTTATTTCACGTTTCTTATGTATAAATTATAAACATGAAGATGTTGAAACTTGATTTATTACATCTCTAGAAAGTTGAGAGGATAATTGCTCACTGCTACAACTGATAAAGTCCTGGATTTATCAGCTGAGAACGTATCTCAGTAGTCTTGGATTTGCAGCCCGCTGTAAACCAATATCTGCAGCCTGCGTGGAGATCCCTGTGTTGCACAATATCATTTAGCACTCCCTGTAAACACTCCTGCGATATACCTCTGTTTTAAACCTTCAGCCCAGTACCAATGTGCTTGTACTTTGCTTCTGCTAATTAAATGTTTAATGCAATTATCCTGAAGAAGAGTTATTACAAATGTCACCATATTTAAAAGGCAAATGATATATACTATGTATCTTATGTAACTGTTGCAAATATCTGCATTCTGATGCCTATTTTAAAAATAAATTATTTGCACTCATATTTTTGCACTCCAGGGCTCTTGTTAATGCCTAATGTTTCCTTTCAATATCTTAGGGATGTGCTTATTTGAACTGGTTGTTGAAGAACATTATTTATTATAATGTATTAATAGAGTGGAAAGCTTTCATGTACAAATTCTTAACAAGTATTATTTCTTTTTGCTGAGAACTCTTTAAGGACCTGAAGCATATAAGCAACTGTAAACTACAGCTACATCATTTCAGTGATTTCTATAACAGAAATTCTGTGCACAGAGATGCAGCAAGACTGTAGCTATACAACAATAATCACTTTATGCATTGATATCTAGTAATTGTTAAGCTGTATTTCATACCTGTCTATTCCATAAATGTAGACGACTGAAAACATCTCACAAAATGCAATTATCAGCAGGGGAATAGAGCCAGCAAAACCATCAAATAGAGTCAGCCAGTAATTGCCAGAATTCAGCACAAAAATGAAAGCTATAAGGTAACACACCAAACAAACGACACCTGCGGGAAAAAAACCAAAACAACAGCACACTTAGGCAAAGAAAGCAAAAGCAAAAAGAGAAAGAAAAGTATTTCCCCAGTAGCTATAAAGCTTAAAAATTATCTCTTGCAGCCTGAAGGCCACCACTTCATTTTTTAATGGCACTCTGGGGAGCCTGGCTTCTATTTGGGTAAAACTCTCCTAAGATTACACAGGTGGGAGACATTGCAAATGAAAAGGGAGAAAGCTGAGAAGAGAAAAGAGGTCCTCTTCCTCATAGTTGATGGGACAATGTTGCTCTGAGAAAAATCCTGCCTGGGTGAAGGACTCAGGTCCTCCAATTTCCCAATGGATGAGACAGTAGTCATCATGAGCAGGCTGGTGGGCAAGCCTAAGGGTGAACAGCTGCCTGCAGGCTCAGAAGGAACCTCACAGGAGCTGTTGGGAACATGAGATAAACTTCAGTAGGTTGTCTGGGAGTCTTCAGACCATTCCAGATCAGAAGGTAGAAGGGGAGTGGGCTGCTTTTTCAGCACACAAGCTGTTCTCTGGGGAGCATGGGCAGGTCACTTGTCTCTAAAAAAGCACTTACCAGTAATAAGCTCCTTAGGCACTCTGGAGGGTATAATCTTAAGATCTTGTAAAGGTACGAGCACACCTTCCATATTTCCAAACATAGATGACAAACCCAAGCAGAAGAGCATGATGAAGAAGAGAATGGACCACAAAGGTGAGACAGGCATTTTGGTGATAGCTTCAGTGAAGACAATAAAGGCTAGGCCAGTTCCTTCAGCTCCCTGGGGAAGATTTAGGATCATTAATATCATACAGCACTTAAATTTACATTGGTAGTCACTAGACTTGGTGATTAATAGCTGCTATGCATTCCTACCATATTTAAGGTATCAATATGTGTTAGGGTGTTAAACTTACATCATTCAGGAAAGTTTCCAGATCACAGGTTTCAAACTTGAGGCTTGCAAAAGTTGCTGGATCAGTCATGTTACACAGCTGCTGCATTTGTTCAAAGTTATCTTGGGTTACATTACCTTCTGGCAAATCAAATGCATTCATCAGAGTAAGAATATTTCTGAAAAAGTGAAATGCAAGTACTTTGAAATTATTTATTGTAAGCATCATCAGGATTCATTTTATACCTCAAACAAGTTATTAAGAGCAGGATATCAAGATCAGATTATGACGTTGGAAGTCCAGCAGATGTACATGTACAATTCTCTCTTCTTCCAAGGTGAGTATAACACAGTCTTCCATGGCACAGATGAAGCTAAATGGATGAACACTCTAGGAATCTGTGCAGGAGTTAGGTGCCTGTCTTTACATTGCAGACTGAGCACCAGTTCCCAGACTGGGCAGCTTCTGGGAATGTCTAAGTTGTCTGCAGCTGTGAATCATGCAGTTTCACACTGAATGTGGAAGAACTAGACTGAAAACCACAGAGTCTGGCTGCTCTGGGAAAATGAGGCATCTCTAATGAGACCTAAGCATTTAAGCTCTCCAGGAGGAAACCTAAACATAGAGCTAACACAGGAAACAGGGAATATTACATTAATGCCATATGTTAGCACGGAGAATAATGTAAAATACAGTTACTTATACAACATTTAGTAGTAAATAAGGTGACTTAAGCAATTATCACTTCCTATGGGATTTGTTCCACAAGGTTCCGTATTTTTATAAGTAATGAGTAGTTCTGATGCCATGTGGGTCAAGAGCTGCAATTATTCAGAAATGATAAATCCATTATCAGCAGGCTAACAGGGCTGCCTCAGCCAAACAAACACCTGCATATTCTGTGGGGTTTTCATTCCCAATAACTCACTTGTCAAAACAGTCATCATATCTTGCTGTGGCTCTGAATCCAATGATGGAGTAGATGACGGTTGCGGCATAGATGGATGTGAAACCATTGATCACTGAAACGATCACAGCATCTTTCTCACAGTTGTTGCTGCAATTCAAAGAGAAGAAACAATGGATGTCAATCACATTCCCAAAATAAATAGTGAAACTGGCTACCAAGACTAAGAAAAAAGTAGTCTACAGATGCATAGGTATATCCGTGTACCTTCTAAGAGCACACAAGTAGTGCTGTTAGATTTAGTGAATTAAAGCTTGATGCCTTAAGCAATTTAATAGCTATAGTTTTGGTTTCTTCTGGTGGTTTTTTCCCTTTCAAAAAATCCTGTTCTAAAGGAATAACTGCCTGAGTTGTTTTCCTATTTGGCTCATGGGAAGTAAAGTATGAGGAGCGAAAGAGTTATGTCCCCTTCTTTTCAAGCTTGTCATGGGTGAGTGCAGACACGCATTGCCATGGGCTGTGCCTTCTCTGCTGGTGTATTGTACTGCAAGGTGAAAGATTTGGGCTTGAATTCGGATACTCAGACAGGAAAAGTGAGCAGAAGTTCACTTTTCATAGCACTTAGGTATGGTGAAATTACAGCAGCCAAGAACACTTGGGAACAGTTTTGTTTGACTGTTGAACAAAAGATAGTTCAAAATGCTCTCAAGTTTAGGAAGAACAATGGAATGTTATGTTGATAAGATGGGATGGAAAAGCTCTTTGTAGAAACTTCTTAATTGCAGGCACTTCTTGCCAGTGTGCCTGTGCTAACACAAACAATTCACAGAGCCAGAAATAGACTTTTGTGTGAGGGACAAGATAAAATATCAATATTAAATTAGTTAACGGTTCTATGAGGAGGCTGTAAAATGGTAGGTATCGTATTTCTCCTGGGCAAGAGGGGAGTATTGAGATTAACTTGGTGTTGTCATCTTTAATTTTCTGAACATGTTCAAGAGGAGAGACAAGCCTGTCCAACCAAGACCTGTCACACTGTGTCCTTTCCCCATTTATAGCATTGCAAATAGGTTTCTGCTTGTTGTAGGGCATTGAATGGAAATTCCTTTCTGTAGTCTTGTGTCAGTTTTTGCAATGGAACAAGGGATTCTCAATGACAGGCTTGAAAAACATTTCTTCCTTTTAGAGAAAGTAAGATGTTCAAGCTCCTTCTCATTATGAATTAGTGAATCCTTGATGGCATTATAATTCTCTGATGTTTTTATGCTCCCAAACCATCCAGGGGCAGAGTCACTGACACCTGGTCCAGCTGGTGCTGGATTGAAGGTGGCCCAACACCACAGTGTAATGCTGTGGAACTTGCACGGGGATTTTTTAACTTGTATTTCCTTGGGAGTTTAACGACTTTCTTCAGTTTCCTCCTTAAGTCATGAATCATTGAGCATTGAATGAACATGGCCCGATGCCACCGCCCTGTATGTTGGAAAACCCACAGGACACTGCTTCTTTTCTTTGTGTCTTTTGGAAAGGTAAATGCTCTCAGTTCTGATCCCACAGCTGTGGGATATTGACTTGGACCTTAAACAGGGCTTAACACCTCACACTGAGACTTGCAGGCGCCAAAAATTCCAGGTGGTCTTTTCAAAAACACCTGAAATCAAGAGTGGTGACAAGGAACTTCCTCAGTGACTGAAATGCTGGTGTGGTGAAATTGAACCCAAACCAACACTGAAACACAGATTTCTGAATGCATGACCAAACCATATAGCCAAAACTTAATTCAGAGATGTTTATCAAAATTATTAGGATTAGAGAATGCTGAACAATTTTCCTTTCAAGAGTGCTGAAGGCATGGCAGGCACCAAGATTACGCAGTCCCGAGGGGAGGCGTGGGGTGGGTGGAAGCTTCTGCTTATACCAGGAGTATCTTGGAGGATCCGAAAGACCACTCTGGCCAGTACAGCTGGGTACTGCACAGACAGACATGTCCTACCCCAGCTGGTGTTCTGGCGTGTATTCACCTCCCCCCAGCTAGATGGCTCGTGCGTTACCAGGGTTAACACAGGGCTCAGTCGCATGGAGTCCCAAGACGCTTTATTCCGAAGGTGTCCAGAGGCAAAAGAGCCAAATGGCCTTGTGACACCCTTGTTATAGGGCACTGGCCAGAGGGCAGGGGACACAGGGGAGGAGAGGGGGTGGGGGGATACAAAAGGAGCGAGGAATAGGGTTAGGGAACAGGTTAAGGTTAATGTATATAGGAGAATTAATATATCCAGGTAAGGTAACCTAGGGAGAGACCATTTCGCTTTCCAAGGGGTGGTTTCATAGAGCAGAGCTGTCCCACCAACGTCCCGGGATGGGCTTAGCTACCCCAACACCAAGATGCATTTGTGGTTGCTCCAATATTTTATGAGGGAGATGTATATATGCTATGAATATAGCACTGCATCATAATTTGCAGTCTGGGTCAGTTTCTGTGTGATGGGATTTCTCGCTCCCTGGCCCCAGTGCACACATATAAGGGAACCACTTTTAAATTTCAAAATTAGATATATCTCCTCATCTCAAAGCTAAAGTTTTAAACTGTGTTCTGTGAATTGATTTGAAATGTGTACTCTACCACCCTGCTCTGACAGCACTGAGACCAAGGACATCACCGTGCACCGAGCACTCCCACAGAGGAAACTCCAGCTCATCAGCTGGTGGTCGGCAGCTAGTCCCCTTCTTCCTATCCTATATCACCACACCTTTCTATAGGAAGTCAGGCAGAACAGGGATCTGAAATCTTGGTTTGGGAGAGCTATTATCAGTCAGAGGAGATGCACCTTACATGCCTGAGTGGAGGCTGTCCCAGTCCCAAGTAGCACAGTAACAGGGCAAAAGTAGAGATGTTCCATTTGAAAGAATGAAACACTTATATGAAATTTGGGGTTTTCCTGGCTACTTACTGAACGGAGTTGTAACTGGAGAATGAAATGAGGCCTCCAAAGGCCAGGGAGAAGGAGTAAAACACCTGAGCTCCTGCATCCAGCCACGTCACTGGGTTTGCCAGCTCGGTAACCTGAGGCATCAGACAGACAGCTTTAAGCATATCCAACATTGCTATTTAAACTGAATATGAGAGATTTAAAATAACAATTAAAACAAGAACATTAACCATGCAAAACTCACTGTTCTTGAAGAATTTCAACAAATAGGTCAATACTTTTGTCAAACTTACTTTTTTTTCTAAAAGATAACCCATCTGAAGCTTTTATATAAGTATTTTGAAAATTGATTAAAAAAATGCTTTCCGTAGCTGACAGCTGCCATGCCTGTTTTCAGAAAAGGTGTTTATTACTTCGCATTAATAATGACCATTCAAAGATCTGCTCATGGAAAATGATCCCTCTTTTAATTTTGTTTAAAAACTGTTATATAATTAAACCATTCTCTTAGGGTTTTTGTTCATATAGCAATTAGATGGGTTCTACTCCCAAATACATGATTAATGCTTTACATTTAGGCTTGTTCTTAAGTAGAATACAAGAAAATAAATCAAGTAAAATAATTGGCAACCCCACTGCTCTGTGATGATCATTCAATTCATTACATCAGATTTTGGTGGAGGATGGAGAGAGAGAGAAAATATTTGTGTATATGTACACTTTTTATATCCAATGCTAAGGATTCGCCTCACAGATTCAAGATTTTCAAGGTATCTGAGGGATAGTTGGAAAAGCACAAGTGGAGAGGGCTAATTGTTAATTACAGAGAGAACTATATCATGTTTCAATGAGCAATGACCCATGTAGTGACTTACATTAGGGGTGAAGAGATACACAATTCCATTGGTTGAGCCTTTCAGCGTCAAGCCACGGATCAGGAAAATGGTAAGCACCACGTATGGGAGAGTTGATGTTATATACACAGCCTGCACACACATACACACAAAGAAAAGTAAATAAACCACTCAAATAAAACAAAACACTTGAATAAAAAAAGTGAAGAAAAGAGGCAAATAATCAAGATATGGTGACTAACAGTAATGACAAGTTTCAAGCAAGTCACAATTAGCATACTACAGTAATAAATGTTTAATGAAATAGTATGTGTGGTACATTTTGATAATAAACTTTTTTTTAGCAATAGTAATCTTTTTAACAGAAACTGTCATTGCTGAAATTCAACTCAGATAGTTCAAAAGCAGCATCAAAAATAACCTACACCCTGAGACCAGATTGATGCAAGGATGGACTCTTAGTGCTTTGCTGAGCAGAAAAGCATTGGTCACCCTTTTATAGAGATAATACTTGGGACTGGTACAAACCCAAATAAATCTGTATAGGTATATTCTGAAGAGAATGGCCATAAAAAAAAGAGAGTTCCCCGATCCTGCATTAAAGATTAATATTAGTTTTAAAGTGATAATACCTAAAGAATGTGTTACTAGGACCTGTAAGAACAAGGAAGGCTCAAAAAAAATTGCTCACAAAAATCTCCACACAAATCAAATCAAGTCAGATTTCATTTCATTCACCTTCATTCTTCAAAAAGTAGTGCCAGTGATGACACAAAATGTTAGACACGCTTTTACTCAAAAAACAGACAGTTTCTACAACATTATTAATTCTGTATAAATAAGGAATCACAACAGCATGATTAATGTCACCTCATAAAAAATCCCCCCAAGACAGAGTACCTTTCCTGTCGTTTCAATGCCTCTGATTGTGCACACATACAGCACACCCCATGCACATGTCAAACACAGCAAAAGCCACCACTGGATACTGCCAGAATCCTCAATGGAAGTGGAGATGTTCAGTGTTTCTCTGTACCAGAAGTAATCTACAGGAGAGCTCTTGGCACACTCTTCTACATAATCTGTAAACACAAAATGGTTATCATTCTTTTATTTACGTGAAAGAAAGGAAGCGATATAAAAAACACTGATGTTCTAAATTGTACCACTTAATGCCAATGGATTTTTTGTTGGCAAATTTTCAGATTTTTTGAGGCTAGTTTCATGGCAAAATGAGAGATTTAAAAGACAGCTGCTTAACAGGTATATTAATATAGTATCTCTTCCTCTCCCACACCTCCTTCAGCAATATTTTGTCTCCTCTTTTGTGGGGCATTGTTCAAGGTCTTGTCAGCTCAATGTGCTGGGCTGTGCAATATTCTGCCTTGGCCTGCCCTTTCATGAGGCTTTCCATACTTATTCTGGGAGGAGAGGAGCCAAGCACTCTGAACAACTGTTCACAGATGTAGCAGAAAAACCTGTTTCATGCAGGGCTGACTATGGAAAACAAAGCTACTGTCACCAAGTGGTCTCTAAGGAGAGGTAGACTTGTCATAATGAGAGATACAGGTGTTTCAAATGGATTATACATTTTTTTTTTCCTTTTCAATATGCTAACGGAGGGCTGTTGGTGAAGAGATGGATGAAACACATTGCCTAAATCTAGAAAATGTTAATGTTTATGCTAGACCTGCACTTAGTGAATATTCTGTATATGAACACATCTGTCAAAACCTACCATGAAGTTTCATACAAAAAGCTAAAATTTGTCACAAAGATTAAGTGCTGGCCACATTTCAGGTAATGCCATGCCTTACTGCTATTTCACAGAAAGGTTCATTTAGCATAACTTTTAGAAACAGAAATCTGTGCTGTGCAACAATATACAATATTTTATAAAATATACCTGTTCTGCTCTCATTGAGAGGACAGCTATTCCAAGGCAGGGGTTCTTGGAAGGAGTTGAAGAAATACCACATCACACAGGCAATAATCGTATTATAATATAAGCCCACCAGGAAAGATACAAACATTGATGCTATGCCTGAAAAAAAAAATCAGAACACAGTGTAAATTTCAACAGTCTTGTCTTCAAGATACATCAAAATACATGGTATTAAACTCAACCTTTCCTTCTTCCCCTCCTACATTTTGGATGTAGCTTTATTATTGTGAATTTGTTTCCTAAAGGTTGAATAGGTGAGACCTATGTGGAGTCACATCCTAAAACCTCTCTGAGACTGAAGCTGATGCCCACTTAGAAGCCAACTTTATGAGAGGACTAACTCCCTGCAGACACCATGCAATCCAGCTCACAGCCTTGCCAGCTGTTATCTAGGGAGTTTGGGATGCTGGGCCCATGTAAAGCTCAGCTGATTTGGGATTTTGATTAAATGAGACCCAGGTATGTCCTTCTTCCACAATGTCCCTGCAGAGGTCAGCAGAGGTGGTGTTGTATAGGATGGATGGTTGCCAGGAGGCACAGTCTGTGACCAGGTACAGAATTCACGCTGGTATCAGTCCTCCTCTGCTTGTTCCCAAGTAACCAACCTCTGATGACTTCTCTGGCAGACAGTAAATGCTAATCATTAGCTCCTGAGGTCTCTTAGGTTCTAAAGAATTTTGAAAAACTCCAGATGCAATGAACAATTATCTTTTGTAACTGATTTACAAGTGCAGTGGATGCCAAAACAGTCCTTATTCTTCCCTTTCAAGTGTGTGGTTGAGGTTGGAAGGGATCTCTGGAGGTCATCTGGTCCAACCCCCTGCTCAAGTAGGGCCACCCAAACTTGGTTGCCCAGGACCACGCCCAGGCAGACTTTGAATATCTCTGAGGCTGGAGACTCCACAACCTCCATGGGGAGCCTGTGCCAGCTCTTGCTCACTCTCACAGAGTTTCCTGATGTCCAGAGGCACCTCCTATGTTTCCTGCCTAATGAGGCAGCTGTGGAGATTTTTATGTTGTGTGCATAATGCTGCTTTCAGTACATTTTCAAACGGAGTGTTTGAATACTTGGGAGTCTGGTACAGAGGTGAAGAAGTATTTTCTGCAAAATGCTGTTTCTGTGGCTTTTGGAATGGTAACTCTCAGACGCAAAAAGTAAAATTAAGTGGAGCTGAGGTCTCTCAGATAAAGATTCAACTAATATTTACCCACAGAACAGTTGCAGAACAATTTTTGGCACACCTAAAGGTTCATCCGAAAGGTAAAAACAGCCAAGATAACATGGAAAATATCTCGAAGGCCTGAAATTGGTCTCAAATTACACAAAGATTTTAACTGGGCCCACAGTACTTGGGAATGTGAACACAAAATTGTCATTGTGCTTTATCATGATTAGTTTGACCTATCAAGGGAGAGTCAGTAATAGATCTTGGAATCTCTTACAGCACACCAGAATAAGGTCCTGAAGATTTGCTCTTTAGATTATCACTTCAGAGTCTTCTGCTTTCTCAGGCGGCTTTTTTGACTTACCAACTCCTTTCAGGGTAGGGTGGATAGAGCTCCATACACCCACACTGCCTTTCCTCAGCCTTTGACCAATGGCAAACTCAAGATGAAGCAGGGGGATACCCTCCAGGACTAGCAAAATCAGGAAAGGGATCATGAAGGCTCCTGGAATGGATAAGAAAAATAACAATTCCAATCAGTGAAGTACTACAACAAAACAAAAGCATTAGGTTTGTGAGGTGTTGACATGAGAAGCAACCTGTAAGCATCTTTGTGGAAACCCTTCCCTGTTTTCTGAGCAATGCTTTTCCTGATTGCCCAGGCAGGGCACTTGATTACGTATGTGGTTTCACGTAGGAATTCTAATTCTTCCCAAGTAACACACATAAACAGAAATTATACACTCTCAAGGTTAAACTTTGAAAAAGCCACGTTTGGATTGCAAGTGGAGGAAAGGTAACTACTGTCCTGGAATGACTTTCCCTTTTTTTTTCTTTTCTGCAGAAGATTATGGTTTTATAGCTGTGACTCATACAAAGTATATGAAATAGTTGAAGAACTAAGTAATGTACCTTGAAATATTATGCAGGAGCCTGGGGCTGTCTGCCTAAAACAACAACAATAAGTTCTTGGCATCTGTGTTCAACAACTTTTATGTTTGATTAGAATACATCTGAAGTACAGGGTTCAAACCTTGTTAGTTATGATAAAGTCTGTTAGTATAGGACAAGTACTCTTAATTAATTTTTTCCTGAACAAGGTGTACCTTGAATATGGGAGATAACATAGAACGCCACAATGGACTATGAAAGTGCAGAGTCAAATGCTTGAATATTGCTGCACATTAGAATTATGGTTATCTGTCATTACAAAATGTCTTTAACTTCCTAATCTAAATAAGAGAAAGTAATCTGAGTGCAATAAAAAGAATGTAGATCAGAATGTGAAGGGTTTGGGTCTGGATATTTACTGACTTTTTCCTCATGTGTGCAACGAAAATCAGATAGCAAGTGAAAGAGGAAATCTGAAGATTCCAGAAACCGAAATTTACTTCCTGTGGATTCCAAGTTATCAAGAAAGCTAGGGAGCCGTGAGCACAGAGCATGCCTTTTAAGTTTTTTTCCTTTCCTCTTTTTGTGTCTATGCAAGGACAGTCATGGAAGCCCTTTATCTGTTTGCTCTGTCATAGATAGGCTTAAAAAATTCTTCAACAGAATCTTGATAAAGGTAGCTCTGTAAGCATCTGGAGGACATCCCCTGAGGCTGATAGAGCACTCTTGGCATGTCCACCATAGAAGGTGGTTCAACTCTGAGAGCCCTGCATCAAATTTTACACACTGTGCTGTCGACAGGGAGAGCTATGCTGTTGGGATTGTGCTGCTGCCGAATCTCCCTGTCTTGGAGGCAAAGTCACCTCTGCCCAGACTGCTAGAACTGTGTGCGAGGAGGTGAACTGTGCACTTAAGATCAGTGAGAACAAATGGAGCCTAAATCAGAATATCAGTTTGTCTGCTTTGCTGAAACCAAAAGGTTCAAACTATCTTTGAATGCTTTCTAATGCTGCACAGGAAACAGCCTGATCTTCCCCTTCTTCTGCCGCCAGAGATGGTAGCTATCAAAAAAGATTTTTCTTTGACAGGCATGATAAGGAACAATTGGCAGCTTGAAAAGTCTATAAATGTTGTACATTTGCTTCTTCAACAAGATTTTTGACCAGGGAGATAATTCCTGATCAGGTCCTCAAGTGACCTGACAAAAAAAAGTGATGTGTGTCCATTAGGAGCACCTTAGCTGAACTAACTGCCAATCCATGCTCAAGTTTCAAGGCATGATCTAAAATTACTGCCAGCTGAGTTTCATAGGGTGACCAGGACTTATGCTCAGTGCAAATGGGGAGTGTTTGGATCAGGTAGCTGTACAGATCCATCTTCTGGACTTAACTGTTACCATTGCTGAAGAAGGGCTTTACCAGAGAGAATTGAGAGTGTGGTATAGCAGAGACCTATATGGCATCCAAAAGAGCAGGTAACAAGAAAAGATCTGGATGAGGCATCCATACAAACTCTGTAGGGTCAGCTTTCAGACTCTTATGAGGTGTCTTGGGCTTGAAACAGAGATAATACCCTGGAATTTAAAACTGCTGGCATAAACACAATGACTGTGTCCTTCTCTGGTCTTACCCTCATGAGACCTCCTGGTCAGAGTGTGACAGGAGGGAAACTGTGCCAGCCTGACATGGGGTTGGAGCACAGGACGTATTTATGGCTGCTTGCAGTTCCATGCACTGGTAAGTACCTTTGTCTTTGTGAAAGGCCAGAGACTCTGTGTGTGGAGGTTGTCCCACAGACCCTCCCAACAGGAGGGGGAGGAAGGGTTCCCTCTTACTAGGAAATGGAAGCCATCAGGATATTAGGGGATGGAATGCAACAGTGAGGGGGTGCTCACTGCATACACTGCAAAAATCTTGTTTTATATGAAAGCAAAAGTGAAACAGTTAGGAGAAGTGTTATTCACAGAAAGAGGGTGGAGAATCAGCAGGGAACAAACTATTTGAAGCCAAATTTGCATGCACTGCATGTCTAATCAGATGAATAGGGGCCCTTAGGTGCACACCAGTGCATGTTCCAGCACAGCTAAGGAAGTCCATAAAGACAAAAAGGGACAAGCCTTTAGAAACTGAAAGGACAGCCAGAGTCAATTCCTTGCAGTGACTGAGTCCAACACAGTTTCAGTGAGTCCCAGAACCTCTGCCAACATGGATAAAACCTTTGCACTGTCAACAGTGATGCCAGGCACAGGTGGATGAGAAGTCCATCACCATTGCTGGTGTAGTTGCCTTTCAGCCGCCAGTCAACAAAGCATGGAGGGAGATTTGCCCTGTTATATCGGACAGTAGTAGTTCCTGCAGTCAGTAAATTTGTAGCAAATTTCCACCTGGAGTGGTGGGAAACAGAGGAAAGAACCTTGTTTAGGAAGTGATCCTAGGCCCTCAAATATTGGAACACGCCCTGTATGTTTCACAGGTTTGTGACGTGAAAATACACAGTCAGAAAGACACGAATCAGGAACTACTTCTTTAGCACCGACTCCATTTGTAACAGTATCTCAAGTAAGACCACAGAGCTCAATTTGAATTTGCAATTAGGGGAGTTCACTTTCCTCAAAACTAGGGTGGATCACCCTAGCACACTCTTCTGGCATTACAAAATAACCACTTTTCTCCGAAGTGAGACTGCACCAGCCCGAGGCTCCTGGATCTATCACAGAGCTGCTCCACACTAATGCAAAGCTTTTGTTCTTGCAAGGACTGAATGGTTCCCTGAGAAGAGGATAGAGCTGAGATGCGGGAAGTGAGGAAGAAAACAAGTGAAATACTCTTCTCCTTGGAGATGATGTCCACATAATCCTTTTCCTGAAGGGGTAGACTGACACGGAAGAAAGAAGAATAGACAGCAAAGTTGGAACTTTAGCAAACATCTCGGCAAATAACAACTCATAACGAGTCCTTCAGTCTTTGACTAACAGAAAGCACATACCAGGTCAGTTTTTCTTCTGGCTTTCCTCTGCAACCTTTTCAGTTTGTCAGTCTACATTTTTGCAGTAGTAGCTAGTTTTTAATGCAAGCAAGATGACCCACACTGATTTTAAAAACTGGTAATTTTTCAGTAAGAAGGTTTTTTGTGTGTGGCTAAATGACATACTTTATGGAAGTCTGAAAATATCATGCCGGTACAGCTATCTTTGCAAACCAGTTTCAATAAAAATGGTCTCTTCTGGTGCACTAATCACTTTTCAATGATTAGTCCTTCATCCTGATGTGGGGCATGTGCCATAAAGGGCTCAGCATTTAGGACAGCATTTTACATGTTTCAAAATACCAGTATTTAGCTATAGAAATATTGTTAGATTTTCAAGAGAAATAAAATTACAGCTCTCAATTATATATGACACTTCTCTTTCTTGGGTTCTTAGGTTTCTAGGGTTCAATTCTAGCAGCCAGCTAAGAAATCCATCTCTGCTGTATTTTCCATTACTCTCACTTTCACCTCGACCTTTCTGAAAGAAGCTATAATGGAAAAATAATCATTTGACTTGGCAAAGCTGCTGTATAGGATCATGGAGTCATGATGGGTGAAAAAGACCTCTAAGATCATGGAGCCTAATCACTAACCACAGTGTTCACCACAACACCATGTCCCCAGGTGTCACACCCACACACCTTTAGAACACTTCCAGGTTCACATGGGACATAAAAAAATAAACCAATACTTTTTAAGCTGTCACAATTTTTTGATCCTAACAAATAAACCAATTATCTGAAAATGGATGTTGTATAGATGTACATAAACAATGATTGATATTCCAGTCTGAAAACCTTACAACTGAAATATGAGATTCGTATCCTGTTTAAATACTGTATTTCAGAACAAATAATATTTGGTTTGAACATCTGTCTAGCTGTTATTCTCTCTTTAGTCTAAGAGCTTCTTATGTCAAATTGAAAAAAATCATTATTGCTTGCACATAATTCCTCACAAAGGGAAGGTAGGCAGACTTCAGATGGAGATGTTTTACTATACAAACATATTCTTAGACTTCAACTGTAGCAACATCTCATTTCATCAACTGCTAAGTGAGGAATTGCTGATGTCATTACTGTCACTTCATTCAGAGTGGCATGCACAGAGATAAAAAAGTTCTCCTGCATGCAGTGGCAAGGTTTCCATATGCAAGCTGTAGAGTTAGAGACTTTTTTTTTAAATCAATGGTTTAAATATTAAATATGCATCCTCCTTTTTATAATGGTCATCAGGGATAAAATGAAAATGTTTAACAGTTCATTAAATGACATGTGGCTCAATAAAGGTTAAACAAAAGTTATGAGCAATGTCAGAGACAGCTATCAAGTGAAGGGGAATTTCAATCTCATTAAGCTGGTGAAATCATTGAGGCAAACACCACACCTTTTACATTGTGTGCATATTGAACCCTATTTCGCCACTGGTAATGATGGATTTGACAACTTTTAAGACATTAAAGGATAAAATGTGCTTTGCTGTACTAAATTTCACTGGGGTAAATGTTTCATTTTAAAAAAATATAAACTCATAATCTATGACAAGAGAATTATGTAAATTACACAACCACCAATTTCTTTTTGTGTATTTGGGTATCTCAGTATTAAATCACTATCATAGTGTTGTGTTTAGGAAGAAGTAGCTCTTAAATAATTCCAGATTTAAGTTCAAAATCTGAAAATAAGTATTACTTATGAACTCAGTGTTCCTAACTACCTTCACTACAGAAAATATGCAGAGAAAAAATCCACCTTCTTTGAAGTACCACACAAGGGTAAATTTTATACCTCACTGTAGTCCATTTATGTTTTATAAGGGATACAAAAAGTGCAAGCACCAGTTCACGAAGTAGGTGGACATCCAGGCTCATTCAGGTGTGTCCTTGGCTGAAATACTCTCTACACCATTGCTACAAGACCTCACCCATCCAAAATGATCCAAACATTCATCTATATAATTAATATTCAAAAAGAAAGAAGTTAAGATAGCAAAGTAAATCCTTAGAAATTAGAAGCAATTTTCAGGTGATAGTCTATGCAACCTTGATTCTGCACATACCTAATATCTGATATGTTGTCACACAGGACTTTTCCACATCCACTGCAGATATTTTCTGCACAGAAAATAGCTGGTTGTTTGGGTTCCTTTTTTAATCTCTTAATGCACAATCATAATCCACCATCATATCCAATGTGAGCTTTAGGATTCTATAATAATCACTCTGGGAACAATACGAGGAAGAACGTAATCCCCATTTCCAGTGGGAGAGCAGGAGCAGGGATTCCTGCTGCTCTATGCCCATGATTCAGTGAAGACATATCTTGAAGACACAAAGTATGAGGACATATACCATCCAGGGCAAAGGCACTGGAACTACTGGGGAAGAATGGAGTTTCCTCAGTGAACTCATGAGTGTAGTGTTTGCTTTCTAGTTGATAACTTGGAAGAAGGTGCAAAATATTGCAGTTTTACCCTACTCTGTCACAGAGGCACATCTGTGCTCCTGAGTGGACCACACAAATGCAAAGACGAATGAATCATCTTGGCCACCATGTTGAGGGGCAAAGACTAAGGCAAAACTTGCCCAAAATGACTAGTAAACACACACTTCCAACTGGATGTAGGTGAAGCTAGATAGAGGAATCACAACAGAGGTCAGGTGTCACACACAATGACTTCCACAAGAATCCCATTCTGGAGTAGTTTTATGGTGTCAGAGAGTTTCCTTCAGCGATCTGACCACTGCAATCAAAAATGTTGCAGCGTGGTGCTTGTTATGCTGCAAACATGGCTGAATGGGAACTAAAGATGCAGGAGCCAGAAAATCTCATGAGGCAGAAACTGTCTCAACACCAAAACATCTTCAGAAATAAGAACTTCAAGATGTGTTTTTACAATACAAATAATCACATGTTCAAATTCAAAGGCATCTATCCAAAGAACAGGCAGTCCTTTCTTTTTTTTTCTGATTTAAGGGAGAAGTTTGAGAACCGAAACTCAGAAGTCTGAGAAGAGAAACTGTAATGGGAGGAGGACAGTGGTGGCAGGAGTTGGATTTAGACCTACCACAAGAGGCTGAGGTGCAGTGTACAGCAGAGGAGGAATAAGGATTGCACAATAGCTCTCCATCCTTATGTGTGATGAAATTAGAGAGTCCTTTCTAAGAAGTCACAGTAAGGCATTGCTGATTACTTGTGTTTGTTGATACGAGTCACAGCATTTGGTGCTGTGCAGAAGAATTGATAGAGATGGTAGCAAGTCTGGCTACAAGGACACATGTCTGTGTACTAGCTTATAATTCCTTTGCTATGTGCTCCCTTTCAATTTCTGCCTAAAATTTGAATGAGAGGCCCCGGGGAAAAAAACCAGCCAGAGTTAACTGTTGTCAGTGTTCCCGAGAAAGGACAAGCTACAGGATGCTGAGAAAGGAAAATAGTTGCTTCCAGAGGACTGACACACACACAAGCAATTCATAAATCTTCACTGACATCAGTCATAAAACCATGATCCATACCAAGTTCTTTACATTTGTTGGGTGCTTACTTTTCAGCTGCATTTCATATGACAAGGACACAAGGGAAAGAAAGACCAAAAAGCAGGCAAGTGCCTATAAATCCACCCTGGAAAACAGGGCATGTCCACTTTCTAAAACTAAGTATAAGAACCTGAGAAGTCAAAGAGTGCCACCAATTTTGGAGATATACACCCACTTTATTCAAATTAAAGTTGTCAAATATAGCAAAGTGCTTCTGACTATGTATGTGTGTGTCTATTAACTTTCTTGCTGCAAGAGCTGACTCTGCTGCAAATAACCTCCAATTTGCACTGCAAACTCTAAACATCAGACCATGTTAGAGAAATCTTAACGTTAAAAGCATCTCTTCTTGCAACTGAGCCACCTGTTGTTACATGTCCCTGAGTCTGTGTGAGCAACTCCCCACAGAGCCCTCATTTATCCCTACTCTAACTAGGAGAGCAATTTTTAAACATCTCACCATATACATGTAAAGAAAATTACTTTGAAATACTGTTCCTTAAGCCAAATTTTTTTCTTTCAAGATCAAATATTACAAAGGAAGAAATGCATTTTACACATATCCCAGAGTGAAACATGGACAATAACCAGATAGCAGACAGGAAAGTCTGTAAGAAAATGAAAAATTTATGTTGTTGTATAATATTTAAGCAATGGTTCAGCTCAAAATTACCTTTCGAAACAAACAGCAAAAAACCACAAAAATTTTCATATGGTCATTCAGTCCTTACCTAAACCCTAAGGAGTCCCAGTAAATTATACAGCAAATAACACACACAGAGATTTTAAATGGCTTAATAACATCAACTGCTAAAAAAACATTCTTAATGTTAACTTCATTCATGCTGTTACTCCTAGCACAAATTACACAAACACTGACTCTACAGGTGATACACGGATCAGTCCAAGCCCAATGAAAAACCTATTATAAAAAGATCATTTGGGATGACGATCAGAATCATAGTCCCAAGTAGTTTATTAATATTCTAAATACACACTATACATGTGCATGTATGTAAAGCAAATTGGGTTTAGATTGAGAAAGTAAACTATGTACACGACAGTGGAAGACTCATTTTCCAGTCCTGTGTCCTGAAATAAAAACAGACCCTTCCTTTTCTTCCATCACTAATATGACTTCAGTGGGTATTCATGACCAGTGAAACTACCTTCTCCATTCTACAGCCTTCTTGAGAGAACATCACTGTTCTCACAGGAACTGACTAGTTCCAAACATATTCCATTATTTGTTTACCAAAAGAGAAATTAAGCCTGGTTTATACCCAAAGTTAGTTAAGATGTATTAAAGACATACCTCCTCCATGGCTCTGACAGAGATACGGGAACCTCCAGACATTTCCTAAGCCCACACAAAACCCTACACATGTCAGCATATACTGAGCCTTGTTGTCCCATTTTGGTCTGGAGTCTGCTTCTTCTTTCTCAAGGACCTCAAGATCAGCATGGGAAGGTATCCTGTCCTCCAGGCCAGGATTGGGCAGCTTCAGCTTTACCATGTTTTAAATTTCCTGACTGAAAGTGCTGCCAGTGAGGAATAATGAAAGAGGCAGCTTGTCAGAACCCTGCTCAAAAAGAGACCATCTATTTGCTGTCTTCAGCTATATATACTGAACCTTTGGCACTGGACTTGTAAGTGCAGGCTTGTGGTAAAAAGAAGCGTCAGCAAATCATTCGATTGACCAAGTCAGCTCTGACACTTATTAATGCTTTATCTGCCAAGGTTTTACAGAACAGTCTGTTCATCCAGTAGAATACATTGATTTCAGCTAATGTAATTCAGGAGATAATTTGGCTATAAACCCTAATCGCCTATAAGGATATGTAACACCCCTTGCCACTCCCCTGTTTAAATTCACTTAAATACAAATATAGCCCTAGCAAATGAGGAATAGTAGAATTCCACTGGCCTCAGACTAAATATAGAGATTTCATATCATTTTTTATCAGGAAGATAAACTGACTGTGACTCACCATCACGTTCACTTTCCCATTATGTATGCTTACAAAATTGTATGTTTCATAATAAATGTTTCTCTGTAATAGTTTGTACTCCACTAAATGTTCTGACCAAAAGGATGGAGAATGGAAGGGATTATAAAATCTGACCTTTAAAGTCATAAGCATAATCTGCTTACCCTAACGCCTCTAATCAGCACAGAACAAGGTCTGAAGAACACAATATCTTTCTTATAAATGAGATTGAAATCAAAGGTCCCTTCACCTTTTCAGTGACCCTAGATATAGTGGTCAAAAATAAAAAAAAAATACACTGGTTAACAAATATCACAGATACTACTCCTCATTATTTCAGCATAATCATAAGAAAACTGTTCCCTTTGAATGTCTTTGTTTTCAAAAGATAAGTCACCTGCCACTGAAAACTACATATAAAATCTAACACTATCATAAGAAATGTTGTCAGCTACAGGCTCATTGCATGCAGTGATACAGGGTGGTCAAAGTAAAGAACTAGGAGAGATCTTGTAAGTCCAGCCCCTGTAAAAAGAGGTGAAGACATCGTAGCATCCCTTTGCAATCTTATCATGTTTATTCCAAGTTCATTCTAAAGGCTGCTCAATATCTTTGGATAGAAAAGTTACCAAAAAAAAGTCTTCATCTGTCATATGGACAACTGTATACAGTAGCCCATATGGATTTTCCCTGTGCCTTGTAAAAGGTATTAATATTTCCCTAATATTACTTGAAATACCTCTCAGTCTGCCTAGCGATAGCACTTGTCTTTTTCATGACCCTGTCAGGTCTGTGGATGTGCTATCTCCTGATTAACTACTGGATCAGCAATTTTCTCCTCCTTTACTGATTCCAACTAAGGATTTCCTAGCTTGTGGCAGAACTTCCTTTTCTAAGTTGCCTAAAACGTATGTTCAATTTCATTCCATTTCTGCTACTCCACTGCTTTGAGCTGCACCGCTCTTCCTGAGTGATACTTTTACAGTATTCACAATCCTTCTGAAAATGTGTCAGGAATATTTAATTACCATGCTTCTATTTTTTGTCCTCAGTCATTAGTGGAAGAATGACAAAACACTGTTCCTAAACTGATCCTTCAGGAACTGCCTTAGCAGCCTATCCTTAGACCACAATTTCTGCTTTCAAGCACAGCTTACTATCATCATTAGATTTTTACCTAGTTCTTTGTTCCCAGAGTCATCATAGAATCATAGAATGCTTCGGAAAGGACCTTAAAGATCATTGCATTCCAACCTCCCAGCTGCTGGCAGGAAGACCTTCCACTAGACCAAGCTGCTCAAAGCCCCCACCCATCTTGTGGATGGGTCATCCACAACTTCTCTGTGCAACCTGTCCCAGAGGTTCACCACCCTTATAGTGAAGAATTTCTTCCTATTATGTAATCTAAACCTACTCTCTTTAACTTTGAAGCCATTACCTTTTGTCTTATCACTGCATGACCTGTCAAAAGTCCCTTTCTGCCTTCTTTGTAGTCCCTTTAGATACTGGAAGGTGCTCTAAGGTCTCCCTGGAGCCTGGTCCTCTCCAAGCTGAACAGCCCCAACTCTCTCAGCCTGTCTTCATAGGAGAGGTGCTTCAGCTCTCTGATCATCTTAGTGGACACCTCTGGACTTGCTCCAGCAGCTCCACATCTTTCTTGTGCATAGGGTCCCAGAGGTGGATGCAGTACTCCAGGAGGTGACTCACGAGCATAGAGTACAGGGGAGAATCACCTCCCTTGACCTGCTGGTCACGCTTTTTTGGATGCAGAAGGTGATTGATTCATCTCCTGGGCTGCAAACGCACACCGTTGGCTCACATCTAGGTTTTTGTCCACCAACATCCCGACAATCCTTCTCAGTCTGTTCGCCACCCAGCCTGTATTTGTGCTTGGGATTGCCCTGACCTGGGTGCAGCACCTTTCACTTGCACTAGTTGAACCTCATTATGCTCTCATGTGCCCACTTGTCAAGCTCATCCAGGCCCCCATGGATGGCATTCCTTTCCTCTGTTGTGTCAACTGCACCACTGTGATCATGTTATATCTCCTATTTAGTTCAATTAATACATCTGGTTGTGGTCACATGGCAACTGGTCTACTGAAAATTTCTCTCTACTAAGTTTCATGTGCAAACAGCTTCTATGAGGATCCAAAAACACAGTCCTGATTGCCTTCTATTGAGTAAATCCTTTTTTTGAAGAATTTTATCTTGCTCTGGTACTGCAAGGTGCCAGCAGTTGTTAGTTATCTATCAGTTGTTAAATATTTGCAAAAGCAAACATGCTGGTCTAGCATATAGCTCAAATTTCTTTATCAGTGTGATAGCATGGCTAATGACCTTGGAAGGCACTGTGCCTTTTTCTGAAGGACCCACAGTAGTAGTGACAATATGATCCACAGGTGCTCGGAGGTGTTGTCTATATTGCCACCCTGTGGACTGGAACAAGCAAGTTGTGGCTGCCCTTCCCTAGCCACAGTCACTTGTTTATTCAGTGGAGCCCTTTCCTGTGCTGTAAGGTAAACTCCTCCTTCAAGTGATGCCAGGCTTATGTTTGACAGGTGCCACGGGGTTTATTAGGGCTAATACACTTCTATGAAATCCATCCTTTTATGATAAATCCAGGAGAAAATGGATCTTACATTTAGGTTGGATTACTTGTGTTAAAACGTTGCTAGTGACACCTTTGTCTTTTTGTCTCCTACCCCCACATTTTTAATGTACTATTTTTTCAAAAGTTATAAAGGGCTATACAAAAAAATAAGCCAACTTGTCTCTAAGTAACACAAACTTTTACAAAAACCCAATTAAAAAGGAAATATATCCCCTGTATAAAAATCCAGTATTTTACAGGAGCCTACACACATTTGTGGAATTGTGTAGGCATTTGTGGAAGAATGTGGGCATAGTCCTTTTCTTAGATGAACATGTCTTTGATCTCGCAGGATGATGATGTTATGAAATAGTATGAGAGGGGGTGGCAAAAAAGAAAAGAAACGGCAGCAGAAGGTTATTGGGGATATAAACCAAGGCCACAGGAAGGACAGAGCCACTCGTTTCTTTTCGTGGGGCCAGGTCTGGTCATGGTGTGGTACCACCTGAGCCAAGGGACTCCTGGCTATGGACAACCCTCAGAATGTCGTGGTAGCCTGGCTCCACAGGGATGTTCCCAGCTGAGAGAAAAGCTGTCCTCCCCTGCAGCTCAGGTGCAGCCTGACACACTCTACCAAAGCTCTCTGTGCCAGCACAGGCACTCCTGGACCAGCATGGCTTACTTCCAGTCCTTCAGAAAGCTATCCCATATGGAGAAGGACTGAAAGAGGGTTGTAATGAGATGGGGGTTGGTCTCTTCTCCCAAGTAACAAGTGGCAGAACCCAGAGGAAACTGACTCAAGTAGTGCCAGGAGAGGTTTGGATTGGATGCTAGGGAAAATTTCTTCCTGGAAAGGATGCCAGGCTTTGGAACAGGTTGCTCAGGGATGTGGTGAAATCACCAGCCTTGGGTTTTGAATCATCCTAATAAAGGTAGATCACTGTATGCAGCAACAAAAATAAATGAAGCAAAAAACTGGGAACCCAGTGCCAAAAACTGAAGTTTGAAGCCTTGGGTCATAAAAGATTCAGCAGATTCCTTGTGCAACAGCTTTGAGATCAACTTGCTCTGCACAGTTTCATTATACTGCATTAATTGTTCCTGTTTATTGTCACAATAAAACATTTGAGATGATTTAAAAACAAATGGAAGTCTTTTGCAACAAAGTAATGTGCAGCTATGGTCCTGTGAGGAGCAGGGAGTTGGAACTGATGATCCCTCTAGGTCCCTTCCAATTCAAGATATTCTATGATTCTATGATTCTGTGAGTCTTCTGCCCTCTATCACGGGCTGGAGGAGGCTGCATTGGGGGAAGTTTTTTTATCTGGATCTTGTGAAGGGGAGGACAAATAGGAAGAAGCATGACAGGACAGGGAACTGTTCTTTTTAAAAAGCAATTCCTTTCATATAAAGCCATTGAGAAAAGCAGAGACTGGCAATATACATTGTTTGCAACTAGGTTTCAGGTAGCAACCAGTAGTTTCAGGCATGAAATGCAATATGATCCTTTCATTGTGATTCTGTCATGCCTAGTATGACATAGGACAAATCTGTAACTCTCCAGATACTTGAAATATATCAGGCTATTTTTTTCTGACCCTTCTTAGTACTGCAGCAGATACTGGTGTGAAATCTCTTACTCTAGCAATTCTACAGCAATATCTTATCAGCCTTAATCCTACTGTCTTTCCAGTCAGCTTCTACTTTGTAGTCAAAGCATCATATACAGCAATACAATTAGTCTTGCTTGTGTAATGAGCCTAAACCAGGAAAAGATGAAGATGTAAAGAAGGAGGAGGAGAAGGAGAAGGAGAAGGAAGAGGAGAAGGAGAAGAAAGAGAAGAAAGAGAAGAAGGAGAAGAATGAAGAAGAACAGGAGGAAGGGGAAGAGGAAGGGGAAGGGGAAGAAGAAGAGGAAGAAGAAGAAGAAGAAGAAGGAGAAGAAGAAGAAGAAGAAGAAGAAGAAGAAGAAGAAGAAGAAGAAGAAGAAGAAGAAGAAAATTCAGAGGTTAAATGAAATAGGCTTTCTGACAGCCCATCCTTTAAAATAGGTGAAGACACAAAATCCTTTTACAAGCTGCCAATGGGTAACATCCTTGACCAGCTGTGCAAAAAGGGAGCCCCAGGCTCAGGAGGAGCCTCAAAATCCCCAGTTGAGGGGACAATAATGACCATACCAGAAAGGGAGATATGCAGGCAAAATATTTCAGAGTTGCTTAGTTTTAAGGGTAATAAACAATCTCAGGTGGTCATGCAGTTTACCTTGCCAATAAATGATCTGTAGAACTTTAACTGGATCTAAGTTTTATGCTTCATTGTTCTCGAACTCTACCTGATAAGTAACCAAAAGGCACAGCTCTCATAGCTCCTCAGCAGGCATGATTTGATTTCCTGTGTGAGTGCCTGAAAGCTGCTGTCACCAGCCCACAGCAGTTCAAGCAGGGATACCTTAAAGACTTTGGAGATGTCCAATAAACTTTGGAGCCTAAATTTCTTCCCATGAGGTTGTAAACTTCTCCAGATGGGAGCGAAGTCCTGTGCCAACAAATATCACTGCAAGGGAGAAATAAGAGCATTGAGTTGTTGGAACTCTGACCCAGGCTACTGGAACACAAGAGAGGTAGGATGCCACACACAGTGACTTCCACATGCATCCCATTCTGGAGTGGTTTTATGGTGTCAAGAAGTTTCCTTCAGCAATCTGACATGCCTAGAAATTTTCAGTCATGTTTATTGTGGAAGTAGCAGTGTCCTTAACCACAGAAAATTTAAAGGAAAGAAGCTATGAACAGCATGTGTGGTGTAGTTCACCCAGAACTGAGCTGCCACTGATGCCCATGTGGCCTCTTTCTCATCTCCCAGAAAGAGGCACAATTTTTATGTTTGTCTATACTGGTAGTTTGCCTAATATTTACTTCAGTTTATATATAAATATTTAACTGAAGTAATATCAGCTCCAGCAGCAGCATGCTTTGTTGTTTTGTTCTTCTTGTTGACACCAGGGAGGGAGATGTGCTGTCTTTAATATTTCAGTATATACAGTCAGAAGATCACCAAAATACTGCTTTCATCTTTGAACACATCTCACCTTTGGAATAACTTTGGGGGTAAATACAGGTAAGGAGCATAGGTGTAGAAATGCTTCTGTGGACAGCACCAAATTGTCTGATCTCATGATCAGAGGGCTGGAGCGCTTATTCTATGAAGACAGGCTGAGAGAGTTGGGGTTGTTCAGCCTGGAGAAGAAACCACTCGGGCAGACCTTACTGCAGCCTTTCAGTACTTGAAGGGGGCTTGTTATGAACAGGGGTAAATTTTTAGCAGGGCCTGTTGTGATGGAACAAGGCGTAACGGTTTTAAACTAAAAGAGGGTTGGTTTAGACTAGATATAAGGAAGATTTCTTTTACAACAAAGGTGGTTGAACACTGGTACACATTGCCCAGAGAGGTGGTAGGTGTTCCATCCCCGGAAACATTAAAGGTCAGGTTGGATGGAACTCTGAGCAATCTGTCCTTGCTCATTGTGGGTGGGTTGGACTAGGTAAGCTTTAAAGGTGCCTTCCAATCCAAACCATTCCATAATGATCAGCTCTCCCCTAAATTTCTTAGTCGTTGAAGTGCTATTGCTTGGGATCTGTCTCACCACAAATGCGTCTTCTCCAGCAGGCAGCAGAACATGTTGGCAGTTGTAGATTGCTTCTTGCCATGTTCATTAAGCAATGAACAGTGTTCTTTAATCAAGTTTGTCACAGTTTTCCAGCGCTGTAGAACAAAATGAGGTGCTAATAGGTTGCTGAACCACACCCAACTCCTGCCTGCCGCCTTTGCACAGAGGCCTTCCGCAGCACCCACCTCAGTGGAGACAAATTCATTCTGGTTCGGTTACCGAACATTGCGTTTTTGCTCACCCTTCTTGTTATTACGCCCCGGAGGTGTTTGGGCCCGAGAGCTTTGACTGTGTAGCACGAGGAGATGTGCTCCAGCGGAGCTCATGGGAACAGAGGACACGGCTGCGGCTGCCGACTGGAAGAGCCATCAGCCACAAGGGGGAAGCAGCATCCAGCAATACAAACGCCAACCACTGCAGCTGAGGGTTTTGTTCTGGCTGTGGTAAGTTTAGAGGAGAGGAGTCTCAGAAACATAAACCTGCTATGAGCGCAAGAGCGAAGAAGCACCTTTTCAGCAGCTGGACAGCTCGAGTGATCTCAGCACAGGGTTGTTGGGGTGCATGACTGCAAATAGCTGCCATTGCTGTTCTTACAATCCACCAGCTCTCTTCAAACTCTTCCATCGGCGGACTCTGTGTTTCAAGAGGCACATTTACTCTGTTTACTTCAGTTTACTTTCAGTTTTTGTTGCAGCAACCACTCAGCTGTTGTGTTGTGAAGTGGCCATTGCCTCATTGCTGAGCTATGCTAAATTTCAGTGAGTTACTTCTTAGCAGGTCCATCTGTTGTCTCAGATATGCAGTGACCAGTGAAAGCTCCTGGGCCAGGCAGTAAATTAATGACCAATAAACGTGGGCCTTGGCATGCACACCAGCAAAGCCTTCATATCCAGCTGCACCACAACTGCAACCATAAACTTGGCTTTCAACCTTTTATCATAGCAGTAACTCAAATTCCTTTGATTTCACCACAGTAACTGAACTATTCACCACTGCCTTGTACCCTCTGTGCAGAGGAACACTCACTGTTTTTTCATCCTCACACAGTTCTCAAACCCATGCTTTAAAGAGCCAGAGGATGGTGAAGGATTGTGTCAAACACAAATTAGATTTAGGATCTTTTATTACAGGAACAAGGATGTCCAGAGTGTCTAAACACTGTCCTAGAGCAGCTGGATTGCAGTTCTTCACAGAGAGCAGGAAGATGAGGGAAATGAAAAGCAGCCGACATGCAGAACGAGACATCTGAGGGATTCTGCAGGAAGGCAGAATATCCTACACAACATTCTGTTGAAGGAATGTCCCCAGTCTTTCAGAGGGATGGTCACCTTTAATCCCACATCTTTAGTTAATGTCTGCACTTACCTGTTTAACAGTATTCTTTCCCAAGAAAGAAACTTTACAACATATTCTTTTCTCAGCACCAAGACTAAAACTTTTTACATGCAAATTTAAAAAATGTACAATTCGTAAAACCTAAAATGATGCAATTAGCTTGGAAAGTCTGAATAATGCAGCAAATCCGAGTTGTCCCACCCACCTTGCTCAAGCTACAAAACACTGCACAAATATGTAAAGACTTTTATTAATTGTTGTTTAATGGTTGAGTGACAATTTTATAACAAAAAATAAGTTCATTAAATACTTAGAAAACAAATTATTCTTGCATCTATATATGTATATGGGCAGTTCCAAACAATTAACCAATTCAGAGCAAGTGCTGTGCAAGATAAAATTTACATTAGAATTTTCAACGTAACAGCCTACAAAGGGGGGACATTTCAAAAATACATTGCATACCTACAAACATGAGTTTTGGTAGAAAGTAACAGGACCAGTGCTTCTAAACCAGTTATACACTTTTTAAAAGCCTTCTGAAATAACTCTTCAGTCTTAATATAATGATCTTCAAAGTGTCCATGAACAATAGTTCAATTAGTCGTGCAAATAAATGACGCTTGTAAAAAAGAGAAAATGAATACCAAACGTTTACTGCATTGCATCCAACCCTGTAAAATCAAGTGTGTAAGGCTAGAATGTACATATTTATACTGAAAAACCAGTATTTTACCCTTGATTACATTTTTTAAAAACATTTTGAGTGATACGAGTGACAAACTATGAAAAAAAATGAAAAAGCATAAAACCTTTGATCTTTTAATGCTAAGTTGTACAAATTCAAGGCATGAATCTCAAATACATTGGCATTGATTCGCAGTCTGCTCTCAGTCAGCCGAGCGGCTTAACTGCCTGAAGGTATGTGTGCAATCCGCCACAGCTGGACGGCCACTTTCCACATCCCGAAGGAATGACACACAGGCTATTATTTAAACTGATTTGTTCTCCTGGCAATTACAGTGTGTGCCCATGTCCAGCTGCAGCAGCTTGGCTCAGGGTGTCACACATGAGTAGTAGCTGGATTGTGTTCTCATCTCCCAACCCGCATATGCTTGGCACCCAGACAAACTGTGGCCCTTCTGGTGTTTGTGATCTCTCTTTTTTCCTCCAAGTTTGTCTACTAAAACTTTATTTTAAAAAATCAGTATGAAAAAAAATTTAATAAATCAACACAACAGCATAATTAGTACTACCAAGGTGAGCAAAATCTCAACTGGAAAACCGAGTAGTACGGAAATGTCTATTCTCATCAGGAATTTTGTTACATTTTAGATACCTCTGCTTAGTAACTGGAAGTTGCACACTCTGTTTCAAAATATTTATCTGCTGTCTTCTGTGCTCAGACTAAAACGAAACCAGGAGAAAACAGTAG
This sequence comes from Orthonyx spaldingii, assembly GCA_013397795.1. Lineage (NCBI taxonomy): Eukaryota > Metazoa > Chordata > Aves > Passeriformes > Orthonychidae > Orthonyx > Orthonyx spaldingii. The sequence continues at coordinate 46,769 of VZTJ01002873.1, read as the reverse complement.
GAGAAAAATCCCACATCTGCAGGAGGATGAGCATTCACTTAGTTTGGATTGCTTCCAAACCATGGTTCTACATGATTGCCTAAAGCAAACGTGTTTGTCAAGTCTAGCCCTCAGTAAATAATAAACTGCTAATTAATGAACTGACACCTACCAACACTAATCAAAGTCAAGCAGCAGACAAGACTAGATGTTCTAAGCAAAAGGGTAAACGCTGTCCCTTTGAGGTCTAAGGCTGGATTAGGAAGGAGGAAGGAAAAAATTATTCAAAATACACGGCATGTTTGAAATAAAGGTGGTTCTGACTGCTAAAAGGACACAAAGTATATTCAAATTTCTAATAAATTTCAGGTATTGAAATGCACTGAGTTTAAAAAATTTGTTTATTGTTGGACTTTTTAATCTGGATCTGTTTATTTTCCTGTATTATTTTACAGTACCTATAATTTAATTTTTACCAAATCTATTTTATTTTACTAGCTAAATTTAAAAGCCCCTTTTCTTTAAAGTATGCAAAGCTTGTATATCTGTAAGCTTTCATGGTCATGTGTATGTAAAATGGTGAACCACAAGCACAGAATTTAAGAGCTGCAGAAAAGAGTAGGTACTTCAGTTCTGGGAGAAGGGAGACAGTCGGAGAGGGGGCAGTGGCTACCAGTGCAGGCTGCATTTAGGTTCCTGCAAATATCTGCAAATATCAGACAGGATCTGTCCCAGAAGCAGAGCCAGGTGCAATGGCAAGGAGGTTCCTGGCAAACCAGGTGGCAGCCAGTGCCCTGGGAGGCAGAAGCAGCAGCATGGGAACATCCATAATGGTGGCACATTGTTGAGTTACAACTAAAACCTTGACTAAGAAAAAAACAAGTATTCTTAAGGTATCTCCAATATATGAAAATACAACTTCCAGTTTATACACTCCCTAGAATTTGAGAATGGATCCCAAGTGCCAGGGAGACATCAGTCTGTTTCTCTATGTTATTTGAATTAGCATCTTTTGGATGTTTCACTCATAAAGCCCTGTTTGTATATTAAGCTGGAAGACAATGCAAGACTGATTAACCTGAAACAGGATCAAACTATTTCCCCCCTCAGAATACTAACACATACACTTACACACAATTCACACATATATATATTTATATAATTGTACATACAGACACATAAGACTTATGTGTCAAGCAGCTGGCTCCAACACTGTCTCTCTCAAACATCTGCCTCAAAATCAGTCTTGCTTAAGCAAATTTTAAAAAAATAATAGTAATAAAAAACCATAGCGTTGAGACACTAGGTAAAATGTCAGGGATAAGGAGCACAATGTGCCACCGCGCCTGGGGCAGGCAAGCCACACTTCTCTGTTGCTGGAGTGTGACCACCAGTGAGGCAAATCCCTCTACACCACGTTCTGCTTTGCTGCATCTGATACCTGTGGGAGTTGGCGTATCTCTACACTGCAACACAAACACACTCAGAGAGTTTAAGAGCATGCATAGCTCACCAGAGCATTGGCTGTTAGTGAGAGGAAAGGCACCAGCACTGCACATGTCCCATGCAAATACAAGTGCAAGGAGGAGGAGAGATGGCAACACAGCAGAAGAATTTAACAGCTTCAGACTACAACTGTGATTGTCCCTACCATGCACGGTGGATCACGCAGAATCCCACTGCCTTCCCTGCTTAGCGTTTCCCTAACATGGCCTTTTCTACCCTCTTGAATTTCTGCAGTTCAACAGCTAGTTCCCAGTACCTCAGATACAGCCACATAAGCTTTCCATTTTGACTTCTGGTTCTGTTCAGCACATTGCCACAGTAGTTATCATGTTTGAAAATATCTTTTAAGCCACTCTCCACTTGTAAAGCCATAGCAACAGGATTAGTTGCTGCTTTAACTAGAAGATTTTTCTCTATTTCTAGTCTCTGACTTCTGGGTACAATAAGACTGCAGTAGATGTCCTGTCTTTCTTTCAGTCCCTCTTCAAATTCTTTTAGTAAAATATTGGCTCTCTGTTGCCACTCTTCTTCCTTTGCCAGGCAACTCTGGTACAAGGTACCTTCTGCTCCTGAGCGCAAAAGGACTTGTTTTTCTTGCTCCAGCTTCTGCTGCTCCTGTTCCAGGAGCTTTCTCTCCTCTACGAGTTTGCGGCTCTGGGACACGAGGGCTTCACGGTAGCTCAGGGTCCTGTTGCGTTCCTTTTCCAGCTCCACCTCCAAGTGAGCAACAGCGCGACGGTTCTCCGTGATTATATCCCGGTATTTGCCTTCCAGGTCTTTTTGCAAAGTCGATTCTTTTTTGTAGTATTCTTGTTTTTCTTTTTCTATTTCTTTCTGACATTCTCTGGTCCAGATCCAACCTGTCATATATAAAAGAGACTTCAGATGCAAGTATAACATGTAACGATGATGGGTATGATTAATTAGCTATGCCTCAAATGAAGCTACTAGGCGGTAAAAAACTTTCTTTCCTGCCCTTCCCAGGGATACTCACTTCTATTTACATGTCTCCACAAAATGTATTTCTGTGGTCCCTGTTTCACAGTAAGTCACTTTAAATGATCATGCTTTCTCTGAAGTAAAATATCCCTATTCTTTTATTGCTAAGGCTCGCACTAGTTGGATTAGAGAAGGAAAATAAAGTCATGGAGAAACAAACTGGAGGTTTCTAATGCAGGTACTTCATGGAGAACTTTCTAGGCCCAGTAAAGAAATATACATCAGCAACATCTGGGGTTGTTACCTCTGGGCTCTCCAGCACATCCTATGTTCTTGAGAGAGCTTTGTAAATTGGAGCTTATTAAATATAGATTCAACTCCATGTATGAAAAGTGGTCACTGCCCTAGCGACACTAACAGCGCTTGTTGTTCATAGCATTGTACAAACGAAGGCCTGGGGCAGCCCCCAGACGGGGCACGCCTTTATCACCGCCCTGCTCCAGGAGTCCCCTCGGGCGGGGGCCCGGCGCTACTCACGGAAGGCGGCCAGGCCCAGCATGGGCACCAGCAGGGCGTAGTTCCAGCGGCTGCCGTCATCGCCGGGACCGCGCCGATTGGGCACGATGTTCCAGTGGGGAGGGTCGTTTAAGTTATTCATGAAGGCACCTGCGAGGCACGGAGGGGAGACGCGGCCTCAGCAGCGCGCAGGGCAGCCGGGGCCGCTCCCGCCGCCACCTCCTCCTCCTCCCGCCGGGGGACCGGGAATTCTGCCTGAGCCCCTCGAGCGGCGGCCCCGACACTTGGGAGCTTGGCCGCGCTCCGAGCGGCAGCCCCGGCCGATGCCGGGCCCATCCCCGTTCCCATTCCCGCTCCCATTCCCGCGCCCGACCCGCTCCCCC
>VZTJ01002873.1:0-41366 GCA_013397795.1 Orthonyx spaldingii | reverse complement strand
ATGAGCGCGCGGGACCCTGCCGCTGCCACTCACCTGCCGGCCCCAGCCCCGCCGGCCCGGCCCATCAGCCGCGAGAGAGAGGGGGGAGCCGAGGGGAGGGGGGGACAGCGAAAGGACTCGCCCGAGCCGGGGGCGCTGCCGGACGTCCGGCCCCGCCCCTGGCCAGCCCCGTTTGTGCCATTAGCGCCGCCAGCGGCATCTGAATTCCGCCTTCTGGGCTTGCCGAGTCTACTGCATAGCCTAGAGAGACGCTGCAGTCTTTCCTTCACCCTTCTGCCCAGATCTTATGTCTGCGAAGTGGTCTTTTTCACAGCTTCAAAAAACAATCCTGGCCTGTTCATTACGCAATACTTCAGGCACTGTCAGCGAGAAAAAGAGGCTGAATCTTACCGTATTGGAGAACTACATTTTTCGATATTTCACCAGGGAAAAATAATGGCAGTAACACAATTCTAGTTTGGTTTTCTTGTTTTGGTTTGAGGTTTTTTTGCTTGTTTGTTTGGTTGGTTTTTTATATTCTTTATGCTCAGGGAGCTCAGGAGCGGTTTAGGAACCTTCCATCACTGAGCTCTTGGGCGGGGTGGGATCGCCCCCTCCCCTCGCGGCACGGTTGGTCTGTCCCGCCGAGCCCCGCGCGTGCGCTCTGCACGCTCCTTCCCCCCGGCGCCCCCCCCGCAGGTCTGCGGTGTGCGATGGCGGCGGCGGCGGCTGCGCGGGGGCTGGCGAAGCGCTGGCTGCGCCCGGCCACGGCTTCGCGGGCGGTGAGTCCCTGTCCCTGTTCCTGCCCTTGTCCCTGTCCATGCCCTTGACTCTGTCCTTGCCCTTGTTCCTGCCCTGCTTTCCCGCCGGCGGCGGCCCGGCTCAGCTCTCTCCTCCGTGACCTTGACCCTCCCGGTGATCTTCCCACTCTCGCCAGGTTCGGTCCCTCCGGTGCTGTTTTGGAGCGGCACCGACCTCGCTACTCGTGTCCCGGGGGCAGGTTCCTGCGAGTAGGTGGCTGTGGGTATGGCTGGGCCGCGCCTTCCGGCTCGGGAAGCGGGCGCCGTAGCCTGAGGCCCTGAGCGGGGTTCTGAGGGAGGCAGCGGGAATGGGATGTGCTGGGGAAAGGCTCTGGAGGAGCCTGGCAGGTGCGGCCCCAGCACCGGCATACACAGATCGCCGCAGACTTGTTCTGTGTCATCGAGAGCGTGTACAACAGGACCAGGGAAGTTGATTGTGCTCCTGTGCTCGGCCCTGCTGAGGCCACACCTCGAGACCTGTGCCGAGATCTGGGGCCCTCAGTTCAGGAAGGACACGGAGGTGCTGGAGCGGGTCCAGAGAAGGGCAATGAAGCTGGTGAAGGATCTGGAGCACAAGTGCTGTGAGGTGTGGCTGAGGGAGCTGGGGTTGTTTAACCTGGAGAAGAGGAAGCTCGAGGGGAACTCTTTCGCTCTCTAGGACTGCCTGAGGAGAGGTTGTAGCAAGATGGGGGTCGGCGTCTTCTACCACGTGGCTAGTGACAGGATGAGAGGAAATGGCCTCAGGCTGCAGCGGAGAAGGTTCAGGCTGGACATCAGGAAGAATTTCTTCACAGAAAGAGTGATTAAGCATTGGAATGGACTGCCCAGAGCGGTGGTGGAGTTACCATTCCTGAAAGTGTTTAAGGAAAGACTGAATGTGGCGCTTAGTGCCATGGTCTGGTTGACGTGGTGGTGTTTGGTCATTGGTTGGACTTGATGGTATCAGAGGCCTTTTCCAGCCTAACGGATTCTGTGATTCTGGACATGTGTGGGAAGCCAGTGGGTATCTGCAAGTTGCTTGAACCTTGCTGATGATGGTGCCCAGAAAGGGCTGCTGAGGTGTCTGGCAGGTTTGTGTTAGCTGGGCTGTAAGTCCTGAGTGAAAGCTTGTTCTGCTCCGTGGTGAGGTAGGAGTTTTCAGGTTCTGTCCACTGTTCTCATGCTGTGTGTCTGTAACGAAGTTGGGAGTACAAAAGTGGGCTATAGTTGTACTTGTGTTACAAAGCAAGTGCAGAAAAGACAACTACAGAGAGAGGGAAAGGCTTAAAGGCTCTGTGTTTCAGATGGCAGTGAGCTGGCCCTGATTGGACCTTCAGTTTCAAAAGGCCCACAATCTTCCTGGTAGCATAACAATTCAGGATTACTGCAATCAGTGCTTCCTTTGGACTTAGTGGAACATCTTTTTCTGCTTTGTGGACTTTTGTTTAAACTCAAAGCCTGCTAACACAGCAGTGTGGGGGAGAGAAGGGAGAGAAGCTGCCTGGAGGAGAGTGCTGGTAGAACTCCTTGTGAATAGGTATTAGGAACTGATCTCATTCCAAGATGACTGCAGAAAGCAGAAATGGGTTAGCAAGTTTAATGACACAGTAGATTTGCTGTTGTGCAAGAGGATAGTTTGAAGAAACTGGTATGAGAAATGACAAAACTAGGTTGAGGAAATTGTACTGTAGTTCACTTCAGAGATGGGAGAAGAGGTGGACATTTGAAAGTAATGGGGAGGGAAGAGCTGCTTGTTAGCATGTTGTAGGGTGATGGAACCATGAATGTGACAGCTGATGGAGAAGGCAGGTATCACTCCAGTGCATTTTAGGATGTATTTCAAATAGGGAAGCACCGATGTCACTGGACAGGTCACTAATGTGGCTTTGTGTTGCTGTTCTCAGCAGTCATACATGCTGAGCTAGGCTTATTTTTGAGCTGTGTAAAGAAGGAATACCAGGTTCCGATACATTGGAGAGGTGGAGACTGAAATTCTGATTGTTTTAATCTATCAAAGCAAAGACTGCATACTGAGTAGGCTTGAGTGCTGGTGTTCGTTGGTTTGGTTTGGTTTGGTTTTGGACAAGTCATCGGGGAGGGAGTGGCATTGCAGAAGGGTGAAACTTGCTCCCTTGTGTTTAGTTTACGGATTAATAAATGGTTCTAAATTGGTCACTAATTTCATAAAGAAAAAGGGAAATATCTCTGACTTTTGAAGCAATGCTCAGCTGGAAGAACATTCCCTACAACGTTTTTTAATTTTCAGTACTGTGACCACCTGAAATAATTCAAATTCTGAGGATTGCTTGACAGGAGAGATATTTTCCATTATTTCCCATGGTTCCCATAAAGCTGTCTTTGCTTAATTATGAAAAACCTACAAGAATACTGCAGCATCATTTGCAGACATATTCTTCCATCAGCACAACCTCAGACAGAGGCTGGTCACTGTTAGTGAAGTGAATAATGGATAGTCTGGGATACCCTGTTAACTGCAGGCTGTTCTCTCGTCCAGTCAAAGTTACTTTTTTTGATTATATAACATGGTTATAGGAAAGCCAGAAGTTCATTGCAAGTAGCTCTAAAACACATGAATATTCTTGTACGTGTGCTACCAGGGGTGAGTGAAGATTTGTTATAAATGTCGAGTGGCTGAGAATGTTGGAAGTCTATCCTGTGGAAACATTTGTTCCGTAATAATTGTCTTGGCTTCTTTCCGTAGTGGCCAGCAGCGTGCCAGGCTCCTGCACGGAACTTGCACTTCACAGTCTATGGAAAGAAAAACGCCTCTACGAAGGTTTCTGACTCGGTATGTTTGTACTTTTTACATAGTGATTCAATAATGCACCTGATGCTTGACAGATGTGAAACTTTCAGGCTTTTAGTGGAATGTTGTGTTCAAGTACTTCCTGAGACTGAGTTGCTGAAGCATGTGGCTTTTTTTAATGACAGTTTCCGACCAAGAGAGCGTAACAGATGTAGCAATTGCTGCAAGAATCTATTGAGAACATTATGCCTATCCTGCTTTTGTTTTCCTGAAACTTATTTTTAACCTATCTTGAACTATTTGTGATCATAACAAGCTGATTTATTTTTCCAGATTTCTACACAATACCCTGTAGTGGACCATGAGTTCGATGCAGTGGTTGTGGGCGCAGGAGGAGCGGGCCTGCGGGCTGCCTTTGGTTTGTCAGAAGCTGGGTTCAACACAGCCTGTGTTACCAAGCTGTTCCCCACCCGCTCTCATACAGTTGCTGCACAGGTGAGAAATGAGGCAGAACAAATGTTTAAAAATTGCCTGCTGTCAGAAAGCTGATTTAGACATAGAGTAATCATAGAATGGTTTGGGTTGGAAGGGACCTTAAAGCTTACCCAGTTCCAACGCCCCTGCCTTGGGCAGGGATTCCACCCATTAGATTAGATTGCTCAGGACCCCATCCAAGTGGCCTTGAACACTTCTAGGAATGAGGCACTTGAACATCATATTTCAAAGCCGTGCTTCTTTTTATAAATATTTCATATTTAGTTGAAACTTTTTTGGAGGGTAGTGTATCATAGAATCACAGCATCATTAAGTTTGAGAAAGGCCTCTAAGATTGTAAGAGTCCAGCCATTAACCTCTCATTGCCAAGCTTTATATTAAGTGAAAAGTACATTTCATTTTGCTTCCAAGCTGATGACCTTGCAAGACACATTTTTTTTAATCTTGCTTCCAGTTGTTTTTAAAATCCTTATTTCCCCTTACATTTTCATTTCATTATACTGCCTCTTTTTTCTTCCCCTTTTCTAAACATTATCAAAATGCAGTGCTGCTTCTCTGCCTACAGTGTAACTGTGATTCCCTGTGTTACACAAAAAAACAGGACAAGCCATTCTGAAACTGAGGAGTTTCACAGGTTTTTCAGAGCCACGTTAAATCTGACTTGACTCTATTTCTTGTACACAGATGCATAACTGGTATGTGATTTTTAATAGAAATGAGGTAAAGTTACTAAAGTTGTACTTGAGTAATGTAATTCCAGGAAAATGGATTTTCATTTTCAGGGAGGGATCAACGCAGCTCTGGGAAACATGGAGGATGACAACTGGAGGTGGCATTTCTATGACACAGTGAAGGGGTCGGACTGGCTGGGTGACCAGGATGCCATACACTACATGACTGAGCAAGCCCCAGCTGCGGTGATAGAGGTGAGACTCCTGGGATTTGGTGTCAGCTGCAGTTATAAATAACACGGGCTAGCTTCCAAGGAGAGCTCCTTAAAATAACTTGTTGTATTGTGATGCACAAGAGTTTCTGATGCTTGTATTTGGGTTCAACAGCTGGAAAATTACGGGATGCCATTCAGCAGAACTGAAGAAGGAAAAATCTATCAGCGTGCCTTTGGTGGACAGAGTCTTCAGTTTGGAAAAGGAGGACAGGCTCACAGATGCTGTTGTGTTGCAGACAGGACTGGGCATTCGCTCTTACATACTCTGTATGGCAGGGTAAGCAGTTGTGAAGTAAACTAGGTTTGGGTTTTTGCTTTTGCATTTACTGTTTTTTTTTCCTTTTTCCTCCCAGAGTTTGAAAAAAAAAATCAAACCCAAACCAAACAGACATGTAGCTGTTCACATGTGAATGAGGAATCCAGGGGAATGGCTTATAGCAGTTCTGTGTTGTCTTCCTTCCTGAAGCCATGTGGAAGGATGAAGACAGTGGATGCCAGTTAGTGTACACTGTCAGCTTTGTGGTCTGGAATAGTTCTGCACTGTTAGTACTTTTGTGTCTGCTAACTAGACCTAAAGAGAATTTATGTGAACTTTGCCTCCAAGGCCCTTTTTTTCCAAAAATGTGACACCGCAGAATTGGGGAACTCTGAAAAGAGGTACGAGCCAGCATTTTTTTTTCACTCGTCTTCAAACTGGGAGGAGGGAGAAACAAGGTGTAAATGAATTAAGGCCTACTGTGCGTTCCTGAGCTTGTTCTATGGCAAGTAAGTGACTAGTGTTCCAGCATGTGTGCCTATTAATTCTACAAACCATAATTGAAGAAGGTGCTGGCTGTTTGAATATGGTAGTGAGCTACTTGAAACCAGAAATCCAAGTACCTGGTAGCTACTGTTTTTTATTTCCTTGGTAGCCAGTTAATTGCCCTCCTCCAGGTTTGCTGCTGCAATACAAATGCTCAGTGCTGCCACACGCTGCTCTGATCCCCGAGGGCATGAAAGAGTGTTTGACTCGGTGCCTGCTGCTCCTGCTGGTTTATTGGGATCCCGGAGGTGTTTTCCATTTCCCTGGGAGAGCTTAAGTGGAACGTGCTTGTACCTGTATGGAGCACTGCAGCTGGCTAAGGTGTTGCCAAATGTAGAATGAAATGACAGGTCCTGCTGACTAGCTCATGAGTGCTGAGAATTAAGTGCTTTTGCTGCTACTTATATCTTTTAAAGCTAGAATAGATTTATTAGAATAGGAATTAGAATAGAAATTAGCAAATTCTTTAATAAATAGTTATGAGGAAACAGTCTTCCCTGAGAGTTGGTGGGGACATGTTTTATCCTGATACAGCCCATGTGCATTGACAGTTTTGAAGAGAGGTTACTTCAGTAAAAGTTCCTTTTGTAATTTTCCTCCAGTCTCTACGATACGATACAAGCTACTTTGTTGAATATTTTGCCTTGGACCTACTTATGGAGAATGGAGAATGCCGTGGTGTCATTGCACTCTGCATTGAAGATGGAACCATACATCGCTTTAGGGCAAAGAACACGGTCATTGCCACTGGGTAATGTAACATTTGTGATGAACGACAAAAACTTGGGAGTGTTACCAGCTGGAAGTTTCTGTGCTTGTACATGCATTTGAATCCACAGCGTGGGGAAGATGCATTGACTGGCAAAACATAATTTGTAAGTTCATTCTCCCCACACTAAAAGGAATATAACTGAATTCAGTCATTCCCTCTGAAAGAAGACACATACTAACTTTGTGACCAAGTATAAATTTGGTATGAGGTCTGACTTTGAATTCTAGAGCAATGACATAAAGTAAGAAGGTGTAAGAGTAATCCATATGATGCAAATGGTCCTCAAATTTTGCAACATGTTGTTTAAAACAGACCTTGTTACAGTGCTACCGACGTGTGTATCTGTAGAGTTCTGAATTTCCTGTAGGAAACAGCTTTTGTCAAAATTCCGGAGAATCTATTTCATTAAAATATTACCACTGTAATTCAGATTTTTCTGGGTTGAAATTATAATATGAGTGTAACTTAACATTACATGGTTGCAAAGTTTGTGTATGTTTATTAGAATGCTATTCGAGTTAGTCTTTTGTTGCTTATGGCTGTCTTCTATCTATTTCAATACCTAAAATTTTTATAAATATATCTGTCAAAGAAAAGTATTTAGTTTGGTTGCCAACATAATTTGGCTTTCTGAGGCGCTTTTCTTGCTTGTGTACTTTGAGGTACATAGAATATGTAGATTGGTATTTCTGGGAGTTTGTCCTGAACTTGGGTAGATTGGCACTTCTCAATAATGGAAGCTAACCTGGAATATAAAACCAGGGCCATGATGAGGATATAAACCATCATTATATGCTATTTTTTGTAAAACTGCTAACGATAGTTCAAATGAAGTTGAATGATATTCGATAGAGAGAACTTTCTGAAATAACTTTTTTTTCCTGGCAGAAAGGCTTCTGATATTAACCCAACTATCCTGCTTTGGAATTGGTATTCTTTTTCTTTGACTTTCTGTCACCAGCCATTTTTCAAATATGGTCGAGCAAAACAGGGCTAAACCAGTTTTGTTTTCTTTTGGTTGAACTAATACAAGAGATGGCAAAACTTAAGCACTTTTCTTATTAACCCTTTCCACTGTTGTGCAAACTGCTTAGTTTAGTGGTGTGTTCTACTGATGTTTTAATTTTTCTTCCTGCTAATTCTGTTAACTCTTGTGTTCTGTAGTGGGTACGGCCGCACTTATTTCAGCTGCACGTCTGCTCATACCAGTACTGGTGATGGCACTGCCATGGTCACACGAGCTGGGCTCCCTTGCCAGGACCTAGAATTCGTGCAGTTTCACCCTACAGGTACAGAATATGAAATAGTACTTATAATGTTATTTTTAATGAGTTGAACTGATGATTATGTTGTTTTAAAATGTCACAGAATCACAGAATTTGCTGAGTTGGAAGGGGCCTATAAAGGTCATGAAGTCCAACTCCTGGCCCTGCACCCCAAGAGTCACACCATGTGCCTGAAAGCATTGTCCAAACACTTCTGGAACTTTATTTGGCTTGGTGCTGTGACCACTTCCCTGGGGAGCCTGTTCCAGTGCCCAGCTACCCTCTGGTTGAAGAACCTTTTTCTAATATCCAACCTAAACCTCCCCTGACACAACTTCAGGCCACTCCTTTGGGTCCTGTTACTGGACACCAGAGAGGAGAGATCAGTGCCTGCCCCGCCTCTTCCCCTCACAAGGAAGTTGCAGACTGCAATGAGGTCTCCCCTCAGTCTCCTCCAGGCTGAACAGACCAAGTGACCTCAGCTGCTCCTCATTCAGCTTCCCCTCCAGGCCCTTCACCATCTTTGTTGCCCTCCTTTGGACACTCTCTAGTTGTTTAATGTCCTTATTATATTGTGGCACCCAAAACTGCCCCCAGCACTCGACGTGAGGCTGCCCCAGTGCAGAGCAAAGTGGGACAATCCCCTCCCTTGCCCAGCTGGTGATGCTGTGCCTGATGCCCCCCCAGGACAGGGATGTCCCTCCTGGCTGCCAGGGCACTGCTGAGTCCTGTTCACCTTGCCATCGACCAGGACCCCCGGGTCCCTTTCCGTGGCACTGCTTTCCAGCATCTCCTTCCCCAGTTTGTCCGTACATCCAGGGCTGCTCCATCCCAGATGGAGAATCTGGCACGTTCCCTTGTTGAACTTTTTACAGTTGGTGATTTCCCAGCCCTCTTAATTTGTCGAGGTCTCTCTGCAGGGTCTCCCTGCCTTTGAGGGAATCAACAGCTCCTCCCAGTGTTGTACCATCTGCAAGCTTGCTCATGGTCCCTTCCAGTCCTGTGTCCAAGTAATTTGTGAAGACTTTGAAGACCACAGGGATTAACACAGAGCCCTGTGGAACCCCAGTAATGACAGATCACTAGCCTGATATCACCCCAAGCATGGTGTGCTCATGTCAGTTTGCACTTCCCTGCAGCACTTGAGTAGTTGTTTGTGATGTGTTTAGACTTGTCTGCAACTGCTGTGGAAGATAAACTTGAGAGTAAGACTTAACATGTGAGACAGGTCTTTAATACTGTTAAAGAGCAGTGTTAAATATTTTGAGGTGCTGTCTTTACAATACTCACACGTTTTATGAGTTACAAGCTGAAACCACCTTTTAAACTTACGTTTTCATTGCCCTTAATATTTTAAGGAGTCTGATACTAGATACAAGAACAATGGGATAGGATAGGCGCAAATGTTAGGGAATTACATATTAAGTGGGGTACTTGAAGTTAAGGTATATATTTAGCACTGTGGTTTTATAGCATGTGATCAGTATCTAAACTGTGAACAATGATCACAAACTAGATTTCTTTTGTAGCTAATTAAATGCTTCGGTTTAACTTGTGATGTGATTTTTTGTAAATTGTTTGCTTAATTTTACAATGTTATTGTTATATCATAGAGATCCAATGTTCATTTGCCTTAGTTAAGGTTTTTCTAGTTAAAGAAGCTTCACTGCTTGTTTGATAATTCAGTAGCTTTTAAGATAATTATCAAGTGCTTGAGTTGGTTTGCATTTTTGTTTTCTGTGATGAGAAGTGCTGCAGAATAACAGGTAGGCCTTTCTTCTCTGAAGGAAAAGGAAACTGACTAAGCTTTCACTTTCCACAGGATTTGAAGCCATCCTGTACTGCTTTAGCACAGGAGAAGAGAGAACAAAAATGAGCAAATGGACCTTGAGATAATCAACTTCTGGTTTATTAAAAGTCTTAGAATAATTGCTGAAGGTCTACAAGGTCTCCATAAAATTCTCCTGACATATTGATGGGTTCAGATCACTTCCAGTTTTAATATTTGAAATACTATGGGTGTTCCAAATCAACTTGCTTACCTTTTGGAAAGAGTGTTTGAAAGGAATAACAACACTTTTTTTCTTGTAGTCTTGAGGGATGGTTCGTGGTGGTATGATTAGGGTGGAATAAAATCTGCCCTTCTGATCTGCTTGATTATGTTGAGAAGACCTTGTTTATTCAGTGTTCATCATCCTGATAGTGAAGCTGTGTGGAGAAATCTCCTTTGATGGCATTTTCTTTGTTGAGCAGGTATCTATGGGGCTGGCTGCCTTATCACGGAAGGATGTCGTGGAGAGGGAGGTATTCTAATCAACAGTCAAGGTGAAAGGTTCATGGAGAGATACGCGCCTGTTGCCAAGGACCTGGCTTCCAGGGATGTTGTGTCTCGTTCTATGACCATAGAAATCCGTGAAGGAAGGTTGGTTAAGTGCTCTTAACTAAGCTACAGAATGGATACTTAGTCACACTAGATTGTGGGAAGTGCAGTACTTCATTTGATAAGGACATGGTAATTCATGAGAGTGAGCTTTAATGACTGTCAAGCTGATCTCTGTGTGTAAGGCAGAAATCTTTCTTGTTAATTCCTAATGATACTGAAAGAGAACAGATGATGTTAGGAGTCTCCTGTTTGAATTCAGTGTGTCTGGAGACAGTTGCTCAAACAAGTTTAATGTATATGCTCTTACTGCAAACAATTAAAATAATTTGGTGCTCTGTTCTCTTGACTAATTATCCAATTTTTACATATTTCTGCAGAGATGTGATAGTTTCAAGTCCTAAATAATGTGAATTATTGTGAAAAGAAAGCTGGGAGCTGGAAAATGGCCTCAACTCATCCAAGTGCCACAGTCTTATTAAATATGCCAGATAGTAATTTTTGTCAGATAACATTTGGAAAAGAACCTATTTATTTTCACAAACGAAACAAATTGTATTAGAAATGCTACTAGTGTTTGTAAATTCCTGGTATGTATTCCAATGTTGCTTTTTTTTGCTAGGGGTTGTGGTCCTGAAAAAGACCACGTGTACCTGCAGTTGCACCACTTGCCACCACAGCAGCTGGCAACCCGTCTGCCAGGGATTTCCGAAACAGCCATGATATTCGCTGGAGTAGATGTCACTAAAGAGCCCATCCCTGTCCTGCCTACTGTGCATTATAATATGGGAGGTATTCCTACTAACTACAAGGGACAGGTAAGTCATACACATCACTTTGGGGCTGTATTTTCATCATCATCATAGGAAATTGTTTTCCAAGTAGAAAAGCATTAAGAATGTTTTTCATAAATGTAAAGATGATTAATACTATTTTTAGTAATAATATGATAATGATGTCAGAGTACTTAAAATACACAATCTTTTTTGTTTTTTTAAATAACTTGATAACCATGTTCCAAGAAAGATCTAAAATGAAGTTACTGTCATGTCTGACAACAATTCTCTGTTGAGCTGAGGATAATATAGCTGAACATAGATCAAAGTAGGGCTTGATTGCATTCTGTAACGTGAGTTAATATGTATTATTCCTCTGTAGTTCATATAACTTAAACAGTAAAGCAGATCCCTCCAACTGACACTGGAAGTCAATGTGATGGTGTCCACTGAATTATTCTCTCTGTGTATTGTACTTGTTAAATTTCAATGTAAAACTTTGCCCTAGAAGTGTCTGCAGATCAGACTTTATTCCTCCGCATTCCTGACTTTCTGCAGTTGTGGTGAAACAGAACTATGCACTCTTCATAAGCATACCTAAGGAAATCTTGGGGTTTAGTCCCATCTGTATTTACATACTGCGTACATGACTGCTTGCCCTTTAGAACTAAGATAATTCTGGGTTTAGGGTTGGAAGAAACTTCAGGTTGCTGTGTTCCATCCTTTGCAAATAAGGAGGTTTGCACTGTTATAGCTATTTAAAAAGCAGAGTGTTGATGGTGTGTGTGCTATGTCAGGTGATCACTCATGTGAATGGTGAGGACAAGGTGGTGCCGGGGTTATATGCCTGCGGGGAAGCGGCCTCTGCGTCCGTCCATGGTGCAAATCGACTCGGAGCCAACTCCCTCCTGGATCTGGTGGTCTTCGGTCGTGCTTGTGCCCTGACCATTGCAAGTACCTGCAAGCCTGGTGAGTCTCACTGTTCTAGAGGCGTTTGCCTTTATGATGTAATTTCTGCCCAATGAAGAGTTGTTGTCACCTGATTCAAATTTAGAATGATAGACATAGGCTCTTATTTATTAGAAAAGGAAGAAATTGGTGTTTATGCTTTTTGTAGGCATGTTCTTTGCCATGCAAATGTTTTGACATTACTGTTTGCTTTGTAATCGATGTTTTTAAAACTAGAATTGGGTCAATGCTATTGGCAAGAACAGTTAGGATTTTTGACAAATTAACACAGAATATTGAATGCGAAGACTGACTTCTCTATATCCTGCACCATCTTCTACATCAAAATGTAATCTGTCTTACACTTGGCACTTTTGTAGAGTGGAATTTGCTGCCACCTTGCTGATTTATTTATAAGAAGGACTGACACGCAAGCGGTGAGAGATAGATACTAAAAATTGCAGTATCTCATTCCCTGGATTTTCACTGCTGGATATTATATCTTTTTCAATAATCTGATTCAGCAACAATTGTTGACCTGAGTAGAAAAATAAGCAAGCCCTCCCTTCCAGCTCCCAACAAAATACTGGAAGTGGCAGTTACAGTGCCAGAGCAGCTGGAGTCCAGAAGCAGTCATCTGTTTTCTTACTGCTTAATATCCAAACTGCACCAGCTGCCGAGACTGATGATTCCTCATGGAATCAGCCTTGATCTTGTGGTGCCTATTGGGTCTGGCTTTGTGACAGCATTTTTTTGAATCCTTCTGTGGCTCTTTAAAGTTTGAAAATGTAGAAAGGGTTTTATTAATCTGCATGCAAAGCTACATGTGAGGTGAACAAGAAAAGGTGGGAGGTTTGGGAGTGAGGAGACAAAGCATAGCAAAAGGTTATTCCTCAGGCTTATTCCATAGTTCAGAAGAATTTTCATCAAGTGCTGCTTTGAAGGAATGAATAGCAGAATTTTGCCAAACCTATAAAATCTCCATTAATTGTTATAGAAAAGAATGGGATTCATATTCCATGAGAACTTTAAATATATGGATGCAATTGGTGGGACTTCAGGAACGTTACATTTACTGTGTACCTCAGAGGAAGAAAACAGATTATGTTTTAGTCAAATCTGATTTTTAGTAATTGTTAGTCTATGGAACTGCCAGAAACCAAACCCAAGCCTGGCTACTAAACTTACTGAAATTTTCTTATTAGGAGAGCCTATTCCTCCCATTAAACCAAATGCTGGTGAAGAGTCAGTTGCTAACCTTGACAAGTTAAGGTTTGCCAACGGGAGCATAAGGACTTCAGAAGTGCGACTTAACATGCAAAAGGTAAGCCTGGGGAAGGTCTCAGGGATGGGGTGAGACAAGCTGCAAGCAGCCAGTGAGGTTTGGTGACTTGGTAAAGTACACTTCAGGATTTGCCATGCAGAAGTAAAAAGAGTGTGAGAAGATGGTGTGTGCAGCAAAAGTTGTATCACTTTTGTTAATTTCTTCTTCCCTTCATGGTATTCCCTTGTATAGTTTACCTGCTGTATAATGGAGTGGGATTTCAGTTGTTTGGGGTGAATGGAAGAATGTGGGGTTTTTCAGGCTGCAGACAAGTTTGAACTCAGAACAGCTCTGTATCAAGCTCTGCCGGAGCTAAGGAAGTTATATTCTTTCATATGCAGCATATCAGACTGATTTTGTTTACTGTGTTGCAGGCAATGCAAAACCATGCTGCTGTATTTCGTACTGGTTCTGTACTCCAAGAAGGCTGTGAGAAACTTAGCCAAATTTATGGTGATCTGGCTCATCTAAAGACTTTTGACAGAGGTGATTTGATAGCAAAGAACTCACTTTGCCCAGAGTACTCTGGGTAGAGTGTTGGTGGTTTTGTTTTTGTTTTTTTTTTCTGTAAACCTAATGTGTTTCTTAAATCTTTGGCCGAAGATTTTGACCATTTTGAATATTTCAAAATATTTTGTACAGTGTTACTTACTAAACATGGTAATCAGGTAAAATACTTGACCTTACCAGTCATTTTCTGGTTGTGTAATCTTTCAAAGACTCAGAGACTGAAATTGGATTTAAATGTGTAAGGTACAGACTGCTCGTAGAACATGATGTGAAGTTGTCCAAAAACTAAGATGAATGATGAACTTTGTCAGTATCTTCTGAAAAGGCCAAGGAGTTGCAAACGGGTATCAAGACTATTCATGGGCTGAACACAGTTTTCATTCTCCAGCTGAGCAGATCAGGATGCACACAGATACTGCTGTCTTGCAGTGTATCTTAAGAGAACTTGGTTACTTAAGTGCAACTGATGATGCACCTTTGCATCATCAGCCATGTGTATTTCTCTTGTTTGTAGACCACCTTCCATAGTACTTTAATATTTTACCAGGTATTGTGTGGAACACTGACTTGGTGGAGACCCTCGAACTGCAGAACCTGATGCTTTGTGCTTTACAAACGATTTATGGTGCTGAGGCTCGCAAAGAGTCCCGGGGTGCACATGCCAGAGAGGATTATAAGGTATAAATATTTCCTGTGACCTGCATGTAGGATTGAATCTCCTTGTTATGTGTCCTCTGATGGATAATTTTAAATTTTTAACTTCTTCAAGTACAGTCTTCAGTGTTAAGATTAGTATAGTATTTTTTGGGGTCCTATCTGTTCTGCTTTATCTATTCTTATTTGTTATTTGTAAAAGGATGAATACATGGAACACTGGGAATGATCGTGAGAAGAGTGGTTCCATGTGCACATCTGAGTGATTAGAGACCTCTAAACCAGGACTGTAGTAATAATATTGTGGATGCATAAACAGAATAATTGTCCTATGCAAGGAAAGTTACCTTAGAGCCCTTGCTAAGCCTGAGCATTCCAACGGGCAGTGTTAAGAGGAAGCTGTCTGTCTGTCCAGAGACACACTGGGTTACAGGTGTAATTGAAAGGTAGCTGATCTTGTGGTTGTAAAGGGATTTGCAGATACAACTTCTGGTCTGTACTAATCTCCTTTTCTCCCTAGTTACGGGTAGATGAGTTTGACTACTCGAAACCACTCCAAGGCCAACAGCGGAAACCATTTGAGGAGCACTGGAGAAAGCACACCCTGTCATATGTGGATATCCCAACTGGGAAGGTATTTTGAGCTTGGTGCTTGAGGGTCTTTTTTGCTGTTAACAGCTGTTCTCATAAACAGCCTTGAAAATTGTGATAATCCTGCAAATGATTGTCACAAAATCAAACACGTATTCTGTTGTTGAGCAGTAGGCATAACTGGGAGAAATTGCTGTTGATCTTTGGGAAGTGACTTTGCTATTTGAGCTGGAATTTTGTGTCCGCTTGTGTCAGGCTAGTTCAAAAGCTTTTTTCTTCTAATGGTGACAAAACCTGTGGTTGAGTGTTTAGTAGAACGGCTTTATGGTATTTCAAAGATTGAACTGAATTCTGACCCTATAAAAATCTTAACTGTTGGTGTTTTTTGTATCTCATTGTCTCCGCCCTCTTGTCCTGAAGTTCTTTGTTCCCTTTTACTTTAGGTTACCTTGAAGTACAGACCAGTGATTGACAGAACTTTGAACGAGCAAGACTGCCAGACCGTCCCGCCAGCGATCCGCTCGTACTAGCAGCTTCCATCTCACCTGAAGCCCTCTCCCAGAGGGGCCAGTGTACATAAGCATAGCACAAGCAAACCAAAATAGTGTTGGCACTTAGCAATGAATGGAAAATGCTGACAAAACTTCCCTCCAGCTTGTATTCTGCTGTGGCTTACTGTACATTTATTAAAAGTGGAATGCAGAACAGCTTGTGTTCTTTCACCCATCTGTCAAAACTGACAGTGAAAACACAAAATGTGTCTAAATAAAGTCATTACAAGTCTTGTATTTGTTTGAATATGCTGATCTGTATATAATTACAATGCCCTTATTATGAATGTATAGTTATTTCCATATTTTAAGAGCAAGAAATGTGGTGCCCAGTGACAGGACAAGGGACAGTGGGCACAAACTGAAACACAGGAACTTCCATCTAAATATGAGGAAGATGATCTTTTTTACTGACCCTGTACTTTGAGGGTCGCAGAGCACTGGAACAGGCTGCCCAAAAAGGTTGTGGAATCTCTTTCTCTGGAGATACTGAAAGCCTGCCTGGATGTGATCCTGTGCAACCTGCTCCAGGTGAACCTGCTTTTGCAGGTGGTTTGGACTAGATGGCCTCCAGAGGTCCCTTCCAACCCCAGCTATTGCAATAATTTTAGACAAGATGGAGATGCTGAGTTTTGTGATGTGGGGACTTTAGCATCACAGTTGGTGATTGTAAGTTATATTGAAGAAAAGAAGATGATGCAGTAGTAGTTATAGCTTCGTATTGTCATACTGTTTTATTGAATGAAAAAGGAAACTTCCACTTACTTCCTCTGATATAGAATAACATAGATAATATAGAATATTATTACCCAATCTTTACTGTCTCTGGACCTTCTAAAGCCACGTTGGAGCACTCTACCTTCTTGGGCAGGAAGAGGGGGCTGTACCTTGACTTGGTTTTTTTTTAATAAAAGGAGCCTTGACTGTCGTTAGGAAGGAGGGACTAATGTTTTATACATCTTTGAAAAGGCTACCGTAAGACCGAACAAATTCATACTTTTTTTTTCCTTGGTGGGAAAATCGCTGCTGCACCGCTTTTCCCGCTGCCCTTCGCCCGGGGCGGGCGCATTTTTCCGGCTTTTCCCAGGCCGGACAGACCCGCCCCGGGGCCGCCCTCAGCGCCCGCCGCTGCCCGATTGGCGCGGCGGAGCCTCCGGGGCCGGGCGCCGCCGGCTCCGTGACGCTCGTCCGGGGCGGTGCCGCCGCACCCCCCGCCCCCGCGGTGCTCCCGGCCCCCGCCACCATGCACCGCTCACTTCGCGCCTGCTGCCGCCTCGGCCGCTCCGCCGGCCTCCTCCTGTCCCGCCCGCCGCCTCCCGCCGCTCCCGGCCGCTGGATTCCGGCGCTGCCCCGCGCCGCCATGGTGAGCCCCGAGCGGGGAGCAGGGAGCGGGGAGCCGTGACCTCTAAGTGCCACCGCCGGCCGCCGCCGCCCTCGCTCCGCCCCCGCCCCGGCAGGGAACGAGGAGCGGGCGCTGACAGGGGGAGCGGCGGCCGCAGGCAGGACCGGGGCTTTAGTCCCGTCTGTTTCTCCGTCGGGAGCGCGCCGGCACCGGGAAGACGTGGCCGCCATCCCCTGCCGGGCTTTTGCGGCCGTTCCCCGCATCCTTCCTGCGGCGGCGCCGGGCCCGGCTCGGCCCCGCTGGGCCGCCGCTCCCGAGCAGGCCGGGATGTGCAGCGCGCAGCTGTCCCGTGGCGCTGCCCGGGGTGAGATTCACGTCCAGAGCACGGCCC
Organism: Orthonyx spaldingii; assembly: GCA_013397795.1. NCBI lineage: Eukaryota > Metazoa > Chordata > Aves > Passeriformes > Orthonychidae > Orthonyx > Orthonyx spaldingii. Next base: position 24,094 of record VZTJ01002873.1, on the reverse strand, counting down.
AGAGCCGCCGCGGTGCGGCCGGGCAGGGCGGGCACCCTGCCGGGCAGAAGAGGTGTTGGTGCAGGACCTGCTTCACTGAGCTGGGCTATGCGGCAGCTGCTTCCAGAGGAATTTTAGGCGCTTTCTTGGAGCTGTTGAGGTGCAAATAACAAAAAGTTGTATCCCCACAGGAATGGGAATCTTTCTCTCCGGAGTAGCTTTGGGGCTGACTGAAAACTAGGGAGCTTTCGACTGAGAACCACCCGGTACTTGTAGCAGCCAGCATCAGCAGATGTTCGTGTATAATCCGTTGATTGTCGGGCTCAGATGAGAGTGGGATTTGATTGTTGCATGGGGTTCAACATAGAAACGGAAACACTGTTCGGATAAGGAACTTCAAATCTCGGTACTAACACGCAGGATTTTGCATGGAGGCCTTAGTCTCGGGTGCATCTTTGTGAGTTCACTCCTTAAAACAAGGAGGTAATTTAGACTTTCAGAAGAATTTCAGGAGAAAGTGGTGTGTTCAGGATTTTATCGATTCCTTAGTTTACTAAATTAGCTAATAAATTTATCTAGAACATTAGTTTGCAATCTGTGATATTGATTAAGGTGTGAAAAATAGTGTTTAAAAGAATAAGCTTCCCAACCAGTGGAAAAACTTCGTGGTGGGTGAAACTTACCTGCATAAGAAAACTGGTGTCAGAGCAGAATATGTAACTCAAACCACTGGCCTGTTGCATGGTTCCCTTTAGTTTGCCATTTGGCTTAGTCTGAGAAAAACATTATAGATCATGGCCTTCATTTTTTTCCTGAAAACCTGGTATTTATGAATCTGATCTGCAATCTTACAAGAAAGAGATGTGTTTTGCTCTTTGCAGATCAGAAATGTGACCAGTCCTGTGTGTATTGTGAATTCCTTGAGTTTAAATAACAGCACTGGTTAAAACATCCCTCGTTGAATTTGGAAGTCAAGCAGCTGTTGAATTATTACAGGAAAAGTTCTGTATATGTTTATGTAAAAGAGGAACCACCAAAAGATGTACTAACCAGTATTTAAATTAAAAAAATAAAGCCACCCAACAAAACCAGCCATCACTTCTTGATGTTTGTAGAGATTTTTCAGTAGCTAGAGTTGTTTTAAAACACGTTGTGTAGATCCATCCAAGCGTTCCTGCTGTCTGGGTATGGTCATTGTGTTGCCTTAACTAACAGCTAAATTGCACAAAATGTTTTAAATGGAATTGTCATAATGGTCCTTCTATAGCTGAACATTGTAAAATATTTGGGTTTGGGTTCTAAAGGGTAAATTTCAGAATTTGTGACTCAAATTATGTTATAAAAGAGACACGATGCTTAAAAATGGAAACTTTCTTCATCTGCTGAAGGAGAGCAGTTGAACAGAAATTACATATTCTGATGGCCTCAAAAGATTGCTTTTCACATGCTAAAAATGATGGTTCTTTGAACTGAAAAGCTTGTATCCAAAAGTTGCTGCATCCATAAATCAGAACCTAATTTTCCACAGGAAGCATTATTGCAGCAGTTCTGCCATTTGAGTATCTCTGGTGTGTTGTGGTGCAATCAGTTCTGATCAGTTCTCTGCAACAAGGCAAAAGTACAGTTCTATTTGCCTAATTCTGTAAGCTTTGGACTGTGTTGGGTTCTAGGGATTTTGGAGGGCTGAGCTTACCTTGTCAGGCCTCCTAAGGCAAAAAAAAAAAAAAGTTTTGTAAACGTGAGGAATAGTGGTTGAGAACAGAGCCTTGCTGTAGCTAGGATAGAAACTAGGTGAGAACAGGAGCTCGCCTTGGCTTGTGGCAGAGTTTCCAAGTCTCCTTTTGGCTTCTCCTGAGGCCCAGGGAGGGGGGAGTAGAGGGCTGACGAGAGTGTGCCACTGATGCACCATTTTACAGCTGGCCCTCTGGGTCAGGAGGGGACTACAGAAACCACTTTACATTCAGGAATGGAGACCTTCAGCTCATAAAACCACTCAAGAAGTTGAATTCTGGCTGAGGAGTGAGGGAACCGTGTTTGTTACATTCACACTCACACAGTGGCTGTTGCAGGCTGCTACACCAGTCTGAAGGTAACACTGCAGCTCAGGTACTTCAGTCTGCATGAAAAATATCACTTTGCTTTTTTACCTAATGGCACCTGTACCACTAGGAATCAGAAATTACACTCTTCTTAAAGCACCTCACCCTATTAACTTCATTGGAATTTATGAATGTGGAATTGGCTACGAAAGTTGGTTTTTTTTAGTAATGATTTAATTGTTGAAAGGTACTTGTGCAAGGATGTACTGATCTTATTTATCTTTGTTTCACCATTGTTGACATTGGAATTATGAAAGTTGGAGGAATCAGTTGTGCAATTGCTGGCTTTTTTGTCTAAAAGGTTACAGGTAGTTTAACTTTTTATATTGTTTGAGGATGAATACTTTGGGTGATTAAACCACTGATGATATCGAGAGCTGGGCTTGGAGCTGAATTGGTTCTGCTTATCCAGCTCTGGGAAAGTTTGGCATTGTGTGCTTTTTACAAGGTGTCCAAATGTCAGAAGCAGGGATTTCGAAGACACTGAGTCAGTGATCCCAACTGTTGGAATATTAATGTGTGCACATGTACAGTAAGACCCATAACATTTTTGGTAGTAATATACTAAAGAAGCATTTACTATGTTCTATTTCTTGATAGCATGTAAATGAATGCTAAGTGATCCAAGCAGGATGAAGAGGATTAAAGAACATAGGAATGACGCGCTGTCCCACACTAAGCTTCTTATTCTTGTGGAGTCAGTGCCTGGGAGAGCATCAGCCAAAACACAAGATGTGGGGAGCGGGACAGCTGTGTGACAGCTAACCCTTGTGACCTGGGCTGCAGTTTCTTCCAGTTCACAGGCACCACCTCCTCTGGAGTACTCAAAGTGAGCAGGGCTGGTGTCTCTGTTGTGTGACTGATGGTACCTGATGTCAGGGTGTCTCCATCTGGCTGGGAATGATACTTAGGACAATAAAAAGGCTGGGACACTTCCATCTCCCTGCCTGCAGCTTGCCAGCCATGGTGATGTAAATCTGGGCAGGCAGAAGGTCAGAGCTGCTGGAGAGGGTGTTCTGGCCAATACCCAGCTGTGCACCTGTCCAAGAACACTGAGACCCACTAAAGGAGGAGCAAGTAAAATGAACCAAGAAGAGAGAGGAGCAGTCTGACTTCTGAAGTGGACTCCTGGGAAGGAGTAAGAACTGTGTGAACATAGACAATGCTTTCCCCATTTTCTGACCCAAACTCTTTATGTACTCAGCACTGGTGAGGCTACACCTTGAGTCCTGTGTCCAGTTCTGGGCCTCTCAATTCAGGAAGAACAGGGAGGTGCTGGAGAGAGTCCAGAGGACGGCAACGAAGCTGGTGAAGGCTCTGTAGCACAAGTCCTGTGAGGAGCAGCTGAGGGAGCTGGCAGTGTTTATCCTGGAGAAAAGGAGACTGGGGGGGACCTTATTGCTCTCTACAACCCCCTGAAAGGAGGGTGGAACCAGGTGGGGGTTGGTCTCTTCTCCCAGGCAGCTGCTGATGGGATGAGAGGAAATGGCCTCAGGCTGCACCAGGGAAGGTTCATGTTGAACATCAGGAAGAACTTCTTCACTGGAAGGGTGATCAGACATTGGAATGGGGTGCTCAGGAGGTGGTGGAGTTGCTAACCCTGGAAATGTTTACGAAATGACTGGATGTGGCACATAGTGCTATGGTTTAGTTGTCATGGTGATGTTTCGTCAGAGGTTGGACTTAATGAACTTGGAGGACTTTTCCCACCTTAATGATTCAATGATTTTCACATCAGGGGGTTTCCTGAGTTTGTGGTTTGTCTGTGTAATAACCCAGTTTAGATCTTCCTTCTGAGGCCTTATCTCAACTTCCCTGAAGTCTTGTGGACTTCTTGCATCCTCAGGATCAGCTGCCAAGGAGTTTTGCCAGTGTGTGAATTGTGTGAAGAGCAGTTCCCTTTTCGCATGCTTTGAACCTGACTCCTACAAGCTCCTGTGTCTTGTATTGGAAGAGACAATGAGCAGCTAATACTGGTTATACCTCAGTTTTCCTTCAATCCCCAGGTTTTTTTCTGAACAAAAAAGTTAACTTGTCATAGGAAAGCTGTTCCTTTTATCAACTTTATTGCCTTTGAACTGTTTCCAGTAATACATGTTTTGGAAATGAAAGAACCAAATCTGCACCAAGACCTCAGACTGTCGATGAACCATGGTGGCATAGCAGTGTTTCTGGTTGTATCATTTGCTTTTCTTGATAGTTCCTTGCATTTGGTTTTCTTCTTTCACTGCACTGCAACGCTGACTTGACTGTATTAATAAGAGGTTTGTTTGCCAAGAACTAAGCCCTGAGGATCGTGGTTAGATCAGGAACCTGAAATTGTATATGGATATACCCTGCCTACTGGGCTGGGATTGTTTTACTCTATCCACGAAATAAAGAAATGAAAAAGACTTCTCCCCCTTCCCAAAGACTCTGAAAGAAGGTAATCTCATCTTCTGGGAAAGCATGAATACCTTTCTCACAGAAAATTGGGACTTTGCTGACCAGGGTATGGGAAGAGGAAGAGCTCAATAATCTTTGTAGAGCTGCATGTGAATGTGATCACATCATGACAAATTAATGGGCTGTTCTACAAAAAGTAAGGAATTATTTTTTGGGGTATATCAGGTAAAATTAATTTACCTGTGCCTGTGTTATTATCTAACAGATGCTAGGTGGATACACAGAAATATTACCATACATAAATATTGCACAAAGTATACCTAGATATAGTTCCTTTGTGTTGCACAGCTAGAGGGCAGCTGTGTTGCTTGTTCATTAGGCTAGAAAAGATAATTAATGGTCAGTAACTTGGAACTGGATTAGTCAGTTGGTCCCTTCCAGTATTAAATGTCCCGTGCAGTGTGGATTTCACACAGGAATTGTGTTACATGTGTGTGGGTTGGGTGGATGTTGCCCAAATTTTTACCATGCTAGTTCTTCAGTTGGGTTTTAAAAAACACTTGTTCTGTAAATTGTAAACTAAGTTACTGATTCTTTGAAAAGGAGAAACAGAGTCTTTCATCAGGATGAGGTTTCATGCAGCGGGCACCTGAGGTCCTAAGCCTTATAGTGCTGCCTGTCACCATGGGTCAGCTATGGTACACAGTTTGTAGTTGTGGCTTGTAGTGAGACAACTGCTCAAACTAGAAAAATGTCTCAACTTTGAAGATATATTTAGAAAAATACCTATAACGAGCTGCATGTCTTGGCTTTGTGTTTTTTTCATCTTCTTGAACCTCATTTTCTTGACTGTCTGCTTTCAAAAAGAATATACTGATTGTCAGTGTTTGAATTTTTTTTTTTCTTTTCCATAGTCTACTCAAGAGGCTTTTAGGATAGAATATGATACCTTTGGTGAACTGAAGGTCCCAAGTGACAAATACTATGGTGCCCAGACTGTAAGATCTACAATGAACTTCAAGATTGGAGGTGTTTCAGAAAGGATGCCAGTAAGTATTTCAAATTAGTGTTCTTTTCTTCTCTAGAGTATGTTTGGGATGTGAAAATGAATGCCTTCTTCTTAGGCTTTTGCTGGAAGTGTGAGCAACTTTGAATTTGTTTCTGTTAGTGGGAGCGTAGGTCAGATGATCTGATTGCTGTCTGGTTTGGCTGATGGGCTGCTGCTGGATTTAAGATCAGAAGGAGTTTGGTTTAGAACTAGACATGCACTATAAATTGATAATGTGTCCTTTGGGGGAAATAGATTGTGTATTTAAACTTACCCTTGTGTCTCAGGTCCAAGTCATAAGGGCTTTTGGCATCTTGAAGAGAGCAGCTGCTGAAGTAAATCAAGACTATGGTCTCGACCCAAAGATTGCTAAAGCCATTGTACAGGCAGCAAATGAGGTAGGAACCAGCTGTTCAAAATACTGGAACTGCCATTGTACTTTTGTTAAGCTTTTCACAGGAGCTTGGGGCATTGCATTTCTCAGATTGTTAGAGGAAAGCATTTTCTGTTAGTAAATCTTGTTTTCCAGAGATAATTTACTTAATATAACATTTTACTATTTTCTTTTTTGCATGTAAAGAAATGGCAGAATGTTCAAATGCATGTTGATAAGTGCCACCCAAGTGCAGAGAGCTGTGAGTGACCATTATTTGAAGTGTGATAATACCGGGTGTTTTGCTTTGAATAAATCAACAGATTTGTTTATCTAGAAGCATTTTTAACAGAGTCTTCTTGTCCTGACTAGCTTAAAAGTATTTCAGTGTTGGCAGAAGCTGTATCCTCTTCCTACCAGCTGTAGGACCTTAAGTCCCAAGACCCAATAGCTTTGCAGAACTCCAGAATATCTCCAGGCTCTTGTGGTTTCTAAGGTTCCTCTAGTTGAAGGTGGATTAGAACTTTTGGTGGATTAAGATTCCTTAGTTTAGAGTCATAAATTGTGAAAGTTGTTCGTGACTATTTTTGTTGTGTTTTAAAAACACCCCTGCTATGATATTCCTTCCCTCACCTCCAAAATAGTTTTCTAATACAACTAGAAAAGAAGGAGGAATCAAGTTACTCTTGGAGGTGGGAATGTTGCTCCTCTATAAGATGGGAAGTACAGAAGATCCTTTCTTGAAAAGCATGGTTCCAGGAGGACTGATATATCCTGATAATTGGTTATCTAGCCTCAGAGTTGTGACAGCAGATCCTTTGTTTTTCTGAGGCTAATACGCGTGGGGGTGATACTTCTGAGCATGAGTTTTGATACTATCACAAACGTATGTTTAGAAAACTCTCTGAATGTGTCTAAGATTCAACAGGCTCCAAAAAATGTTGGTCAAACAGGACAGTGCCTTACAGGAAGGAGGTGTTTGATACTAGCAGCCATCTGCTGGCTTTGTTGATGGAACATCTAATGTCTACAGGTGTAAGATGTCTGGAACTTCCCTGTATGAAATTTCTTTATTGAGAAATATCAGAGTCCAATTACACAGAGGATGTAACCTAAAATATCTTTAAAAAATATTTTATTTCTATGTCTATAGAACATGAAATCAAATTCTGTTTATCTCTGTATTTCACAATTCAGTGTCTTCAAAAAGCGTAGCAGAACTTTTTTCCCTTTTAATATCTGGTATTACATAAAAACACCTTAATTATTCTAGTGTAAATTCACTAATTATTATATGTAGATTTAAATATATAATGGAGAGCATAATTTTAATTATGACAATAAAATTTTCACATTTATGCTTTTACTTTTTTATTCTTGTGGAACAACTTTTCTTTCTTTTTTCCATTATAGGTAGCTGAAGGAAAATTAAATGATCACTTCCCTTTGGTGGTGTGGCAGACTGGGTCTGGAACTCAGACTAATATGAATGTCAATGAAGTCATCAGCAACAGAGCTATTGAGATAATGGGGGGCACACTGGGGAGCAAAAAGCCAGTGCATCCGAATGATCATGTTAACAAAAGCCAGGTTGCTACACTTGTATTATACTGCTTTTAATTTCAAAAGTTTTGTGTCTTTGAGTTGTGAATTTTGAGTTTTCTTGTATCCACTGTTTAGATTAAAAAAAAGTTTTGTGGACAATTTTGGGAACAACTTTCTGTTTTTTTCAGTTTAAATAAACTTTAAGATGTTTGTCAGTGACAGTATGATTAAAAACTTGGAACTCATTCATGACAGATAAATTCACACCATGTATTGGACAGAGGTGGCCTTGTGACAACCACTGCTACAGTCTTAAGTTAAATATAGGCCCAGTTTCTAACAGTTGGATCATGGTAGACATTTTTATTATACTTCTCCCTTAAACTTCACCTACCTTGAAGGAAAGATTAAGGTACTGACTTGGTTGTGCTCCTTCCTGATCCTTTGTGCTTACTCAGTATTTTGTGAATTATGGATTTAACATTATCAAAGCAACAAGTGCATGTTTTAAAGTCACCTACAATTCCTTTAAAATCATCTGTCCATTCATTAGCCATCTCTCATAACTACTGTAGTAATTCCTTTTCATCTTTTTGTCACAATGTTCATGTGATCAGTCTATTAAATGTAAATTTCTGTGGGTATAGTCATGAAATGTTGATTTATCAACAAGGAACTGACCTTGTGGAGCACTCCTGAGTTGCTTACTCTTAGTTTAGTTTCTCATTGTTTATGAGATAAAGAGAATAAAGTCACACGTGTACATCTTACAGCAGCAATGGTAAGAAAAGCTTGTAAATTAATTTCTTGAATTTTCTCCACAGAGTTCAAATGACACTTTCCCAACAGCAATGCATATTGCTGCTGCCCAGGAGGTTAATGAGGTCTTGTTGCCTGGACTAAAGAAGCTACAGAATGCACTGGAAGGGAAATCCAAAGAGTTTTCCCAAATCATAAAAATAGGGCGCACTCATACACAAGATGCTGTTCCACTTACACTTGGACAGGTAAAAAAAAAATAAAATTACGCATTTCTTTGGAAAATTCTTATAAATGTGTTGGAGGAAATTAAGTCAAACTTAAGGATGCCTAAATTAAGTTGATAGTTTAAGATAAAATGTAGGAAAATGGCTGAATCTCAGCCTGAGTATTTTCAGTCTGTATTGGAGTTTGCTGGATATGCTGTACTCTAATACATGCATCATAATTTTTCTTAATTTTTTTTCCATATGTGTTTTACTTCTAACAATAATAAAATATAAATTATTTTTAAATGATGTTTCATTACCAGATAGCACAATTTTTCTATTGCACTGACATTGCAGGGAAGAGGTAGTTGCAGTCTGTAATCTGTAAATTTATATGAATAATATTTTGCCAACACACAAAACTATGAAGTACTTTGAATGAAAATTTTTGATACATAATCTTGTGTGTATGTATGTGTGTGTATATATAAAAGAGGGCAAATCTTATCATATTGTCAAGAGTGGCTTATATTACAGTAATTTAGTAATAAATTAAACTAAATTGATAGAAAACCAGGTAGAATTTATGGATTTTTTTTCCAAGAATGCAGAGGTGGGGTTTTTGCTAACTAAAATTAAGTGAACAAAGCCCAAGATCCATTTCTCTATTTGTACTTTGAGAAGATTAGTGTAATCTTGGAGCTGATTTACTATGGAATCAGATCCTGATAAGTACACAACTGAGATAAAAGGCAAGAGAAAGATGCATTATATGCACATTTTTATATATTCAGATTGTTTTTCTATATATTTGTTTGTAGCATGGGAGCAGTCTTCTAATAGCTGTATATACTTTTCCTCTTAATGAAAATGTACTTAGATTTAGCATTTGGGTGAAATTCAGTGCCTTCATGTTTTTAAATAAATTAGTCAAATTATGTTAAAAATCTAAAATAATCTAGATGTTTGTTCTTGGTTGTCATCGTTGCTCCTTAACTTTGTCCTCTTTTCTTTGAAGGAATTTAGTGGCTATGTGCAACAAATTAAATATGGTGTGGCTAGGATTGAATCTGCCATGCCGAGGGTGTATCAGCTGGCAGCTGGTGGGACTGCAGTTGGCACGGGATTGAACACGAGAGTTGGCTTTGCTGAGAAAGTTGCTGCTAAAGTGGCTGAACTGACGGGTGAGGAATCATATTTAGGAGTGAGGTATCAGTAAGGCAGTATATGTAATATACAGGCAAATCCAAACTAAATCTTTCCAGTTTCCATACTTCTGATAAGCTTAAATTGTATTTATATTTTGACGTGAAACTTCTGTTAATGCCATGTGTTATATGCCTTCTACTTCGGATTTTTTGTGCAATGTATTTTTATAATTATACTGGGTGCATTGAAAGTGACTGAAATGATGGTGTTTATCCAAGCAAAGCTCTTTAGATGTGGACATAGTTTCAGACTTCTGTTAGGCCAACTATAATGCTTATGTCTTGATCTTTGCTCTTCTGTCTCTCCTAATTTACAGTGACAGGCACAAAAGGAAGACAAAAACACTTCCAGAGCCACTTAGTTTTTTTAATATGAAAGAGTAAAAGTTAACTGTGTGATTTTTTTGATTCTGTCTTTATAGATCTTAAAACTTACTTTACAGTGCAATTGAGTTTTCTGATCTGTAAACCAGATCTTCTGTGTCACAGTATCAGTTTTTAAAATGCCCCCCAAACAAATATGTATGTCTGTCATTTATATTTGCTGTAAAATCTGAAACTGCGTAGTGACAGTTTTTTTGTTTTAATGGATCTATTATTCACTGTATTTCAGAGAGTCAAGACTTTCTTGTACCCTGAGAGGGAAGTAACTTGCTGTAAACAACAGCTGCCAGGAGCAGTAGAGGGCACGTTTTGGTGGTGTTAGGAAGCTCTCCCATGTCAAGGGATGTTTTGTGTCCTGTATGGGCAGGTTGTATGAATAGGGCAGACTCCTGAAGTTCCTCATGCTCTTAGAGAGGGTGGTTATTGCCAAGAACAAAAGGAAAAGTTTGGACGGATCTCTGCAACTGAGAAGGCAGCTGTGCAGTTCACAATCCCGTGCAAATTGGGTGGGATTTGGTGTTTGTCATGAAGTGCAGAACACTGGCAGTTACAGGAATTATGCTGCTCTCCTTTGAACTGGTGCTGAAAGCTCAGATCAGTGGTTCTGGGGGACAGAAGTCCAGCCCACAGTCAGTCCTTAGTGGTGTCTGTAATTTTTTACAGTCCCCTTCTGCTGGGACTGTCCTTCCAGGGCAAAGTCCTGAAGGAATATTTTTCATCATGGAACCTAGGCTGACATCTCAGGCATTTAATTAACGTAAACAGAGCTGTTCCTTCCATTGCTCCTGTGCTCTTGCTGTTGGCAGGCATCCTCCTAAGTCTTCACCAGCTTTTCCATGTTCTGGGGGGTTTATTGTTCCCTTCCAGTGCTGATCCTGAGATCATTTTTTCTCTAAGTAGCTAATTCCACTGTGATTACTTCTTATTTACCCTAATGCCTGCACTGTGCTGCAAAAACGTCTATTTTAATAATTGAAAGCATCACAGTAATCAACAATCTAAAGTATCTAACTTGATTTAATGCAAGAAATGCCTAAGTCGGACTAACTTCTGAAAGATTATTGACATTCACAAAATACTGTGGTACAGAAGCAATGCTTAGAATGCAACACACTATGAAAGCTTGAAATTTTTACCTTTGTTGTAGGTAGATGCTCAAATTTTATACTCTTCTATGAAATTTTAGTGACTTTTATTGTGTCTTTTTGCATTTAATTTAATTTGATTAAGAAATATGTTTGTGAAGAAAGCTCTAGATGAAAGAGATGACCTTGCAGTGTTAATAATTTTTAATTTTCACTAAGCTGGTTTTGGGTTTGATTGTCTGGTTTGTGTCTGCAAGGAAGTGCTTCACTGGTTTAATGTTTACACCCTCTCCCTATAGGTCTGCCTTTCGTCACTGCTCCAAATAAGTTTGAAGCTCTTGCAGCTCACGATGCGTTAGTGGAGCTCAGTGGAGCCATGAACACAGTGGCATGCAGTCTGATGAAAATAGCCAATGACATTCGCTTCCTGGGCTCTGGGCCACGCTCTGGGCTGGGAGAGCTCATCCTGCCTGAAAATGAACCAGGGAGCAGCATCATGCCAGGTACAGAGAAAACATACAGAGAAAAATGACCTTTTTCCTTTTTTTGACCACTGTCTCTTAAAAAATGTTTACCAAACACCATCACAAATGTCATTAAGCCCATGATTCTCTCAGGTTTTATCTACTGCCCTGTTTTTACCAAAAACTGTGTTCATAAGAATGCTTGCACAGCTGTGTGTTGGCAAGGGTATGGTTATATATATATAATCTCTTGACTATTAAGAACTGTGGTAATGAACAGCTACTTAGCTCATGCACACCTGATCGGGCTCTCAGAATCTTGGGAGATGGCTGAAGCAGCCACAGCTGTTTTACAAATCCTAGCTGAAAATGCAGGAATAGTACAGTCAATTTAATATAATTTATGGAAATACTTCTATTTTCTGTGGTGCACAGATACAGATAAGTAAGACAAGTTACCTCTTACAAAACATTTTCTATTGAATGTAATTTGGTAAACGGCTGTGATTTGGTTTGTTTTTCCCCTTGCTTCTCCTTTGGTAATCTTTTTCTCTCCCTTTCACAACCAGGAAAAGTGAACCCTACCCAGTGTGAAGCTGTGACCATGGTGGCAGCCCAAGTTATGGGAAATCATGTTGCTGTTACTGTAGGAGGAAGCAATGGACACTTTGAACTGAATGTCTTTAAGCCCATGATGGTAAGTTCATAAAGTTTTACATATCTAGGACTTTTTATGGAATTGTTTGTACAGTCATTTATGGGCAGAAACCCTCTCAGTGAAAACTTGAACACAGCCAGGATTGGGACATCCGCAGCATCTCTGGGCAACCTGTTCCAGTATCTCACCATCCTCACAGTAAAGAATTTCTTCCTGATCCCAAGCCTAAATTTCTCCTCTTTCAGTCTGTACCCATTGCTCCTTGTCCTATCACTACAGTTCAGGCCCCCTTCAGATACCGGAAGGAAAATAGCGTGTTAACTAAGTTAGTATTGGAGGGAGGGCACTGGTTGTGAACAAAGGTGCCAGAATGTGCAAGTAGTAATATCTGAATTAAATAATTGGTATTTCTTTCTTTGTCTTGTTAGATTAAAAATGTTTTGAACTCTGCAAGACTTCTAGGAGATGTGTGTGTTTCTTTCACTGACAACTGTGTAGTTGGAATCCAAGCCAATACAGACAGGATCAACAAACTGATGAATGAATCTCTGATGTTGGTAACAGCACTGAACCCACATATAGGTAGGTTTAAGGCTAAAAGACTTCTCAGAACATACTGAAATATTTTGTGGTAACATTATTTTGTACACTTGATTTGCATTATCACAATGCTTGCAAGGCCAAGTCAGGTCAAAAGTTAATTTACTTCAACATCACCACTTGCTGTTGTAAAAGTTTTGTTCTCCTTGCGGTGGCTGTGCCAGGGTATTAGAAAAATAACCGATTAAAGTCAAAAGGGTGATTGGGAGAATTTATGTACCTGTTTTCCTAAATCGACCTCTAATAATGATGAGTGAAAGATTACAATATTTTTTTAAAGGAGAAGGTCCCATAAATCTTTGATCTAAATTAAGACCAGAATAACAAAATTTACTTTAAGTAAGGAGTTCATGTAAACCTTTGGTGTGCATTTCCTGCAAACTGAGTTAAGCAGTAATAGTAATGCCTAGCAAGTAATTCTCCAAAGACCAAGTATCCCACTTTTCTCTTACCTCTAATGAATCATCTGAAATGGCAAATGGATAACTTGTTGGTTTTGTTTTGTAACAGGATATGATAAAGCAGCCAAGATTGCCAAAACTGCGCACAAAGAGGGGACAACGTTAAAAGAAGCTGCTATAAAGCTGGGGTTCCTTACATCAGACCAGTTTGATCAGTGGGTGAAGCCTAAAGATATGTTAGGTCCTCAGTAACTTCTGCACAAAAAAAAAAGTGTTCTTAATATAAAAAAATAAATAAAACAAATATGATATCATGGAATCCATTAGTTGGAAAAGACCTCCGAGATCATTGACTCCAACCTATGACTGGGCACCACTGTGTCAACTACACCATGGCAATAAGTGCCAGGTCCAGTCTTTCCTCAAACATCTCCAAGGACGGTGACTCCACTACTTCCCTGGGCAGTTCATTCCAATGTCCAGTCACCTATTTTGTGAAGAAATTATTTTAATGTCCAGCCTAAACCTCCCCTGGTGCACTTTAGACTGTGTCCTCTTGTCCTGTCACTTTTTACCTGGGCGAAGAGACCAATCCTACCCGGCTACAGCCTCCTTTCACGGGGTTGTAGAGAGCGATAAGGTGCCCCCTGAGCCTTCCTTTCTCCAGGCTGAACACCGCCAGCTCCCTCAGCCGCTCCTCACAGCACTTGTGCTCCTGACCCTTCATCAGTTTCATTGCCCTTCCCTGGGCTTGCTCCAGCACCTCCCTGTTCTTCCTGAATTGAGGGGCCCAGAACTGGACACAGCACTCGAGGTGTGGCCTCACCAGTGCTGAGTACAGGGGGACACTCACTGCCTTTATCCTGCTGGCCACACTATTCCTGGTCGGTAGCGCGGTTTTGGAACACGTTACATGTTTTCCTGGCATTTTTGACCGATCAGCTCAACTGATATCATGAGGGCGATTCTCCACTGCGAGCAGGCGGTGCAGGCCCAGCAGCCGGCTACAGGGGCTGTCTTGTGGCAGAAAAGCATCTCCGTGTGGGGCTGACGTGACTCAGTGTCGCCAGCGGGAGTGGGATCTCCGGGATGCACCCCGGGACAGCGCTTCCTGCTTCCTGTGGCCCTCCCTCCGCGGGGCGGAGCCGCTCCTGGGGTTCCGGGTCGGCTCGGAGCGCTGCCGCTGCCGGGGCCGGGAGCGACTGCGAGGCGCTGCCGCCATGAACCGCTTTTTCGGCAAGGCGAAGCCGAAGGCGCCCCCACCCAGCCTCACCGACTGCATCGGGACGGTGAGTGCCCCCCCTGGGGCGCCCGGGCCCGCTGAGCGCTGCGCGGCCCGGCCCGGCCGCCGCCGCGGTGGCCCTAGGGACGCGCACCTGTGCATAGGTGTGTGTGTCTGTGTGGCGACACTGCTGTGCGTGGGCACCGTGTGTGTGTCCATCTACATCGCAGAACCATCGAATGGCTTGGGTTGGAAGGGATTTTAAAGATCACCCAGCTCCAACCCTCCTGCCCTGGGCAGGGGACGGCTTCCGCTAGAGCAGGTTGGTCAGAGCCACACCCGGCCCGGCCTTGAGCACGGTGATGTGCGGGGATACACGGTGTGTTGTGGTACGGCGCGTCTGTGTGTCCGCACACCTACACGGGGATGTGCCTTTGTATGTCCGTACACCCATGTCTGCGTTTGTGTCCTGTGCCGAGGAGCGCGTCCCAGAAATGGGTGCACACAACGAGCATGGAAGGCATGGCTCTCCTCACATTCTCGTGGATGTTCTCAGTATTTCCATCTGAGGACTTCTCTGATAGCACTTGCTAACTCCTGCCATGGCAGATTGTGGCGAGGCAGGGGCAGGAGCAAGAAAAACAGTCTCTCTATCCAATAAGAGGAGTGTTCTGTCTCTTAGGGATGAGTAGGGTTGCTCTAGGGTTGATGCCAAAGATGTGTGCAGATGGACAGATAAGCAAGCCCAGACCAAGTAAGAAATGCTCAGGAAATACGTACCAGAACACTTTACAACTGCTGTCATGTTGGCTTTGCCTGCAAAGAGGGTTAAGAAAAAGTGTTAAGATTTACCTGTTAATTTCATAGTCTTTTTTTGACTTTATGATGCAGCTCCTTCTGTTGTAAACTAATTTTAAGAAGTGAAGAAAGAACATGCAGTTTCTTGAGTATTTGTCGGTAAACAAAGGTCCATAATGGTTGTGGTATAAATGTAGGTTAACTAAGCTTTGTCACTGGAACCTAATAACAGAAAGTTTCTGTGGAAAAATCACAGTTTTTCTCCCAGAATATTTATTTTGCTACCCACTGAAGAGATTCTATTAATGAAATACCTAATATTTGTCAGTGCTACCTCCACAAACCTACACATCAATCTCTTGTGTATGCCACCAGCTGGTATGGAGAGAGAGAAGCGATCATAATGTTTGTCCCGGTACTTTATCTTACTGACAAAGAATCTGTATTGCTTTTTAGCAGTATTAAGCTCAAACATAACTCTAAATATATTTAGTTAGAACAGTGAATAAAGCATCTGATTGAAAATCAGGACTAGCTTTCTCATTGTTGCCAGTAAGCACTTTGGTGGATGACTTGAACTCTATAATCAATCTCAGATACTGTTATAAGTACTTAAATTTGCGATTTTGGCAATAAAAGTGAAAGAGCAGGAAGCCTTGTTTCCCTCACAACAACTAACTCCTTATCAGTCTGTTAGATTTTTTGTGCTGCTTTTGCCAGTTCCAAGTTAATGTCCATTTTCTAATGTTGAGGTAAATAAAAAATTTAGATTAGGTCAGCAGTCTGTCTTCTGCTAAGAGCTTGTTCAATCCTAGTAGAGTTTTGGGGTATATAAAAGTGTAATTTAAACAGCTGTTTTGATTGGCAACACCAAGAATTTATTTTTTTTCTAAAAAATCCTGCTGAATGCAGTTTTGATCCTCTTCTAGTTGTTTGTAATTGCCTTGTCTGAAAGTTTGACTATGCAAGACAGCAGATCAACCAAAAAGCAGAATTTCAGGTTTATTTTATCTATGTGACGACTTTGGCAACCAATGATTTGTTACAGGGTGGTTTTTAAAACATGAAATCAAGAGCCTGTGCAGGTCCGCTGTTGAGAAATGAAGGGCTGGCTGTGAGCACACCCCTTAAGAGTGGGTCATCACAGGAAATCTATAAACCACCCTGTTTTGATGCCTTTCAATTTCTGTGGAAGGGATTACAATTTAAGACATTTCTGTATACTGGTAAGCATGGAGAGAAATGCTTCCTTTTAGTAGTTTGAAGTTTACAAATTAACTTTTTTGCCAAGTTATATGCAGTAATCTATCTGATTTGTGAAAGACTTGCTGTCTTTTCACAATAGTGGAGTCTCTAGGATAGGTTCTGCTAAAACTACAGACATGGTTAGATTTTATATCTTAAATTGCTTGTGAATTATTATTGAAGAGAGTTGTGTGAAATACTAAAAAAACTTGTAGTATTTCTTTACAATGTTAAATCCAGCAGTTTGGAGGCTCAAGCAATGTCACTTCTGGGTTGTTTTCTGTCTTAGACACATTTTGCTCTACCTTTTGAAAGAGTCAAATTACTTTGTAAGATCTCTTACCATGTTGATTCAGTGGTAATTAGCCATTAAATGGCAGTTAGGAAATGTATTTGGTGAGCAGTGATTAATGTAACATTTGTAAAAACATAGACAGCTCTTAAGCAGTAATCATGCCTATGTTTTGGATGTTCTTTCATGTGTAGATAAGTTTAGTTATCTAGAATTCATTGCACTTAAAGGCAGGGGTTTTTATGCTTGCTGGCAGAGCACAGTCGGGTGACTCAAAGCTGTCATGAGGCCGGTAGGAGGAAGGATGCACCAGGAAGTGAAGCATTAATAGTGTTTTTACTTTTTATTCTTTGAAAAAACACTCTAAACTTACGGTTTTTCAGAGTAGTAAATAGGAAACATAGGAACAAAAGGCTAATAGTTGTGCCAATACTGTTAAAATTCAGGATCACTTTCTTTTCTGTAGATTAGAGCCCTTCTGTAGCAATGAAACATTCCTCACTGTACCTTATTTGTGAGTAATGGACGGAAGCTCTTCCAGTCCTAATACAAAGTCTAGTTTTTTGGATAAATTAGATCCATTCTCCCCTCTTCTGTCCAGTCTCATTTTTAAAAGCTGAGGTCCCGTGTCATGTTTGTGTGAAATTTTTATGTAGTTAGTTGATGTAGGAGGTTCTGTCTCTGTTTTCTGCTAGTACTGCTTGGAAGAATCATTATACAAATAAACCAAATCACTGTTTTTGCCCTGTGGAGGCTGACCTCAAAGATGCAGTTAGCTGATGAAGAGCTTGAGGAGGTGCTATGCTTTGAACCTACAGGAGTTTTAAAATCCCCAATTTTTCTCTTTCTTGCTATTAGTAAAATATTTGGCATAATAGAAAGCTTAATACAAATTTTTCAATGCCAGCTGTGCCCAGGCGCTTTAATGTCTTGTGTGGAATGTTCATATCAGATGTTCTGCTCAGGATGCCTCTGGCAAATGCATGTTGCTGTCATACAGCAGGGTTTTAAAAGGGTCACTGAAACACTGAAATGAAAATCCACATAATTGTACATGCTTAGCCACACCATTAGCAAGGCAGAGTTGTAAATTTGCACTGATCTGTCTCATGCTATAATTGGAATGTCATTATAATCTAATCCCTAGAGAGGCTCCTTGGAATGAGAAGTTAATAAGCTTTATTTTGTTGTTTCCAGAGAAATGCTGGGGTACTCAGTTCATATTAAAAAGGCCTTTTATGAATTTCTCTATGCTGTTAGAATTACCTGTACCTGTGCTTGGACGTGTAATTGTCATCTTTAACCCTCTTATGCTGAAGGGTTAAAATACATCCCAAATGAGAGCTCTGTGGAATGCCAGCAGGGAACACCCAGTTTTCCATTCCACTTTAGACCCTGGTACTGTGTGTTATCAGAAATTCCTGCATGGAGACCTGCCTTGAGTGAGTTTGCAAGGGAACATCTCAAAATGATGAAAATGTGTTACAATGGTAGAGCTTCCTGCAGCCTCAGAGTGTTGTTTCTCGTGCTCCTTGTAGAATTTGTTTCACTTGATTCTAGTTTTGGATTCTCTGCAAAATCTGAACTGTTGATTAAACCACTCAGTGAAGAAACAATTCAGTTAAGAAAATAGCACAATGGAGGCTGATCTTTCTATTGTCCCATATCTGAATAAAACCTAAATGAATATTGTTTTCTTTATTTTCCCCCTTGTGTATTAAAGGTGGATAGCAGAGCTGAGTCAATTGACAAGAAAATTGCTAGGCTTGATGCAGAACTAGTGAAGTATAAGGATCAAATGAAGAAAATGAGAGAGGGACCTGCAAAGGTAAGAATCTTCTGTGGAATTTAAGCATGAGAGGATGTGACTCAAACTTCTTGTCAGGTGATTTAGCCAGTTCATCAGGTTCTTAAAACTGCATCTTGCCCTACAGATGAGATACAAGATCCTGCAGGATTATTTTTATTAGACATGCATCTTTGAACAGTGTTTTCGTTGGTTGGTATTTGTTCCAGAGTGTAATGTAATTCCTCCATGAGAAGTAATTTGTTTTCCTTCTTCCTTGGTACCTGAATTAAATCTGGTAGAGGGGCTGTTGTGTTTGTCATCCAAAATTAAAAGCTCCACACTATGCCTAAAGGGAGCAGGGCAACCCCTTTTTTTAAGTGGATGAACTTAGGATATAAAATTTATCTGAAAATAAACATATCTGATATAAACAGTATTGTTGAAGTACATGCTGCAGTATTATTTGATGCTGACCATTAAAAAGCATTAATGAAAGATAGTTCTGAATGACTAAGTTTGACATTTTATTCTCCTTACTGAAAACATAAATCAGAAGCTAGGAACTGAAAGTATTTTCTATGAGAAGCTTTGTGTACTCTCCTGTTTTGTTAATCATTAATGCAGGCCAAATGCTGGATGTAGCTATTGTTAAACTCTTGGCACTAATAACTGAGGAATCTTTTGGAAAACATAAATCCAATGCATTAGGTTTAAACAGCATAATCAAGTGTAAAGTCAGATATTTTTTCTAATGTAACACTACTGTGCCTTTCAGAATACAGTAAAGCAGAAAGCATTGAGAGTGTTAAAGCAGAAGCGAATGTAAGTTGAAACTTTTCTCAGTTTGTCGTTAATAAAAGGTTGTTTTCTTTAGGGGGTGGTGGCACACTTTCATTTCTCTTTCCAGTACTCTCCTGAGCACTCTTTAAAGAAAAATGCTGAACAAGCCTTTTGGAAGTATCTCTTTACAGATTTCATATCAGCATATTTATGATTTATATGTCATTATATAAATTTGGATTGGTACAAGATGACCTAAACCTGCTCATCGTTACAAATATGTTTGGCTCCTAAACTTTTGAGAGATTGCCTCATTTTATATTATCAATTGATTACTGTAAATTGTGTATTTGATGACCTTGCTCTGTTTTACTGGAAATTTACCTGTTCTCTATGGGCACCATTGAGGACTTGAGCACATGTAGTGCAGGTAATCATGTTTATGCAAAAAAACCCCAAATGGACAGGACAGATGGTCCTGTGGTCTGGTCTTGTCTAATATACTGTCTTGAAAGTGTCCAGCAACAGACCCAAAGGAAAGAATATCAGAATATGGCAAGTGTTCAGGAATGTTTCATTAGAATATCTTATAGTCCATGAACTGCAAATCTTAGAAGCTGTCTGAGCCAAAGCTCACATCATTTTGTATTTCACACCCCTCAGATGAATTGTACCTTTATGGACTCACTCAATTACTTGTTAAGTATTAGTGAACTCTTACCATCTAAAATATCATATGGCAAGGCATGCAATACTTTAATTAGATGTTGTGAGGAGGACTGCTTGGTTTTGGGCTTTAGGGTTTTTTTTCTGGTTTTTGACTATGCTGCCTGCTGATCTTCTTTGGTGGGAATATTGGGCCCCTCATAATAGGCTATTGTGATATCCCTCAGTCATTTCTTTCTGATCTTGTGGAACAGTAATATATGCAGTAATTAGTTGTCCAGAAGGATATTTTGCATTTGGATCCTCCTTGTCTATCAAACCTCCTGCTTTGCATGTTAGAAGGACTCATGGTTCATTTTTATGCTTTTGTTCTTTTGCTTAACTTCACATAGTTTACATTCTTGATCTGGTACAAGTTTACCTTCAAGAAGGATGATTTCTTAATTTTCAAAGTCTCTCTTTTTTCTGTGGTTAGCCTTAAAGATTTCATTTTGGTACCCTATCCTCTTCCTCCTCCCTGCCCTGGAAAATTCCAGTGTGGAGCCACTGTGGTGTGGATAATCTGCCAACTCTTCCCTTCTCCTTACAGCATTAGTGAGCATGGCATGCATGTCTAGCTTATGGTGATTAAACCTTTGCTGTATCCTGACCTACTTTGTCAGTCTAGGCAAATATGGTGTTGCTGTCAGTTAAAACAAAGTTTAGTTCAGGAAGAGCTTTGTCTGCTTCAAGTACACAGAAATGCACAATGGCCAGATTTTTATGAAGCTGTTTACTCTGCAATTATGTATAATAAGTGAAAAAAAACCCCAAATCTGTTCCTATCTTTAGACTACTGCTGCTGATTTTTCAACTCTTAAAACATTAGGAATGTTTGTAGTTATAAATAGTGTGGTGTTTTAAAGCTATTATTTGCCCTTTTTTTAAACAGGTATGAACAACAGAGGGATAATCTGTCACAGCAGTCTTTTAATATGGAACAAGCTAATTACACTATTCAGGCACTGAAGGATACAAAGACAACGGTACCAGTTTATTAATCTCACACTTGTTTAATTTGTTTAATCTGTGCTACATCAGATACAAGCGTGATGTTTGACTCTTCTAGGTGGATGCAATGAAACTGGGGGTGAAAGAAATGAAGAAAGCTTACAAACAAGTCAAGATTGATCAAATTGAGGTGAGCTTTTATAGTTTAAATGATTAAAGAACAAAAATAATGTACTGGAACAGTGGTGAGTGGACTATGTCACTTGAAGGTAAAATGACTTTTAGTTTACATGAGTTTGCCTTTTTTATGGGACCACCATCATAATTCCTTCCTGATTTTTCTGGTAGTGCACAATCAGTTGTTGGCCTTATTGTACTGATTATTGTTTCCTTGCTGAGTTAATCTTTAATCTCTCCTTTCCTTTCCTTTGCACTTCAGCATAAATGTTAGTGGATACTTCCTGCTATGGCTTTTTTGTCCTTTTTTGTTTCCCTGTACTAGTAACATGCAGATTAGTCCTTTACCCTCCCAGTTCAAGGTAGTGCCTGGTGAAAAAGAACAAAACCTAAAATCCAAAAATCCACTAACCAAATGTCAGCAAGGCATTCACATGTTCCTGACTTCAGAAAACACATAAACCTCCCCCCGTAAGATCTCTAAATATAATTTTAAGTACGCTGCACTTAAGCTCTTATCCAATGCCAGTGCTGAATTCCTTTCAGTTCTCTTTCCTATTCTGTCTTTTATATATGACCTGCTTTGTAAACCATTAGGCAAGTAGTGTTTCCTTACTTGTACTCAAGTACAGTGCCAATAAATATGCTAGTGTATCTCCTAAACTCTGCTGTGGGACAACTCAGGTTAGTACTTAGTTTCCAGATGGTAGGTTTAATTTATCTGAATTTCATACCTTTCCTGCTCTTGTCCTGAATGCATGTGTCTTGACTTGTATTAATGCTACTTCCAAAAAATGGTTTATGCATTAGAAGAATTGGTGCTTTGTGTGTTGGAATTACTAAACTGAATTTGAGTAAATATGGACCAATTAAAAATGATTCTTGCTTCAGGACATACAAGATCAGTTGGAAGATATGATGGAAGAAGCCAATGAAGTCCAGGAGGCACTGAGTCGTAGCTACGGAACTCCAGAGATCGATGAAGATGATTTGGAAGCAGGTTAGGAAGGGGGACAATGATTTTTTTATATTGCTGAATATAAAAATCATCAGACTGTTATACAGGGATTTTTAATTTAATTGATCAAATGCTTTAAATGTGTTTTAAAAAGCTTTAATAGCTTTTTTTAAACATTAAAGCTGCATTTTTTTTAAGAGCAATAACAAGAGCATGAGACAAACGTGAGATACCAGTGGAATGCTGCAAGGCAGGGAAGAAGGTTCTCTCCTGTGTATGTGTGTTTGTGTGTGTGTATTTCTGACTGATGACTGATGCTAAATGAGTCTGAATGTAAGCATTCAGAATGAATCCTGAGTCTCTGTAATAGCAGCTTTTCTCTTGCAAAAGGAAGTTCTTGCATCATGTTTCAACCAGCATAATTCAATTTCAGAACTGGATGCGTTAGGTGATGAACTTTTAGCTGATGAAGACAATTCCTACTTAGATGAAGCTGCATCTGCTCCAGCAATCCCAGAGGTCACTCCTACAGACACAAAAAACAAAGTGAGTCCTTTGGTCTTTAAGAGCAAAATACATTTTTATTTATTTTGGATTAATCACATTTGTATTGGTTGCTTGATATCTGGGATCTTTAATATTTTGAACAAAAAAGTGTGCTTAATGTTTTAGGTATTTTGGATGCTAAATGCAAAGAATTTGAGAATACAGTGTACAGTGTACTGAATGCTCTTAATTGTGTTTAGAAGAACGAGAATGATGTTTTAGTCACTCCTATCAAACACTGTCAGACTGCCAGTAGAATTTAAGTGTACCATTACAGCTTTTAAACTATAAGAAAGGCTTCTGTATGTTTGCTTTTGGGGCTTTAATAGAGCTTCGTAGGGAGGAAGAACACTGATGCTCTTGTTTCGATTCCAGCTGTCACAGTGGCAATTGCAGATACAGACACTTTATGGAAGTAGTAAGGAAGCTTCTGTGAAATGTTCTGCTTTGTGGAGAGTTGTTAACCCATTGCTTCTTCTTCTTTCCTACAGGATGGCGTATTGGTGGATGAATTCGGGTTGCCAAAGATCCCTGCAACATAAATGTTTCAAAAGCACAATGGATACAATGAACTATACTCTTTGAATTGTATTAAGAATATTTTTTTTTTAAATTCTGGAGACCTTGTCCTTCCAGTGTAACCTTAATATCACTACATCCTTGAATGCAATATGAGTGGCTGGTGGTGTTCTTTCTTTGGAGAAAGTTGTTCTGCTGCTGACTTTTCTGTTAATGGAAAATTCGTCACAGTTCCCTTCAGTGGAAGCAGTCAGTCTGATAGGTTTTGATTTCCGTATCTTATGGACAAAGTAAAACGTGAAGACTAGTGGTGGCTGTTGATAGCTGAGGTTTATTTTGACGTTGTATTATGTTTCTCTTTCTGGAGACTAAGACTACACGTTTCTGTTTACTCTCTGTAAAATAGCGCCCTTATTACTACGCTTATTTGATAAAAGAACTGAAAGCAATTTTTAAACTACTGCAGTCCTGAGACTTTTATGCGATTGTACTTGTAACCTTCTTGAAAACTGCTCGGGTTATCATTAACTTTGTGTATTCTATGGAGACATAAAA
This sequence comes from Orthonyx spaldingii, assembly GCA_013397795.1. Classification (NCBI taxonomy): domain Eukaryota; kingdom Metazoa; phylum Chordata; class Aves; order Passeriformes; family Orthonychidae; genus Orthonyx; species Orthonyx spaldingii. The sequence goes on along the minus strand of VZTJ01002873.1, from coordinate 360 downwards.
TCACGTAGATCAGCAGATCCCTTTGTGTGGCGTTTTTGGTGATTGATGTGGTCCGAAGCACGGGGGCGGGGGGCAGCTTATCAGCGTCACGCGCACAGGGCTCGCCAGAGGCGGCGCCTGGTTTGGGATGGGGAATGAAAGGTCCCGTTCATACCAGGCCTGCCTCGGCCGCGTCCCGGTGGTGCCGGCATAGGAGCGGCCCGGAAAAGCAGCATTCCCGTTTTCCTGCTGCGGAAGTGACGCGCTCCGGGAGCGCCGCGGACGGGTGTCTGTGGCGGGGCGAGATGGCGGCGCCCGGAGCCCCGGTGACCGTCACCGTCACTTACAGTAAGCGCCGGGGGCAGCGGGCGGGGGGCGCAG
>VZTJ01002872.1:68983-111850 GCA_013397795.1 Orthonyx spaldingii | reverse complement strand
CAGCCCCTTATCCCGATAGTCTGCATCCACAGGGCACTGCCCCGCGCCCCTGTCCCCTCCCAGGGCAAAGGACTCGCCCCTTCCTGCTCCAGGTTTCCTGTCCCCTGCCAGGGCACGGGGTCTGTCCCTCCCACCCCACAGGTCCCTGTCCCCTCCTGTCCCAGGGGTCTGTCCCCTCCCAGAGCACAGGGTCTGTCATCACCCACTCCATGGTTCCTGTCCCCTCTTGTCCCCTCCCAGGGCACGGGGTCTGTCCCCTCCTGCCCCCCAATCCCTGTCCCCTTCCAGGGCACGGCGGTTGGCCCCTCCCAGGTCACAGCATCTGTCCCCTTCCTGTCCCACGGTCCCTGTCCCCTCCCCTCCTGCCCACCACGGTGTCCCCAAGCCGGGCCAGGCTCCTCCAGCAGCTCAGCCCCCACCCCCCGCGCCCTGCCCAGCCCCGGGGCCGGGGAGGGGACAGGGAGCACGAGGGCCGGCAGGGGACAGGGCCCTCACCTGTAGATGGGCCCGAAGCGGCGGAACTTGCGGGCCATGATGAGGTGCAGGTTGCTGAGGCCGCCCTCCTGCCAGAAGCGGTACAGGTTGAGCCAGCCCGCTCGCCACTCGCCCGGCACCTGGCTGAAGGGCCGCGGAGCCGAGGGGACAGCGCTGGCGGCCCCGGCGAGCCCGCGGCGACCGGCGGCGGGCACGGGGGGACATCCCCGCAGGGCTCCGGGCTGGGCGGCGGCGCGGGCGAGCATGGGGAGGGCGGCCGGCAGGGACGGGCGGCCTCGCTCTTATCCCCGGCTCAAGGAGAGGCCCCCGCCCGCCGCCCGCCAGGGACGGCCCCCCGGCACCGGGACAGGCGGGCACCGGGCGGGGACAGCCCCGGGGGTGGCGCGGCTCGCCCCCTGCCAGCCCCCGGGACAGGTGACACGGCGGCCTCGGGACAAGGGCGGCATCGGCCCCAAAAATGACAACAACGCTCGGGGGGTCGGCAGAGCGGGGACAGGTCACCCCGGCCGGGGACAGCCTTGGGGGCTCCTGGCCAGGGTCACCCCCGCCAGGGGACGGCCTTGGGGACGTGGGGCCACTGCTGGGAGTGTCCCCCGGGCCCCTCCCCAGGACAGGGGTGCTGGGGGGGCGAGTCCCGCGCTCCCGGGCTCTGTCCCTAACCCCAAACACTCCCTGCCAGGAAGGAAGGGCTTTCGGGGTGTCCCGAGCCGAGGACAAAACTACAGTCCCCGAGGGTGGTGGCAGACGAGGTCCCTTGTCCCCAGGCACGACAGCTCCCGCTAGCACCGCTCAGCGACGGGGGGACAACGGGGAGGGGACACGGGGGTCCCTGGGGCCTCTCTCTGGGGTGTCCCCGGGACAGGAGGAGCAGCGGGGTGGCCGCGGCCGGGGACCCCGAGCCGGGAACGCTGAGCGGGGCTGGCGGCGGATGCGACACCGGCGATGGACACAGGGCGGCGCGCCGGGCCCGCCAGTGCCACCGCGGGGACACTGCGGCCTGTCCCCTCCTGCTCACAGTCCCTGCTCTCCCCAGCCCTCGGTTCCTGTCCCCTCCTGCCCCCTTGGACCCTGACAGAGACCATGGGGTGGGAGGGGACAGGGACAGTGGGGCAGGAGGGGACATATCCTGTGGCAGGAAATGACAGCGCCATGGTCTCTGCCCCTCCTGTCCCCTCCCAGGGCACAGGGGCTGTCCCCTCCTGCCCCACTGTCCCTGTCCCCTCCCAGGTCCCATCGCAGGTCCCAGCAGGAAAAACCGGCAGCAGCCCCACACCTTGGGGACATGGTGGCACAGTGCCAGCCCTCCTGGGCCCACGGGACACGGAGTAACATGGAGTGACACGGAGTGACACACGGCTCCCTGCTGAGCCACTGTCCCCACCACCGTGTCACACTCCCAGCACTGTGTCACCTCCACGCCTTCCCAAAGTGTGGGGACTCTGCGGCACCCCGTGTCTGTCCCCCGCACGACTCAGGGGTCCCCCACGGGCTCCTGCCCTTGTCCCCCTTGTCCCCCACCTTGGAAAGTCACCGAACTTTCCGCCACCCCCAGAGCCACGCAGGGAACGCGGCGGTTGTGTCCCCTCGCCCGGGGACCGCCGCAGCCGGGGGCTCTGACGGGGAGCGGGGGGCGGCAGGAAGCGGTCGGAGGTGCCAAGGCACCCACAGCGACACCTTGTCCTCGGAGCGCGCCGGTGACAAACGGCAGGCGTGTCCCGGGCTGAGCGGCCCGGAGCGAGTCACTTCTCCCGCGTGGCCTTGTCCGCAGTGCTACCCACGCTGGGGACCCCGCGGAGCGGTTTCGGAGGAGGTGACACCGTGGGCGCTGCGCACTTTCGCTTTCCACCCGCGCGGTTTTCAGGGCGGCGTCACCTCCGGAGCGAGCAGTGACACCTGCGGAGCCAGCAGTGACACCTGCGGAGCCAGCAGTGACACCTGCGGAGCGAGCGGTGCCACCGCTGCCACCCCTCCCGCTGGAAATCGCCCCCCGCTCCCCGCTGCGGGCAGGAACGCTGGAAGCGGGGCTGGGAACGCCGCGGCCGCGGGGTTTGGGGCTGGGAAGGGATCCCTGGGGGTCTCTGCCCCCCCGGGCCGCTGGGATGGGCCGGGCCGGGGCCGGCGCCGGGCGCGGGGTGCTGGAGGTGGAAGTGTTCGGAGGGGACAATGAGGGGACGGTGCCACCTCCCCGGGAGGAGTGAAATCCGCCTGGAAGAAGAGTGAAATCCGCCTGGAAGAAGGGCACGGAGCTGCTGCTTTGCTCCCTCACCCTACCAGCACCCCCTGCATCCCGTCCTGCTCGGCCCCCGCTGCTCGCACCCACCCCGTGCCGAGCACGGTGGTTTTGATGCATTTTCCGCCCATTTCTGCTCTTCCCTGCAGGGATTTCATCCCGAGCTTTCCACAGGCAGGTGACCGGGGAAATCCCAGCAGGGAAATCCTGCCCAGGAACCCCCCCGTGATTCAAAGCGCGGCTGTGAGGGAGAGGGGGAAACTCGTTTTCCTAACATTCTGTCGAAAATGAGAAAGCTTCGGTTGCAAACGCACCGTGAGCAAGCCGCTCTGGTCGGAGGGGTTTCCCTGGGATGAGAGGAAGGGATGAGCGGGACAATGGTCATTCCTGAGGAATTTGGGGGTGCTCGAGATCCAGAGGATGGAGAGAGCCGGGACCAGCTCTGATGTGAAACAGGAACGGTTCTGCCTCGTTTTTATTCTCTTCCTCCATGGAACTGAGTCTCTTCTCACTCGTTTGTTGGCAGACCTAAACCTTCCCAGGCTGATGCCCGGGTTTGAGGGGTGTCCCACGCTTTGGGGTGCGTTCCCCAGCCAGGATCAGCCCTCGGCGATGCGGGGGTGGAAACCACGGCTGGAAAGGGCGAAGCGCTGGTTTTGTGTGCGGCTGTGGGATGAGGAACCGGGCCGGCGGGGTTATCCCGTGATTGACTTCCCCCGTTTCTCCCGGCTCGGCTCGTTTCCTGTAAACTGCCGCGTTCCCCGCTCGGAGCCCTCCCACCGCGGTCAGTCTCGGATCCCACTCGGGATCGCTCCCTGTCCCAGCCTGGACCGCAGGACACCACCGGGACAGACAGACAGACACCGGCGCGAGGCGGGTTAAACCTCGAGATCCTCGGGAAAAACGGGGAAAAGGCCACGAGGCAGCAAAAAATCGCTACAAACAGAGCTGGCACATCCCCGGCCGGGAAAATCGGTCCGACAAGGGATGAGGGCAGCTGCAAGCGAGCCGGGAGCGTGGCGGGGTTCCAGGAGCCCGATCCCGACTCTTGGATTCCCTGGATGGAGCCGTAAATGGATTTATCCTCGCTCCATGGAAAGGCGTGGCCAGGCGGCAGCAGCGCCTCTCCATCCCTGCAATCCCGGCTCCCGTGAATCCAGGGGTATCCCGGTCCAGAGGCTCCTTCTGGGACGGCTCTGTCCCCCCGTCCCAGCGGGAAAAGATTCCCAGAGGGATGCGGTGGGCTCTGATCCATGGGGATGCAGGATGGTCCCGCACCTCAAATCCTCCTCCTGGCTGGAATATCCCCAAAAATGATGCTGGAAAAAGAAACAAATGCTCCTGGAGGTTTTTGCTCGAGGCGTGGGGCCATCCCCGCTCCGCCCGTGCCGGGAAAAGCCTGGAAAAGCTGCTGGAATACCGGAGCCTCCCGTGCTGGAACACCTGGGTGTGCAAGGAGAGCTCAGGTCCCAGAACAACCCCTGGAGCAAGGCGGCACGGCCGCGCTGAGGGCGGGGACACCGAGGCCACAACAAACCCCAGCGCCTGCGCCTGCTCCGGCTTCGGGCTCTGGGATTTCAGGAAGTGCCCGGCGGGGACTGGGAGCGTGTCCCGGAATAAAACACAGCCCGCGGTTCGCTGCTTTTCTCGGGAATTCTGCAAAAGGCTCCGCGGTTTGCCCCGGCTGCTCCCAGGGGGCTGTGCTGGGGAGGGGGACGCTGCTGCAGCCCCTGGGCCTGTCCCTGTCACCCGGGGACTCCAGGTTGTCACCCGGGGACTCCAGGATGTCCCCCTGGTGCTCAACCCCGCGCTCTCAGCCGGATGCTCGGGCAAGAAAAGGGATTTGGGGCAGCCAAGCTGGAATTCTTGCTGCCCGCACCCCGCTCCAACCCATTCCAGGGGGCTCAGCACCACCTTGGGCGCTGCTCCCGACCCTCGTGCCCGGGGTTTCCCTGCGGAATTTGGGAGCTCTGGGGTCCCAGCGCTGGCACGGGCGGAGCCGGGGATGGGAACAGCTCGGTGTCCGTGTGCAGCACCCAAAATTCCCTCAGTGCGCCGGGCTGCTCTGCGCTGCCAGAACTCACAGCCGGCTCTGGAAGCCGCCCGCTCGCGGCTCCTGCCGCCTCCCTGCCCGCCCGCCGCCGGCGCCAGCGGGATTCTGTGCCAAAGCCGGCGCTGCGGAGCGAGGGAGGCAGCGAAAGGTTTCGCTTTCGGCTGCCAAACCCTCCCCGCGCGCATCAGCGACCTGCGGATGCCCCCAGTGCCACCCCCGTGTCCCCAGCGCCGCCCAGGCTCTGCAGCGCTGCCATCCCGAGGTGCAGATGGGGACAAAATCACCCGTCCCGAAATATTTCCCTGCAGGAAAAGGCCCGGCAGCGTCACCGGGATTAGCCAGGCGTGGATGGGGATGAGCCCCGAGCCAGGCCTGCCCTTGTGCCGCGGGGCTCTCAGGGCGGTTTGCGGCAGCGAGGGAGGGAGGGCATTGTTCTCTGCCGCTTTTGTTGGCACCTTTCAAAAGCCAGAATTCCCGTTCCCGGCCTCACCGCAGCCCTTTCCCCCCGCGGCACCAGCCAGCAGCTCGCTTTTCCCCAAAATCGGCTGAAAATCAGGAGCATCCCTGAGGTGCGGGGATGCTTCCACATCCCGAGGAAACCCTGCCGCTGCTCCCATCCCTCGCTTTCCAGGGGTGCTGCTGCCTCCCCCTTTGAATTTTCCAGCGGGAATTTGCTCCTGGAAGGCGCCAGCCTGAAGCGGGAACAGCAAACCCAGGGCCGGGGCTGCTGCTGGAGAGAACAGGAGGGACAAACGCGAGGGAAGATTCTGGCCCCGGTCATTCCGAGGGAGAAATACAGCGCTCTCCTGCTTTTCCCCACTCTTTATTCCAACCATCCGCTTTGGTTACAGATCTGAAAGGGGTTGGGGTGGTTTTTTGGTAGCTGTTGTGGTGGGTTTTTAAAATTTTCCTCTCCTCTAATCTGCCCCCACCTCCTGCAATATTATAAAATTCTACGATAGAGTAACGAGCAGTCACTACAATAAATATCTGTTAGTCCACAAAGTTAAAGTGCTTTGAGAAGGGGTGTAAGAAGCTCTGCCCTGGACTGGGGATGGGGAATGTCTCGGGGTTGTAGTGCAGTAGGAAGCTCTGGGCCGCCGGCCCCGGGCTCTGGCCGTGGCACCTCCCCGGGCCCCCGAGGCCCCTCGGGCTGTCCTGAGTGAGCGGGCCCGGAGCAGGAGCCGGGACAGGCTTTGGAAGCACGAGCCGGGGTGTCCCCGCCGCCCGGGGCCGGGGAAGGTTTGGGCGAGGAGCGGGATCCCCCCGTGCGGGGCGAGCATCCCGAATTTCACAGTTTAGTCTTGCTGCGAGACCTCCGAGAGTGCGGGGAAAGCGACCCCGGGCCCGGCCAGGGGCAGAGGCGGAGCCGGGCCCAGCGCGGCCCCCCCGGCGCCCCGAGATCCGCGTTCCCTGAGGACCCCCAGGTCCCTGCGGTGGGGGCGGCAGGGACACGGCCCCGCTGCCCGGCGGTGCCCTCGGGCTGCCCGCGGAGCGTTTGTGCGTCTCCAGCGTCTCCCCCGCGCCTCCCACTCTGCTCCGGACTCGGCTCCCACCGTCCCTTCCCGTCCCCTTCGGCCCGGCCTCCCCCACACCCCAAATCAAGTCACCTCCCGAGGCTTTTCCATGCAAATTCCTAACGCGGCGCCGGCCCCCGCGGGTTTGCCAGCGCCGATTCCCGACCTCCCTCCCACACCAAAGCCGCCTGCGAACAAAAAACAACAAACCGAGCCCTCGGCCCTCCGAGCCCTCCGGAGCAGGGGGTGTCCCAGGCCTGCCGACCCCAACATCACCCGCTAAAACCTTGGGAGGCCCCGGCTCGGAGGCCGAGGGCCGGCTCCTCCTCCTCCTCTTCATCACATGCAAGGAGCGGCCGCGCCCTGAGGATCAGTGCATGCATCGCCGGGGTCTCGGGGCCGCCACCGCCGCGGCCACCGCGTGTCCCCGAGCCCCGCGGCCGCACCCTCCCCCCGCGGCTCCGCCAGCGAGGCCGGCGGCGGGGAAGGCGCTGCTCCCGCGCGGGGCGGTTCAGCGTCCGAGAAGCTCAGAAACCGGGGAGCGGCCGGGCCGAGCGGGACGCTCAGTGGAAGAGCTCGGCCAGGGCCACCACGAGCAGCAGCTGCAGCCACGAGGCCAGCGGGGCGTGGGCGCGGCCCCGCTGCGAGAGGAAGCGCAGGCGGTCGAGCAGGCGCTCCTTGACCAGCGCCTGGCGGAAGCCGTCCTCCTCGGACACGCACACGTAGTGGCCGTAGTGCTCGCGGCCCACGCTGGGGATGAAGTGGAAGCAGTCCTGCTGCGGCCGCGACGTGTTGCAGCTCTTGATGAGCACGTCCTCGTGGTACCAGTTGTAGGTGGCGTAGTGGGACTCGATGGAGCAGTTGAGGTAATAGCGGGAGAAGGGCATCACCGAGATGTTCCGGAAGTCGTCTGCGGGGACAGCGGGTGAGGGACGGCCGGGAGCCGCGGGAGGGGGTGCTGCGGTCGCGGCCGCGGCGGGAGGGGTGGGGCTGGAGGGTCTTTGAGGTCCCTTCCAACCCTGAGCGCCCCACGGTGTCGCCACCCAGCAGCCCGCGGCTGGGGCAGCCCACAGGACTTTTCTCCCGGTTCAGTCCTTCCCACCCAGCTCGGGAAAATTATTTCTGCCAATTCCAGTTGATTCTAGAGGCATTCCCAGTTCCCCAGCGACACCTCCCACCATCCAAACCCACCCAAAGCCTGGAGAACCCAACAATTCCTGCCCCGACCGCAACATCCCACGTACCTTCCTTGACATCACCCCTCTGGCAACTGCCTCGCCACGAGTCCGAGTTCAGGTTCTGCAGCACCTCCCTGGGGGATGGGAATGGGAATGAGCACCGACAGAACATCGGGAAGCAGTGTCTCAGGGGCAGGAACCCCCCAGACCAGTGGGATGGGTGGGAATCCCTCCCTCCACCCCATTTCAGAAGGTTGGTGATGACCCAGCAGCAAGAAGAGGGGTTGGGTGCTCACACCCCTTCAGGGGAGGGATGGATCCGTGCAGGGGACCCCGAACCTTTGGGGTCAGCGCAGACACCCCAAACCCACGCCTGGGAGGGGAGCGCTGAGGGTGTGGGTGTCTGTCCTGTGGGGTCAAGGGGTAGGAATGGGAATGCTGAGGGCTGGGGTGTCTGTCCCGTGGGGTCAGGGGTTAGGAATGGGAATGCTGAGGGTGTGGGTGTCTGTCCCGTGGGGTCAGGGGTTAGGAATGGGAATGCTGAGGGTGTGGGTGTCTGTCCTGTGGGGTCAGGGGGTAGGAATGGGAATGCTGAGGGTGTGGGTGTCTGTCCTGTGGGGTCAGGGGGTAGGAATGGGAATGCTGAGGGTGTGGGTGTCTGTCCCGTGGGGTCAGGAGGTCGGGACAGCCCCCACGCACCGGCTGAGGGCCAGCGAGAGGCAGGAGCCGTTGGCCCAGCCGCAGTAGGGGTCCCTGGCCAGCACGCAGCTGTGGCAGTTGTTGCGGTAGGCCCGGCACATGTCCATGGGCAGCTCCAGGATGCGGCTGCTGGAGCCCACGTACAGCACGGCCTGCGGGGGAGAGAGGAGGGAACGGTCACTCCACGGCCCTGGAACACCTGGAGAGGGGCAGGAAGCACCTGGAGGCCGCGGGGATGCTCCGAGGGTGGAGCCCCTGTGCTCCGGAGCCAGGCTGGGAGAACTGGGGGTCTCACCTGGAGAAGAGAAGGCTCCAGGGAGAGCTCAGAGCCCCTTCCAGGGCCTAAAGGGGCTCCAGGAGAGCTGGAGAGGGACTGGGGATGAGGGATGGAGGGACAGGACACAGGGAATGGCTTCCCACTGCCAGAGGGCAGGGATGGATGGGATACTGGGAAGGAATTTTTCCCTGGGAGGGTGGGGAGGGGCTGGGCTGGAATTCCGAGAGCAGCTGTGGCTGCCCCTGGATCCCTGGCAGTGTCCCAGGCCAGGCTGGACATTGGGGCTTGGAGCAGCCTGGGACAGTGGGAGGTGTCCCTGCCGTGGGGGGCGGGACTGGGTGATCACTGAAGGTCCCTTCCAACCCAAACCATTCCATGATTCTATTCCCACCCCCCGGGGCTGGCACTGACTCCTCTGTCCCCCCCTGCCCCGGCGCAGGCAGGGACCTACCCGGGCGTGGTCCAGGATCATGGCCTGGATGGGCTCCTTGCTGGGGAACACCTGGATCTCCATGATGTTCTGCACCCCGTCCGGCAGCTCCACAACCTTGTGGATGGAGCCCTTGTCTGGGGAGAGAGAGGGGAGAGCCCCGCTGAGGGTCCTGGCAGGAGGTGACGGTGCCAGGAGGGGCCTGCCCGGGCTTCTGACACCCGGAGAGGGCTGGACTTTCCCAGAGCAGCATCCCGAGGGAGCAGGGCTCGGGAATCCTCATGGTTCACCCTCCCCCTGCCCAAGGAGATCCCCTCTCCCAGCCAGGGGGAGGTGAAGCCCAGATCAGGACCCACCAGGCTGCTCCGTGTCCATCCCACAGCCCCTCCCTCGGACCAGGCTTCCCACGGGGACCCTGCGGGGCACTGGTTGCCTCGAAACCCAGGATTCTGCACAATCAGACCGACGGCAGCACTCGCGGGCCCTAATCCAGCGCCAGCCACCCACCGGGAACCGGCTGCAGCTTTTTAATCACAGATTAGGAATTTACAACGCCCTGCAGGCCCCTCCGCGAGTGCCAGAGCACAGATCCCGGCACAGCGCCGAGGGAGGGAGGGACGAGCACAGCTCGGGGAGCACCGGGAATGGACGGAGAAGGATTTCTGCTCCGCAGGGCGAGCCCACACCTGGGAGGCGAGGGTGGGAGGGCCGTGCCCCCCTCCCCGCCGGGCCCCTCCCTCCCTCCCCCGAGCCTGGGGCGCTGCTCGGAGCCCGGCTGTGCCCACGCAGCCAAACTGGAAGCTGTTCCCGGCTGTTCCCAGCTCTTGGCGAGCCTGACGAGCACATGCCAGGCTGGGCACCGCGCTGCCCGCTGTGCCGGGGCTGTGCGGGTACCTGTGGCCAGGTAGAGCACGTTGTAGCGCCGGCCGTCGGCCGCGGCCACCGCGTGCACCCCGATCTTCTGATAGCGGTGCTTGTTGTGGAACAGGGGGCTCCGCGACGGCGACAGCGGCTCCACGCGCTCCTCCACCTCGGGGTGGCTGTCAGCGATCTTGAAGGTCTCGCTCGGGGTGTGCTGCCCGGAGGGGACGCACTGCGGCCGCAGGGGACAAAGGGCACGCTCAGGGCCGGGCTGAGCCCCAGGCGATGCCCGGGCGCGGTGCCAGCGCTGCCCCGCGGGTGTTGTCGCTGTGCCCATCCCCTAAGACCCTCTCTCCATGACGGGATCGGACCTTTTCCAGCCTCCTGGTGTTCCCAGCGCTCGGCTCCTTCCCGCAGCGTCCCCTCTCCCGCCCCGGGCAGGGCCAGCGCTGCCGGCCTCGGGACCCCCGCACCTGCCGCAGGTGCCCCCCCTCACCTGGCCGGGTTTGACCTCCGGGGTGGGGCCGGCGTAGCCTTTGAGCCGCGACGTGCGGAACACGTCATCGATGTCCCCGAAGGAGTAGACACAGACAGCAGAGCTCCCCCTGACGGGACAAACACCGGGTCAGGGGGACCGGGCCACCCCCTGCAGCCGGGGCTGTGTCCGTGGCCGCTGCGGCTGTTTCCAGAGGGAGAAAGGGCTGGGAGGAAGGGCTTGGGACAGGGCCCCTCACCAGGTGTTGGTGAAGAGCCCGTAGACCTTGGAGCGCCGCCAGTCGGCCGCAGGGACGAAGAAGACGTCCTGCAGCCAGTTGAAGTTGCCCTTGGTGACGGGGTCCACGCAGATCAGGGTGGCCTTGAGGAACGTGGTCCACTTGGAGGCTGAGAGGGAGCTGGTGCCTCCTTTGTCCTCCTGGGGGACAGGGACAACGGGGAGGGGTCAGGGCCTGGCAGAGAACAGCCCCAAACCCCCGTCCTGAGGGGTGAATCGGGAACTGAGGGACGCTGCCACCACCACGTTCCTCTGACGGAACGGGGAATTCTCTTCCCAGCGAGGCCGAAGGACGCGGCTGTGCCCCACTCACACTCAGTGTCAGAGGGGCCAAACGCAGCCTGGGCGAGCCCAGATGAGCTGGCACGGCCCCTGTCACCCCCGGAGCTGTCCTGGCTCCCACCCTGCCCGGCCCCCGAGGCACCTTGCACAGCTGGGCCACCCGCGAGATGTTCCTGGGCGCCTCGGGGCTCTTGTCCGGGTTGTCCTCGCGGAAGAAGTAATAAATCTTGTCCTGGTGGGGCTCCTCGTGCCTCAGCGTGGTGGCCTTGACAAACTGCGGGTCTGGGAAGGGAAGGGACAAAACCTGGACCTGAGCCACGTGGATTTCATGCGGGAAGGCACCGGGCAGGGAAAGGGACACAGCAGGGCCCCGGGGCAAGGACAGCTCCGAGCCCAGGCTCCCCCTGCCACCTCCCCAGTGCTTCCCACTGCTCTGATTCCTGCCTGACTCCATTCCCTGCAGGGAACAACTCCCCGGAGCCTGGGGAGGCCTTGGCAGCCAAGGAAACCCGAGTCCCTGCTGGCTCTGGGAGCTGTTCTGGGAGGGAAGGATTCCTCAGGGGCAGCAATCCGTGAGGCCGTTCCTGTTAATGCATCTCTGCCATGGCGGGCACCCCCGGGGCCCTCTGAGCACCCTGAGCTGCTATTCCATGGCAGGGAATGTCCCGGGATCAGACCTCTGGTGTTCCATGGCAGGGAATGTCCAGGGTTCCCATGGCAGGGAATGTCCCGGGATCAGACCTCTGGTGTTCCATGGCAGGGAATGTCCAGGGTTCCCATGGCAGGGAATGTCCCGGGATCAGCCTGGCAGCCCTGGGGCTCTCAGGTCTGGTTTGGTTTCCCCCTCCCTGTTTTATGCCGGCGCCATTTTAATTCCATTTTCCCCTCAATACTCCCCCATTTCCCGGTGTCTCTGGGAAGGCAGCACAGCCCCGTGGAAGTGGAGCCGGCTCCTCTCCCGTGTCCCCAGGCTGTCCCCGCACAGCCCAGCGTGGCCCCTGCCCGGCCGGGCTTTGCCGAGAGCCCCTGCCCGCAGTGGAAGTTGCCCAATGCCGCGGGGCAGCTGCCGGGCACTTTGCACAACCCAGTTTCCTTCCAGCACTTCGGAGGGACTCGCCAGCCTCGTTTCCCCGTGCCCTGAGGAAGGGGAAGTCGCTCCCGCGTGGGTTTGGGGCAGAGGCGAGCAGTGAAATCCCCGCGGTCGCAGGGCACAGCTGGGTCCCTCCCGCACCCCAGCATCCCCCACGGCAGGCCCCAAACGAGAACCTCTGCAGCTTCTTCTGCCCCAGCTGGGCTGAGGGGACGTTCCCCTCCCAGCTGTGGGGGAATGGGAATGGGAATTCCCGCCGGGAATGTCCCCCACTCACTCTGCATCACCGTGTCGCTCGTGTAGAGCTCCCCGCCGCCCCTCACGCGGCGGAAGCGAGGGATCTTCCCATTCTGCTGGCTCTTCTTGATGGTGGAGTAGATGTCCTGGCCTGTGGGGCATTCCAGCGGGTCAGAGGGGAAGGAGTGGGAGAAGGCAGCACGTGCTGGGCACAGGGACTCGCAGGGACGCTGGGTGTGGACAGGAATCAGTCCTGACACGGCTTCCCCAGTCCTGCTCCTTAAAGGGTGGTGGGGACAGACCCTCGGGAAGGACCCTCACAGGCCTGGAGTGCTGGGATCACTGCAGGCCCCTCCTTCTGAGCTGCCTCCCAACCCAAAATACTCCTAATTCCTGAATTTCCTCCTACACAGACCCCCCCATCCCATGCTCTGGTGAGAACAACCACCCTCAGGCCACACTCTGTGCTCCCATGAGGACAAAACAAGGAGCGCTAGGGCCACCCAGAGCGGGGGACGGAGCCCTGGGAGCAGCCTCAGCGTGGTTCTTTTTGTCCCAGGGAGCCTCTGTGCACAGCACAACCGCTGGAAAACAGGAAAACGGGAAAATATCCGACTCACCATCGACAACGACGAGGGTGTTGGAGTCAGGGGTGAAGGGAGCGATCCCTCTGCCGTCCCAGGGCGGGCTCTCCTTCCTCTGCGTCTGGGGGAGGACAGAAGGGGATCTGAGTGGGACCAGGGCCGGATCCCGGGGCAGGGCCGGGTGTCCCGGCGGGAGGGGAGGGTCCGTACCACATTCCAGCAGGTGGGAGCGCAGGCGCCGGTGCCGCACACCAAGAGCCCGTCCCCGTACTGCTCCACCAGGGTCAGGTAGTTGCGGCTGTCCTCCTGCGGGGCAGAGCGGCCTGTGAGCGGCACCGCACAGCCCCCGGCGCCGCTCGGCCTCCCAGAGCTTTCCTGGGTCCTCCCGGCTCTCCTCATCCAGAGGGAGCTCGTGAGGAGCACACACAGCTCCTTCAATCCCGGTGCTCCAGCCCTCCCCATCCTGCTGGTCCCTCCTTCAACCTCAATCCTCCCTATCCCGCTGTTCCCTCCCTCAATTCCAATCCCCTCCATCCCTATCCCGCTGATTCCTCTCTCAATTCCAGTCCTCCAGCCCTCCCCATCCCGCTGTTCCCTCCCTCAATTCCAATCCTCCCCATCCCGCTGATCTCTCCCTCAATTCCAATCCCCCCCATCCCCATCCCACTGTTCCCTCCCTCAATCCCAATCCTCCAGCCCTCTCCATCCTGCTGTTCCCTCATTTAACCCAAATCCTCCCTATCCCACTGTTCCCTCCCTCAATCCCAATCCTCCAGCCCTCTCCATCCTGCTGTTCCCTCATTTAACCCAAATCCTCCCTATCCCACTGTTCCCTCCCTCAATCCCAACCCTCCAGCCCTCCCCACCCCGCTGTTCCCTCGCAGGTGGGCCCTACCGAATTCCCAGGTGTCACGCACTGGCCTTCATTTTCCACTGGGAACTCTTCCTAGGATAAAGGAGAGGGAAATACTTCCCTTCCCGCTCTCTCAAAGCCAAGCAGGTGTGGGCTCCCCCACCCCGGGTGGCTGAAATCCCTCGGGAAGGCCGGGCTGGATCCCTGGGCTGCTCCCAGAGGGTTTGGGAAGAGGATCGGTCCCTGTGGGGAACCGCAGCGTTCCGGGAACACCGAGGGGAGGTTGGGGCCCAGGTGTCAGCCGGTCCCCGGGAAGGACAAGAAGGGGTCAGGACGATGCCAACTGCAGGGTTTTCCTGCTCTCTCAGCTCCCTGCTGGCTCGGAGCTTCCTGCCCGGCAGGAAAAGCTCCAAGGAAAATCCTCCCTGCGAGGCAGCGAGGACCTTGGGGGGATCCCACCCAGGATAGAACCCGTGGCTGACACCGGAGATTTCTGCGCACTGCAGCCATTCCTTCCTGGTGGGATTTTGCCTCCTGGAGGGATGGGACTGGCTGGGCAGAGACCAGGCTCTTCCAGGCCTGGAATGTGGGCTGGGAGATGGATCCTGGACACTTTTTAGAGGGTTTTGGTGCCTCCTCACCGTGTAGTTCTCGTGGGTTGCAAAGTCGTAGTAGTAGAGCCTCCCCTCACCCCCGACGTAGATGGAGGAGGTGTTTTCCTGGTGGAAGAACACCGGGAACCGCTCCCGCCGCGGGAACACATATTCCTTGGCCCCTGGGAAGAGCACGGGCGTCAGGGATCGGCTGCGGGAGCACCCGCGGCTGCCTCGCTCATCCCCTTCCTTCCCATGTCCTTGGAGCACCGAGGAGAACCGGGACAGGGGCTGGGAAGGGGAAAGGCGGGTCCCGGGCTCCAGCCATTGTCCCACGGGCCCCCGGGGACCGGAGGGCTCCACAAGGGAGAGAGGAAGCCGGGGAATTGCTGCAGGAGCTGCGATTGCAGGAGTGGGAGCTCGGAGTGCCCCAGCCCCGGCTCCGAGCGCTGCCCCCCGGCATCCCAGTGCCTCCTGCACCCCAGAGCGGGATGAGGGACCCCTCGCCACCCCGGCAACCTCTCCGGGAAATGCCTGAGAGATTTGGATCCTGCACCCTCCTTCCCAGGGCCAGGAGGGCAGGACGGGTTTTGGGTCCCCAGGGCCAGGAGGAAAGAACAGGGTTTGGATCCCCAGGGCCACGAGGAAAGAACAGGGTTTGGATCCCCAGGGCCAGGAGGGCCGGATGGGATTTGGATCCCCAGGGCCACGAGGAAAGAACAGGGTTTGGATCCCCAGGGCCAGGAGGAAAGGACAGGGTTTGGATCCCCAGGGCCAGGAGGAAAGGACAGGGTTTGGATCCCCAGGGCCAGGAGGGCGGGACGGGGTTTGGGTGCCCAGGCCAGAGCCCAGCTGTGACAGGGGAAAAGGTCACCTAAAGCCACAACTCTCGGGCTCCCTGCCCCAGACAGGAACAAAAAGTGGCCGCAAGGCCCCAGACATCCCAGCTGGGAGCAGAGCCGCACGCCTGCCCCTCTGCCCTTCCTCTTTCACAGCCCGGCTTTTCCAGCTGCCCTTCCCTGCAAACACCCCCCTTCCCCGCTGCCTGCCCAGCTCAGCCCCGCACTGCGGGGGGGGCTGTCCCCTCCGGGGTCCCTGCTGTCCCCCCGTGGGGTCCCTGCTCCCGCAGCCACCTCTGGGCAGCCCAAAGCGCCGAGGGGTGCGGGAATGGCAGCACAGGGATGGCTCCAGGGATCAGGGCTGCCCTCGGCTCAGGCACTCCGAGTTCAGCATTCCCTCTGTTCCCTCTCCTGAAGCAGAGGGGCCTCTGCCCTGGCAAGCGCTCCCAGCTCTCAGCCAAGGGCCGGGAGCGCCGGGTGATTAATGAGCGGCACGTGGCCCTCGTTATTTATAGGGCTGGCACTCGGCGGGCGGGAGAGGCCAAGCCCTGCCCCGAGAGGGAAAATAGAGGTCACGGGGCAGCTGAATTCCTGAGGGTTCGTGGGGTTGTTCTCAGCCCCATCCCCACGGGGTTGAACAAGCGGAGTTTTCCCAGCAGGGCTCGGGGAAGCTGCTGGAACCACCCAGGGCCGGTTTGGGGACACGGCTCAGGGGACACGGCTCAGGGGACACGGCTCAGGGGACAGCGCCCTGTGGGGCCCTAGGCCAGGAGAGCCCGGCCAGGTTCCAGTCCCTGCCGGTCCCTGTGCCCTGCCCAGCCTCCCCTGACTCTCCCGTGTCCAAGGATTTGGGGAAACTGCTGAGCTGAGTGGGAGGAGCTGGCACGGAGCCCTTCAGCACGATCCTACAGCCAGGCCTGCCCCCAGCCAGGCTCAGTCTCAGCCTGCCCAGGAGAGGAACAACCCCCTTTTCACCCCCTCCCTCCCCAGCAGGCCTCACAAACCCCACTCTTGTGAAGTGCCGTGACCCCGTCACCGGCACACCTCGAGCAGGTCTGGCCAGACCTCACCAAACTCTGCTCTCGTTTGAAACCTCCAGCCTGAAACTGCGGCCAGTCCAGGCAAACCTCCCCCGGCAGCTCCTGGTCCTCCACCTCCCCTCTCGCACGCCTCGCCCCTGCTGCCCCGGGGCTCCTCTGGAGGCGCTTCCCGAGTTTCCCGAGCCGGGCGAGCCGCGCCAACCTGCGAGGGGGCCCCGCTGCTCTCCGCAGAGCCCAAAACAAACCAGCCCTAAACAACCACTTGGCCGGCGCCAGCGCTGTTATTTATCCTGCAGCTCCCCGGGGACCGCTGTGAATCACGGAGCGAGAGTAAACAGCTCTGCCAGCCAGCGCCCGCCAGCCTGAGCTCGCTGCTCTGCAAAGGGAGCCTCCAAAGGGGTCCGAGAGCTGTGCTGGGGTCCCTCTGCCTCTGGGGCGGCCCTGCATAGCTGGGCCTAAGGCAGGGAAGTGATTTCATCCCCCTCACCTCTGCTTCTCCTCTGGCAGGATGGGGGAGCAACCCTGCACCCCCAAAATGGGGGGGGGTCTGAGGTGTGAACACCTTCAAGAGGTGAGGATGAGGAGGCAAAGGGCATCTAACGGCCCACAGCACTATGAAATCATGGAATTGTTTGGACTGGAAGAGACCTTAAGGCTCATCCGGTTCCACCCCGTGCCATGGGCAGGGACAATTCCCACCGCCCCAGGGTGCTCCAAGCCCCGTCCAGCCTGGCCTGGGACACTGCCAGGGACAGGGCCGTGTCCCATTGTGTCCCAAAAGAACAGGACACGTCTCTCCTAGCGAGCCCAAAGCTGCTGGTGACACTGGGAAGGAAGGCTCATCCCCTTGGAAGGGGAAGGCTTGACCCTGCTGTCACCCCTGCTCCCGAATCCAACCCCGGGGCTCCAGGGGACACCGGGCTCGTTCCCAGGGCCTGGCTGACCCCGCCGAGCCCCTTTGCCCGGCGTTTGCTGCCAGCGCCACGGCAGTGCGGGCATCAATGGCACCACTGTCCCTGCAAACGTCCCTGCTCCGGCGGCATCCCGGGGAGAAAGGGCGGCTTTGTGCTCGGAGAGCTCCGCGCCGGAGGGGAGGGGAGGAGAAATATCAAACCAGGGAGAAAGCGAGCCCGGCGCATCTCGGCAGGGTGCCTGGGGGCGAGGCAAGGGAGCGGGGAAGGGAACCGGGAGATGCAATGGAGAGAACGAAGCAATTCCAATTCCCATCAGAGCACAGCTTTGGTGACACCGCAAACGGCTCCGTGTGGGCCCGAGAGCACCTCGAGGAGCACCAGAGCATCCCAGTGCATCCCAGAGCATTCCAGAGCTGGCTGTTCCCACCTCCGGAGCAGAGGCCCGGCGTGGGCTGCAGCCTCTCGAGGCAAACTCCATCATCCCGGCCCGGCTGGGGCTGAGTCAGCGCCGTCCTCCGTCTCCTCGCTCCGGCATTCCCGGCTGCCAGCGGCTCCCGCGGCCCAGACGCTCCTTAGTCACCGGCTCGCACCGCTCCCGGCTCCGGGAGGGGCTGAGCTCTGTGGGAATGCTGGGGCTGAGGCAGCCCGGGATGGAGGCGATGGTGTGGAAATCAGGAATCGAAACACAGCTCGGGAGAAATGAGAGTGGAAGAGATGAGGGCAGAACCCGCCGGGCTTTGGGAGCTGATGCGGGCGCCAGGCTGATCCTCCAGCTGCTGCCCACAAACCCCTGTTAGGCGGGAATCACCTTGGGATAGGAGCGGGGAGAGCAGGGGTCTGGAATTGTCCGCTCCCTGGAATAGTCCATCCCCTGGAATTGTTCATTCCCTGGAATTGTTCCTCCCCTGGAACTGCCCATCTGCTGGAATTGCCCACTCCCTGGAATTGTTCATCCCCTGGAATTGCCCATGCCCTGGAATTGTCCATCCCCTGGAATTGTCCATCCCCTGGAATTGTCCATCCCCTGGAATTGTCCATCCCCTGGAATTGTCCATCCCCTGGAATTGTCCATCCCCTGGAATTGTCCATCCCCTGGAATTGCCCACGCCCTGGAATAGCCCATCCCCCGGAATTGTTCATCCCCTGGAATTGTTCCTCCCCTGGAACTGCCCATCTGCTGGAATTGCCCATCTGCTGGAATTGCCCACTCCCTGGAATTGCCCACTCCCTGGAATTGCCCGCTCCCACACGGCACCTGCGCTATCCCGGACCTGCCGCAGGACAGGGACACGGGGCTGGGCCAGCAGCACATGGAAATCTGGGATTTCCTCGTTCGCAGTGACGAGCCCTGGCAGCGCAGCGGAGGCAGCCGAGTGCCGTTCCCGACTCCAGGCGATCCGCCCGGAGCGGCAGCGCCGTCACTCGCGGTGGTGGCCCCGATGGCACCGCCACCTGCTTCGCTGCCCGCGCAGCGCACGGCGGGCACGCTCCTGCTCCGAGCATCCCCCGCCCTGCATTCCTGCCTGCCTTCCTTTTCCAATCGCCGCGACACGTTCCGGCCTTGATGACAGCACGGAAGGCGCGATCCGGCTGGGATCGGCGCTGGAGGAAGGAGGAAAAGCCGCCTGCTGGGGCTGACGCGAGGCTGGGAATGAGGGAGTGTCCCCTGGACGTCAGCCCGACACCTGTCCCGGCTCTGAGTCAGGAGCGAGCGCCCCGGGCTCTCCACATCATCCCACTGAAATCAGGAAACCGGGAGCCGCCTGGATGCGGTGACAGCGATCCCTGTCCCCGGAGAAGGCCGGATGTGTGACAAGACCCAGTTTTCCCGGGAATGTGATTCAGGTCCTGACTGAGTGACGCCCGTTGGGGTCAGGATTCCATCCCAGTTCCCGCATCGTCCATCCCAGTTCCCGCATCGTTCCGTCATTCCCTCAGGCCAGGCCGGGAGCGCAATCCCTGCATTTCCCACCTGCTCCACCCTCTCCCCCAGGGCAGTCACAGCGGCCACCTCAGGGCATGGGGGACATCCCACAGCGTCCCGTCCATCCCTGGAGCAGGGCTGGATCCACCACAGCACTCCCATCCCGCTGCCTTCCTCCCCGGCTCCACCACGGATGCCAGCAGGAAGCCAAGCTGCATTTTTCTCTTTTTTTTTTTTTTTTTTTTTTTGATGATCTATAAATTCCTAAATTGAGGCATTTCAGGAAGAATATGTCTCCAAGGAGCTGCTGTGCTAAGTTTTCCTTCCAGCGTGACTGCGCAGAGGGAACAGAGTGACACGAGGGAACAAGGTGACACCAGGGAGGCACGGGAGGGACAGGGAGGCGCTCCCAGGAGCGGCTCCTTCCCATGGGATGGATGCCTCAGGCACGGGCTCCTGGGGCCGGCAGAACCCGCAGCAACGGGGTTTTTTATAGGAACAACCTGACTGGAAATGAGGCGTTTTGGGCAGGTTCACTCTGACTCGTCACGCAATAATGAAAGGGTTGTGACTGCAACCAGCACCGCATCTCGTGAAAAGTGACACATTTCACATTTTGTGGACGCGTTTTTGAGAAGGAGGTGAAACAGAAATCGCAAGAGGCAAGAAATGCGTGGAGGTCACTTCCTTCCCCCTGTTCCCTCCTGTCCCCGGCTTCTGCCGCCTGTGCCCTGCCGAGCTGCGCCCCCGGAGTGGGGCCTGTGCTCCCCGGGGAGCCCTGGGCTGGGCCCTCAGACTCCCCTCTGGAGAAGGAGAGGCCTGGAAGGGCTGAGGGATCACTCGTGGGGCAGCCCCGCAGCATTTCGATTCATCCCGTGCCCCACCGTGAGTCATTTCTCAAGCGAAGCAGAAGAAGCAGAGCAGAACCGACACCTCCAGGTTCCCGTCCCATCCCCCCCAGAGCCTTATCAGGGTCCAAATCTCATCCTGGTCTCACTTTCACTCCCTCCCCGTTCCCCTCCTGCTCAGCTTGGAGCTGACTGCAGCGTGGCCACCAGCTGGTGCCTGGCACGGCACTTTCCTGTTGGTGCTGGTCCTTTCCTGCTCTCCCCGAAGGGAGTGGGGACCCCCAAAACTCCTGGGGAGCAGCTGTGGAAGCCAGGCAGCCAGAGGGCTCAGAACATTCCCCGCTCCTGGTGTCCCGGAGCTCGCAGCTCCTTGCCACGGGCAGACCGTGGCTCGTGTCCATCCCACCCCCGGAGCCGGAGGGCAGCGTCTGGAACGCGGATCAGCGAGTCCTGTTGGAATTATCGGTTCCCTCCCACGTCCGGCTGGAATTATCAGTGCCCTGCCACGTGTTCCAAAGGCAGCCCAGCCTCTCCCGTCCCCCCGGGGCAGGGCAGGGCCGGGGCCAGGTACGGCTGCAGCCTCTCCTTGGCCGCAGCTGCATCCCAGGAGCGTGCCCAGGAAGGATGGAGCACATAAATGGTTTTCCAAAGTGCTTTCCCATCAGCCCGGGGTGGGTAAAAGCTCTGACCGGAATTTTCCCACTCCCTCCATGCTGCAGAAAAGGCTGTGGTTCCCGAGAGCCAGCGGGGAGGAATTGGGCTGGGGGCTGCTTTCCTTCCCCTTTTCCAGCTGGGACCTGCGGGAAGCTCCGGCTGCTGGCTCAGAACCAGCACGGGGCAGCACAGGTGGGGGGAGGGGGACAGAGGGGACCCCCCAGCCCTAAAACCGCGCTCAGGGGCCCGGGAGCTTACGGGAAACCTAAAAAAAGAGGTGTGAAAGGCCTGGGGGGAAGGTGCCACTGGGCCCCCACGTTCCCAGCCCCACAGGCTGACACATCTCACACCTCCCTCTCATTCCAAGACCCCGGCCAGGCAGGGCCGGGGTTTCTGGCCCTGCCGTGGCCCCGAGCCGCGCTGGAGATGAGCAGCGATTCGATTCATCTCCCGCCAAGAGAGCTCCGCCTGCTCTCTCCTCGCCTTATCTCTGCCTCCCGGCGCTTCCGAGCTCCCTGCGCAGGGAAGGGCAAGGCCTTGCGGGCCCACCAAGGCCAGCACCCTCCCCTCGGCATTCCCGGCACGTCCTGCTTTCCCCTGGCTTCTCCCCCGCGTTCCTGCGCTCACGGGGTGCTCGCTGTGCCCTGGAGGGATCCCTGCCATCCACAGCTCCTCTGGAGCCAGGGGAGCAACACAGCCCGCGTTATCCGGGGTCCATCCCGCTGCCAGCCCCCGTGCGCTCCCCGTGCCCGGCACAGCACGCTCCCAGCACTCAGATCTGCTTTTTTCTCAGAGTCACGCTCCAAAGGCAATATCCTGGCACATCAACCATTCCCCAGCTATTTCTGGGAGCGCCTTGGCAGCGGCCTGGGGGGGAGCTGGGGCAGCAATGAGGGAGGGTAAAAAAAGACCCTTTTGGTTTGGTAGCTGAGCTGCTGGGCTTGGGATTGCTCAGAAGCTTTTCTGGGAGCTGTGCTGCCGCTGTCCCCTCTCTGAGCAGCCTCCAAGCTGGAGCTGGAATTGATCCCAAACACCCACTCCGCGAGCAACAAAAGGGACCCCTAACCTGCGTCCCGGGGGGAACAAGCCCTGGATTCAAAGCTGTGCTCGCCCCACGCTCCAGGAATGCTGGAATTCTCCTTATTAAACACCAAATCCCTCGCTGGCAGGCTCGGCAGCAATTCCATGAATACTAACACGGCCCCACTCTCCCCTGCTCGCTCCCCCCCCCATAATTATGCAGCACTGGAGCTGCAAGGCGAGGCTGGAGCCTTTGATTCCGTGGATTTCTGCCACGCTGCAGGTACGGCGCTCCTGGCCGAGCCGCTGGCTGCACCCCGCGGCTCGCAGGGGCCACATTTAGAGGCAGGTTTTGTGACTTCCCAAGGCTCTGCTCCGCAGTGGCGGTCCCAGGCTGAGCCGCGCTCCCGGCGGGAGCTGGGCAGAGGCAGCCTGTGATTATGGAATTCTATCCCACGGCCAGCGGAACAATGGCACAAGCACCGCTGGATGTTGTGTCAACGCAACAAAGGACGGCTCCAGCGGCAGCCGGGGAGCCCCTCCCAGCCCAGGAAAGTCAGATCCAGGCATTGATTTCCCAGGAAAGGCCTTCCAGGGGGCAAAACCGACCCCAAGCAGCTCCATCAGCATCCACCAGCAACACAACCCCGCTTCATTGGCTTCCCCATCCCGGCTCCCCGCAGCTGGAAAAGCCTTCCCGGGCAGCTTCTCCCTGCACAGGGGTGGGCAGAGGGCACGGCAGGTTCCAAGGTGGGAAGATCCAGAGTTGTTATCCCTGTGGAACACAGGTGGGGTGTTTGTGGCGCAGGCCCTTCACAGCGGGATCAGGAATGGCCCTGCCATGCCTTTCCCAGAGGGATCAGGAATGGCCTTTCCCAGTGGGATCAGGATCCCTGCTGTGCCCTTTCCACACCCTTTTCCGTGCCCTTTTTCCAGCTCTCCATGTTGCTGGAGGCTTCCCACACCTGCGGTGAGCTCCAGGTGGGTGCCAGCCCTGGGACGTTTGGGGTTTGTGCCCGGGAATGCCACGGAGCCCTCCCCAGCACCCCCTTGGTGCCTGCTGGCCCCCAGCAGCCAGACACAGGATCCCCATTCCCCTCACGTCCGGCCCTGGCTGCAGTTCTGCATTTCCCAGACTTGGAAAGCCTCAGGGGCAGGAATTGGAAACCAGACACTCAGAGCAGACTTCCCAAAACTCCGGGGTCTGAGCAAGGCCACGGGCAGGGCTGCTGCCAGCAGGCCGAGGGTAGATGTCCAGCTGGCACCGGCCGTGAATTCCTCAAGGAAACTCCCAGAACTCCTTAAACTGCAGTGCCCTCTGCCTCCCACAGCACCACACCTGGCAGAGGGGAATGTTTGACCCCAGCCGATAGCCAGACACGGAATCGTTGCTGCAGGGGGGCCCTGACCCACGGGACAGGGCTCAGGCCGGGCAGGGGACAAGGGACAGGAGCAGAGCTGCTGTTAAGGGAGGGATTTATGACCCCAAACCTGTGCCCCCCGCACCCAAACCGCTCCAGAATCGTGGCAGATGCTTCCCCACCCAGCTCCTGCGGCACTCCCACGGCCCGGGTGCAGCTGGGCCGGCAGGAAAAGGGTGCCCAGCAGCAGGAACCAGCCCTATTCTCGGAGCAGCCAGGAATAGCCGCGTGCCGGCGGACGGAGGTGGCTGCAGAGCCCATTTCCCACTCCTCGCTCACCTCCCAGGCCTTTTCTGGGTACGAGATTTTCCTTAAAAAGCACCTTGTACTCTGCACTTAGATTTATTTTGTGCTCAAGCTCAGATTTAGTTTGTGTTCAAGCGCTCAGGTTTAAATTTAGTTTGTCCCATTTAAGTCTGACTGCATCACCCACAGAACACCTTCCCAGGCCAATTTTCAGCAGTTCCATCCCAAATTGGTTGGTGCAGAGCTGGGAAGTTGGTCAGGAATTGGCATCTGGCTCCCTTTTCCAGCCACAACTTCCATTAGTCGTGCCCTGCCTGTTGTTTTTGTGTCGTGCTCTTGCAACAGGAGGTGGTTGTGATTCATTCCATTTGTTTGGTTTGCTTTTCTTCTTTTTCAATCTGCGCACAGCAAAACATATTTCTTCTTTTTTCTTTCTTTCTTTTTTTTTTTTTTCCTTTTTTTCCCAACCAACATTTTCTGCTCCCAGCATCCCCCAACCCTGTGAAAAGGAGAAAATAGCACTGCTGGGAAAGCGAGCAGCTTTCTCCTGGAAATGGTGATGCTCCGAGAGCTTCGTGGGAAAGTGTCCTACCAAGATGTTTCACACCATGGGACCACAAAAAAAACCAGAGATGCTGTCGCTGAGCAGGAAAAGCTGCTGCTGGCACCAGAAATCCCTTGTTTGCCACAACAGGAAGAGATGAGGACCTTGCAGATCATCTCATCCCATCATTTGCCATGTGCAGGGACACCTTCCACTGTCCCAGGGTGCTCCAAGCCCTGTCCAGCCTGACCTTGGACACTTCCAGGGATCCAGGGGCAGCCACAGCTTCTCTGGGCACCCTGTGCCAGGGCCTCCCCACCCTCACAGGGGACAATTCCTTCCTAATATCCCATCTATCCCTGCCCTCTGGCAGTAGAAAGCCGTTCCCTGTGTCCTGTCACTCCACCCTTTATCCCAAGCCCCTCTGCAGCTCTCCTGGAGCGCTTTCCAGAAGGTTCTGGGGTGACACGGCCCCGTCGCTCCCCGCAGAGCTCCCCCAGCTCGCTGCCAGCCCTGCTGACACAGCTATCCCAGGCACGGAAGCAGCCAAGCCTAGCAAAGCCCAGGAGCTGTTCCAGGCAGCCCAGGCGGATTCCCAGAAGTGCCATTCCCGGGGCCCGCTGTGTCCCGGGGCCAGCTCACAGAGCCAATGTAGCCAAGGGTCAATCGTATAATTTCTCTTTTCCCTCGGGGACCCGCTTATCTCAGCACCTGCTCCTTCCAGCTCACCTGTTAATGAGCTGGGAATAATTAAACAGCCGGAGCCCATCCCACCCCGCGGTGTAAAGGCAAACATCCGAGTTTTCCCTCGGCTCGGTGCACGTGTGGCTGAGCAGGGACAAATCCCTGAGAGTGGCAGCGCTCACGCCGAGCCGGCGCTGCTGCCACGGCCCCGGGCTGCACGGCCCGAGGCAGCCCGCAGGCTCAGCGCTTTCCCCGTGCTCGGTGACTTTCCGGTCAGCAGCCAGCCAGGCTGGGGTCTCCCCTCCCGCTGCCACCCCCCTCCCCGGCCCCGGGACACGCGGGAGCTGCGCCGAGGAGCCAAAGCTCCGTGTGGGATGGGATGGGATGGATGGGGCCGCACCTTTTCCAAAGGGAAGCCCGGACGGTCAGAGCTTCGCTGGAAAAATCCAGGGAGGCAGGGGAGGATGGGGAGGGAAGGGATGATGGCAGCACGGTGCCGAGCTCAGCCCGGAGGGGACTCGGCGTCCGGATCTCCCTCCGCGGGACACGGGGACGGGCAGCAGCCGGGAGACAGCCCCGGGCCGGCTGCGAACGGAACGGGGCCAAGGCCCTGCCAGCAGGAGCGACCCGAGGCGCTGGAGCGCCGAGCAGCGATGTGGAGCTGACCTCTGCTCCCGGCTCCGCCAGAGGAGGGGATCCTGCAGCGTCTGGAGAGCCCGGCAGCGAGCGCTTGCCCGCGGCGAGCCGGGGCTGGCCCCTGCGCCGGCCGCTGGCAGCGCTGGGAGCCGGGGAACTGCAGAGCACTGAGCTCCAAAGTGATGGGAATTGTTAATCCAAGAGCTCCAAGCACCCAGACAGGCCCACCGCGTTCCTTTGTCTGCAGGTCTGAGCTCAGGGCTGTGCCGCCTCAGCCCGGTGACATTTTGTGCCCGTTCACCGCTTCCCCTCGCCTACATCGCACTGGGAACTGCGGGCAGAGCAGCGGAGGGGCTCCGGGAGCTCCGGGGAGGGCAGGGCTCTCCCTGCATCTGGCGGACGCAGGGAGACTCCGGGTGTCACCAAACCCACCGCAAACCGGCCGAACGAGACTTTTGGTGCCACAGACTCGCCGGGCACGGTGCTGGGGAGAGGAGCGAGGCTGAGAGCTGCAAAAGCAGCTGCAGCTTTGCCCAATTTCCTGCTGTGCCCCTGCGCTGCAGGCAGGGAGGGATCCCATCCCTCCTGCGCAGAGCCCGGCTCTGCCCAGCCCCACAAACTCCTGCCCTCACCGTCCCCAGGGCTGCAGCACGTGGAGGTGCCTTTGCCGGGCTGCATCACCTCCTGCTGCTGCGGGGCTGTGGCGCGTGGCAAATTTAATTAGGGGAGAGCTGCCAGCTCCCGCAGAGCCCAGGGCCGGGGCCAGCCCTGCACCACCGCAAGCGCAGCGCCGGGCCCGGAACGCGCTCCTCGTCCAGCCCCCACCCCCGGAACGGGGTGCCGAGCTGGAAACCAGCCCTGCGGCTGCATCCCCCCCGCACGGCGAGGGCCGGGCTGGGAGCGGGGCTGCAGCTGCAGCAGCCACGTGCTGAGCGCCGGCTCCGCCGAGCGCGCTGAGCTTTCGCTGCGCCCGGAGCATGGGGAAGTTCACCGCGGCTGCTCGGCCACAGCAGCCCCTGGCCCAGTTCTCCACCCTCCTCCCTCACCCACAGACCTACTTGTGGAGGGTAGAGGTTATACCGAGGAACACGGGAGCTGTTAAATAGGACACGGCTCACTCCCATCCCTCCCTGACTGCAATCCCTCTTGGCCTGGCGCCCTGCTGAAATAATTAGCGGCACAGATAAGAGCAGAACGGAGATAAGCCGAGCGGGTGAGTGTCCTAGCTCTAATTGGTTTCGATGACAGGTCCTGGCGGCCTGGCTCAGGTGAGGGACAAATGACAGCACAGGTGGGGATCAGCCGCTCCGTCCCTCCCTTTCCCTCCAGGACAGGCATTTCCAGCCGCGCCAAACCCCGACACTTTCACTGTCCCCTCTCGGGGCGGGGGGAACCTCCCCGGAGCAGCAGCTCCTGCCCCACTCCCCCTCCCTTCCCCAGCCCCTTCGTTTGCCTGCAGCCAGCACCGGTGACGCCATAGCGGAGCAACCTCCCCTGGCCTGCGTGCCGGTGCCTCTCCCCTTTGTGTGTGACAAGGTGACAGGCGGGGGCCAGCTCCGAGCGGCGCGCACGGCCCGCACCGCCGCCCCCCGCGGCCCCGCGAAGGGCACCGCAAACGCCGGCAGAGCAAGAGCAGATGGCGCGGAACAAACCGGGGAAAACGGGCGCGCTCGGAAGTTGCCAGGGAATGAGGAGCACAGAGCAGCCCTTGTGCTGCAGAGCCCGGCGCAGCCAACGCCAACGGGGTCTTTGTTCCAGCCGGCCTGGAGGGGATTCATCCCAAAGCTTGGGAAGCGCGGGGTAAAACCAGCGCCGACACGCCAGGCTCGGAGCTTGAAAACATTTCTTTGTTCGGGTTTGCCGAGATCCAATCTGGTTACAAAGTCCTTACGTGCCGTTTGTAAATTTTCCCGGAGACCGGGGGTCCTCCGCAAATATTTGCTCACCAAACTCATCTGCGGCAGGCAGGGCGAGTTAAATCAGATGAATAAGTGCATTAACTATGTAAATACACTTCTCGTTTCTGGAGAGCTGCCTCAGAGTTCGGGGAAATATATTCTGTGGCTGCCTCAGAGCTTTTTGACAGCCTTTAATACGTCCAGCTGATAGGGGGGAAAAAAGCGCTTTTTGACAGCCTTTAATATCCCCAGCTCGCAGGGAAATGCTTTTAAAACATAAAAAAGGCAAGAACAGTCTAAAAATCCAATTAAAAGCCAGAAGCCTGAGCCCACAGGCGTTTTAGCTGGCTTTAAGGAGAGCCGAAAGCCTCCCCGAGGAAACAAAAGAAATAAAAATAGCCCAACTCCGCTCGAAGGACGAGACCCAGGTAGGAAGGGGCCGGCGCAGGGAGCAGCCGCATCCCGAGGGCGCAGCCCGGGACTCACCTTGGGGAGCTGCGATGATCCTGGGGTTCACCTTGGGCCGCGCCGCCGCCCAGGCGCCCAGCTGGCCGAGCCACAGGGCCACCAGGAGGGCAACAGGCGACCTCCTCCTGCCCATTCCTACTCCGGGAGCGAGCCGGGAT
The DNA here is from genome assembly GCA_013397795.1 of Orthonyx spaldingii. Lineage (NCBI taxonomy): Eukaryota > Metazoa > Chordata > Aves > Passeriformes > Orthonychidae > Orthonyx > Orthonyx spaldingii. The sequence goes on along the minus strand of VZTJ01002872.1, from coordinate 84,405 downwards.
CGGCGGCCGGGCGGGCTGACAGCTGCATCTCCCCCTCTAGAAAAGGGTGGCCGCAGCCAATGGCGGGCAGAGGGTGGGGCCGAGCAAACACAGCCCCGCTCCCAGTTCCCGAGCCCCGACACTTCTGCTCTGCAGCTTTTACTGGGTTTTTTTTTGGGGGGTTTCCTCCTCCTCCTGTAATGGGGAGTTGGTAGCTTTGTTCAGCCTTTGCGTACTGGGAAAACGCCGCAGCTGCCCCACGGTGCGCAAGAACTTTCCCCGGGGGCTGCGGAGGGGAAAATCAAGGTTGGCACGAGTGAAATGGGGATGGAAACAGGGCTCAGAACAGGGGCAGAGAGCGGCGACACAGAGGGAGGGGGTGGTTACAGAGGGGGATGTGCCGGGGCCAGGCCCAGGTGCGGCGGCAGGAGAGGAACAGCTGGATTGGGAAAGGAACAGATGGATCGGGAGCGGCACAGCTGGAGCAGGAGCCCTGGCAGGTGGAGCAGGATGCCGCAGGGCTGCAGCGCGTCCTGTCCTGTGTGCCAGCAGGAAAGGGCCACTCCTAGGGACACGCAACTGTCACCACGGGCTGCCCACACCGGCACACACCCCTCTCCCGAGCACACGTGCCAGGCAATGCCAGCCCGGGGCGGACGTGGACACGCGCTGCAAGCCGGAAAGAAGGTGAGCTCAAGGTGAGCCCTTCCCGAGCATCCCAGCCCTTTGTGATGCGGATGATCCCCGAAAGGACACCCCGAGCACGCCCCCGCCTGCGGAAAGTCACCTCCTTTTCCCCACGAGAGGCCGGGAAGGGCCGGGAGCCTTTGTGGCGCTGGTTAATGAGAGGAGCAGGGCATTCCGAGCACGGAGAGCGAGCTGGGACGTGACCGGAATGGCAGAAGCCCACCGGGAACGTGCAGGGATGAGGCGCAGCTGCGCCCTTTAAAGTCGCGATTGAAGCTCGGCCCCGGCCCTGCTCCGCTCCTGGCGGATGAGCAGCGGCAGGGCAAGGGCGGCACTCTGGAGGAAGCAAAAAAAAAAATTAATGAGCCGGCTAATGGTGAATTTTAAGGAGCCACAGGGATTTCCCGGCGCCTCTTTGTGCGTGTGGGTTCATCTTTCTCTTTGGCCACGCAGCTGCCGGGGTAATTAGAGGGGACAACACACACTCACTCTGCCTTCTCACTTCTGACGCGGTGATTCCCGGCCTCGACGCGCTCTGTGCTCACCCCAAAGCGCCCCAGGGGCAGCTGCATTTCCCTGTTTGCTGCTCGGGCTGCCAGACCCCGTTGGCACTTGGTTTCCAGCAGGGAAAAAAGGAGTTTTCTCCCCGAAAAACACCTATAGGGTCTTTCACCTCCCCCCCCCCTTGTCCCTACCCAGCAGCTGGGGGCGCAGCATGGTTTTAGCTCTTAGGTTGGGGATTTTTGTTCCACCTGCAGTGAAATCCGATGTTCCTGTGAAATAAATTTAGCCTCGAGCTCCCTCAGGACTTTAGGAGTGTTCACAGGATCCCAGAGTGGTTTGGGTTGGGACCTTAAAGTCCACCTTGACACCTTCCACAATCCCAGGCTGCTCTAACCCCATCCAGCCCAGCCTCGGACACTTTCAGGGATCCAGGGGCAGCCACAGCTGCTCTGGCAGCCTGTGCCAGCCTCACAGGGGAGAATTCCTCCCTGGAATCCCATCTAAGCCTGCCCTCAGGAAAATGAGAATGTGTGGGAGCATCCCACCCTAAACGCTGGGAATTGAAGAGTCTTTGTAAAATCTGAGCTCACACCCGAGCGTCTCTGCCCTCTCCAGGAGCTACAGCTCCCCTCAGAGTCCTGCCCTCCTCCCGCCAGGGCAGCGCCGTGACCGAGCAGCCGGGGCGGCCCTGGCTCCCAGAACCATGAGATCATTGCTTGGGAAAGCCATTCCTGCACACGGGCAGGATGTGGGGAGCACATCCACAATCCACAGGAAAACCCAAACCCCAAAGCAGCTCAGCTCCCCATCGCCAGTTTCCAGGCGGCTCCAGCCCCGGCCCAGTCTGCAGGAGGCGTTGGACACGTCCAGGAATGAAGGACACGCTTCCCAAAGCTGGGAAGGAGCTCAGGGGAACGGTTTGTTTGCTCAGGACCACATGCCATCGGACTCCAGCCCCCTCCTGCAGGCGATTCCGTCTGCTCCGCTCCAGGATCAGGAGTTCCCCAGCGCAACTCGTGAGCAGCTTTTTCCCAGATCATGCGCCTCGCTTCCAGCATGGATCAGGAGGCAGCCTCCCCCAGGAATCTTGTCAGAAGCATGAAGCACAGATTTTTCCCTGAAGAGGAACAGTTTTGTTCATCACAGACAGAATGTTTGTGGCCCAGGCAACCCAGCTACCACGAGAGAGCTCAGATTGCACTTGGCACCCGGAGCAGACACGCGGTGATATCACCCACAAAACCAGATCTGTTCCTTTCACGCAGCCTCAGGCAGGAATGCGACCCTTGGAAGCACCAACACAGGCGGATTTTCCACGGAAAAAAAGCACGAGAAGACAAATCTTACCCCTGCAAAGCCAGGCAAGACCTTTGCCGTGCTGAGCCATCACAGAGCGGGTGTGACACTCACAGCCACTGCCAGCCCCCGGGAGAGACGGTGCTGAGCTGGACAAAGGGCTGGGGATGTTCTCCAGGCATCTTTTCTGTGATCCCTTCCCAGGCAAGATTGGGATGCTGCACGTTTTGGCCCAGAGTTGGAAAATCCGGTGCTAAACCTGCGGGAGGGGCTGATGGCCCGGGAGGTCGGGACACAACTGGAAACACCTTTGGGAGATCAGAGCTCCCGTTCCTTACCCGCTGCATTTTGGGAACAAGGCACTGATCAGGCTGGATCTGGAGTGGGAATCAGTGAAATTCCCCTCACAGCTCCTGTTGGTGCTGACAGCCCCTTCATTCCTCTGCTGACAGAGCGAGGAGGGAATGAGCAGAGCAGAACATTTATCAACTGCTACATTTTCTGCTCTCCACACCCAAATCCTCCTCTCCCCACTCACGTTCCTGGCAGGCAGCTACCAAAAAACCTCAACCACCTCTCCCCAAGGCCACAGCCCCGCAGTGTCTGGGGACTCCCCAGCTCTCCAGGCTTGTCTCTCCAAGCTGGATTGAGTCTGAGGGCTCTCATCAGTTGGCACAACTTCCCCCCTTGGTCCTGCCAAAGCACAGCACAAGTGTCTCTAAAGGGGCCCAAATGTGCTCAGTGCCACCCCCAGGGCTTTACAGACCACTCAGGAAAGGGGTGGAGGAGCCGTGTGCCCTCAAGATAAGATTTCCCAGTAGATTTCACCCCCCAAGATAAGATTTCCCAGTAGATATGACCAGAAGGAACCTTGTGACCAAGCTGATTTGCACTCAGTGATTTTGAGAACAGCCCAAAACCCCAGCCTGGGACTTCCCTTCTTCCTCCTGTGCCCCCGAGGAAAGCCCAGGGGCTCACCCAGGCCCTTCCAGAGCAGTCCCACAATGTGACTCGCTGGTCACAGGTCCTGCCTGAGCCCTGGCCACAGCCTCAGCCCACCCTGGCCATCAAACCCCTCTGGGTGGCACAGGAGCGTCACCTGCAGGTGTCATATCCCCAGTGGGGGCTCAGAGGGGACTCACTGCTGGGGCAGGAAATGAGGCAGAGGTGCCAAAGGCTTCAGGCAGAGTAAATAAAGTCCAGTGCAGAGTCTCACCCAATTAAAGCAAGGTTAAAACAGAAAAAAAGAAAAGTAATAGGTGGCTTTGTTCAGCCACACTCCCACCATGAGAGCTGCACTGTCAGCTCCATCTCCCTGCAAGGTTCCTAAGGTCAGACTGTTCTACTTCCCTGGAATTCCTGGTCCTTCTTTCCCAAGTGCTGTCCTGTGGCAATGGCCACGTCTCAGACTCCCCACACTGTGATTCCCACATCTGCCAGCGGCTCTGGAAGGCCCCAGGGATGGTCCAGCACCACCATGCCCTAAGCAAGCTGATAACATCCCTTTATCAGCCCCTTCAGAGCCACCAAGTCCTCCTGGCAAAGTTAAGGTTTAATCCCTCTGCAATCTGCTAGCCATAACATCCGCTGGAATTTCAGCCCACATTTTTCTGCAGGGAATCAAAACAAAACTCACCTGGGTCCTCAGAAGCTGCTGGGAAAAGTGCCAGAGCCCTCTCGAAGCTCACAGGGCTCATAAACCCGAGTGGAAGCTGCTCAGGAAAAACAAACTCCTTCCCACTTGACCTTGGAGCGCTCAAGTGCTTCCAGCAGCGTTGTGTGTCTGGTCAGGAAGGGAGGGACAGGCAAGAGAGGGCCCATGTCCTGCTCCTCCTTCCCAGTGTGACCCCCGAGAGCCCCCCTGGGCCCGGTGACGCACAGGGACAGTGGCTGCAGTGACTCTGAGCCAGGCCCAGCACCAGGCCCTTTCCTGGCCATCAAACACAGGCACTGCTCCATCTCTTCTGGCAGGAGAGCAGGGACAGGAGCTCCCCCTGTGCTGAGCCCCTTTGGCTCATTTTTCCACTGGGCTGGGCAGGGAAGGGCTCTGCTTGCATCCTGTCCCCCATCTGCCCTTCCCTGTGCTGCTGTCACCTGCTTCCCATTGCTCACAGCCCGTTCCCCCGGGCTCCTTGGGGACAGGGATTGCAGGAGCAGCCGGGTCAGACAGGAAAACAGGGATGGGAATAAAGGCTGTGAAGTCACCCGACCAGACAGCAGCTGGCAGAGCTGGGGATGATTAAATGATGTGTAACTGAGAATCCTCTGGGGTCAGGGCATTTAATGACAGGCAGCTAAAACCCCGGGCAGGAATCCTGCGGGGACGGGGCAGGCAGCAGGGCTCCCTCCCTGGAATGGTGCAAAAAAACCCAGCACTTCTCTCCCTGGAATGGGGCAAAAAAAACCAGCACTTCCCTCCCTGGAATGGGGCAAACCCACCCAGCCCCACAGAGGGAAACGCTGTGGAGAGCGCCGGGCTGGCTCAGCTCCGCTTCACCAGCAGCTCCTCCTGCTCCAGCCACTTCAGGAATGATATTTTTCCTGGCTGCCCTGCTCCCCTGGCTGCCCTTGTCACCTCTGGCGGCCCCAGTGGCCACAGGCACCCCGAAATTAAGCCTCAAAGCTTTGCTGGGAGCCAGGGAGGCCCCGGTGCCACAGCTCCTCCTTGCAGCTGCTGGGCAGCCTTGGGAGCTGGGGCTGCTCCCCAGGACTGCTGGGGTGACACAGAGGCCACAGATTTACCTCTTTAAAGGGAAAAATCGTGTGGGGTCTGTTCCCAACACCCCACCCCCGGCTCTAAAAGTCCCCAAACCTCCGACAACCAGATGATGGAAAATCTCTTAAAATGGATTTTTCTCTGCTCACCCCACTCCAAAGTTGTTCTCCAGTCTCTGTTCTTGGCCACTGCAGGAAAACAAGGAACTGTGGCTCCCATGTGATGCTTTTATGGCTCCCAGAGTGGAACTCCACAGCTCAAACTCATCACCTGAATTAATTCATCCCTGCTGAACGAGCAGACCCTGCTCTTAAATCAGCAAGGCATTTATTTCAGAGATAGAGGGGGAAAAAAACCCTCTCAAAGGGATTTTGGGACACGTTTATGGATATTAGGACACTATAAATATAAAAGGGAACATAAGGAAATAGAAATATTCTCACAGGGTGACATTTTCAGCCCATTTTTGCTCTCACCAAATTAAAATAGTTGCCTTAAAATCACCCTGGTTTTTATTGTGCATCACGCGGGCTCTCAACTCTGTAACCTCAAAAGGGTGCTTTGAGGGCTGAAATCAGAGCTCCTTTTTTGTCACTTCTAACAGGAAAATGGTGATTCATGCCGGGAACGGGACCAAACCCCACAGCACACAGGTCACTGGGAAGCTGCAGTGTGTCACCTGCCATGCCTCTGGGCTCTCACCTCATCAGTTGTCCCAGTACCAGAACTTTCCTTCTTTCTCCAAAGTTTCCCTGAGAAAAAGTTAAGATCAGGATGTCATCATTGCCAAGGACACCTCTGTCCCCTCCTATTTTGTCCCTTTCCACAGCCTGTCCCCTCCCTGAGACCCCTCAGCTCACTGAACCAGCACAAAGCTGCAAAAGGAAGAAAAACTCAAATTGTTTATGTGCTTTGGCCTTTCCTGCAAGGACAAAGCTGGAGGCAGCCAGGAAACCACCGAGTCCTCTGCAAAGAAAGAAAGTTGATGGGCAAAGGCTCTGCCAGACAAGTTCCTGCTGCTGCTCCTGCTGGATGTACCTGCCAGGCTGTCCAAGCAGATCCTGGAGCACCGGGGAAAGTCACCTTCACTGATTTTCTGGAATGAATGTGCCAGGGAGCAGCTGGGGAGGGGGCCGAGGTGTGAAACCCCAGGATGTGATGAGGACAAGCTGGGAATACTCAGAGCTGTTGGGCTGGGGGAGCAAGGAACAAACATTATCCCATGGAAATCTGTCCCACGTGAGCCCTGCGACATCAGAAACCGAGGCTGAGGGGCTCGAAACTTCAGTGACTTGGGCTGTGCTGCAAGAAGGCACCCACACACCCCCCTGCAGCAGGGATGGCTCCAACACCAACGTCTGCTCCCGGGATAGCTCCTGTCACCCGCGCTCCCTTCCCACAGGGGGAGGCTCCTGCAGCGCCCGGAAAGCAGAGCAAGGGGGAAGGGGGGCTCACACAGCTGGAGGCTCTGCCAGAGCCACCGGGGAGATTCTGCTCCATCTCCATTCCACCTTTTTGCTGGAAAATTAATTTTCCAGCAAAGCAGAGTTAGGGGGAGTTAACTCCCCCCAACACCACTTTGCTGGAAAATTAATTCCCCCCAACTCCACTTTGCTCCTCAGGGAGGAGATGGATCGGCCCAAAACGAGAGAGACAAGGAGAAAAAGGCCTCTGGGAAAGCAGAGCACACATGGTGCAGAGCCCAGCCAAGCCCCCACCCCCTCCAGGTGTCCAGCGAGGGTCAAGCAGCAGGATGAATAACAGGATTATGGAAAACACGGGAGGAAAAGCAGCTGCTCCCTCCATCCCTGCTGTAAACACCCGCTGTTACAGCCTCCCCTGCCAGCCCCGCCGAGGCCAGGAGGGAACCGAACCAAGAGCTGCTCTTTGATGTCACAAACAGAAGGTCCCTGCTTACGTTTGGGAGCTGTGGCCTGACCTCCTCCTGTCCCAGGCTGTCAGCCAGCACCTCCCAGTCTGCTCCTGGTAAAGCCTCAGCCACGGCTGGCGAACAGAGCGTGGTGGGAGCCGGGCACTGGGGCAGGAGAGGGATAAACCCAGAGCCAACCAGGGCTGATCCATGCCACTTGCAAATGTGGGAGGAGTGACCACGGGTGGGGCAGGAGGAGGGGAAGGTGCCGGGACACCAGGGAGGGACCACAAGGAACAGGCACCGCAGTGTGCTCCTGTTCTGCTGTGTTCAGCCACTCACAGTCGGTGCCAGGGACCTGAAAGCCCCCTCACCCCAGCCCCGCCGTGGGCAGGGACACCTCGCACCAGGCCAGTGTCCAGCCTGGCCTGGGACATGCCCAGGGCCCCGCAGCTGCTCTGGGCACCCCGTGCCAGGGCCTGCCCGCCCTCACAGGGAGGAATTCCTCCCTCATACCCAACCTAACCTTGAAGTTCAAAGCCTTTCCGCCTCGCTCTGCTGCTCCGTGCCCTTGCAGAGCCCGGTGAGCGTCACCCCCGCGTGCCAGCACCGCGTCCATCTGCGGCTGGGGGCGGGCAGCGCTCACCTGGCGCCTGCAGGGCCACTCCCAGCCCGCTGCGAGCTCCCCTCTCCCGCCGGAGCTCCCGCAGCCGTGCAGGAGGCGGGCAGAGCCTCTCCCCCCTCCCCGCAGCTCTCCCGGTGCCTGCTCGCCCGGCACGTCTCTCTCTCCCGGGCGAGGGAAGCGAGGCACACGCGTCGTGAGCGGCAGCGCTGCCAATTCTCCTCTGCCGCAGCCAGTGCAGCCAGGGAATGTGCCTGAGCTGCCGCTCGCAGCCAAACGCTGCCATTTGGGAAAGGCATCAGGGAAAAGTCACTTCCCTCCCAAAAAATCCAGGCAGTTCTCAGCTCTCCGGGGGCGTGGGGAAGCAGAAATAGCAGCAAAAACGGCTTTGTACCAAACGCGGGGCAACAGAGGGATCAAATATCCCAAGAGTGGCACAAAAACACCATTTTGCACACCGGTGAGCCCTAAATCGAGAACGAAGGTGGTACAGGAAGGCAAACTGGACACCCAGGAGAGCCTGCAATGCTTCCCAGCTTTGGGCAGGGGCATCTGCGACCTGGCTAATCCGCAGTGATCCCGGGAGGATTGGGGGCTGGCAGCAGGGCTGTCTCCCCCCCTGGGCAGGGCAGGGCAGGGCAGGGAGGAGGGAGGATGCCGTGCATGTGGCTCCTTCCTGCCCCTGCGAGCCAGGAGCCAGGGCTCCGGGGATGGCAAGGGATTAATCAGTTTCCTTAGGCATAAAAGCCGTGCGTGCCGAGCTGCCGAGTGCAGGACCTGGGAGGGTGTCTCTCAGCAAAGCCATTTATGTCCATCACATCTTATCTGCTACAGACCGAGGCACAAAAACAGCCCCTCCCTCCCCGGGGCATTAATCCTCTCGACAGGATTAACGCCTATCAGCCCCGGGCTCCCCGGAGAGAACAATCCCGCATTTGCTGGGTGATACTGAGATGCTATCAGCAGGGATCACAGGGCTCGCAGAGGAATTAGAGGGCAGCACAAGCAGCCTGGAGGTGAAGCAGGAGAGTGTTCTCAGCGTTCTCTGCTCGTGGCAGGCACGGTGGCATCTGAGGAGAACCCGCTCCCGTTTTCATGCCTCGTTAATCCCCGCGCTGCACTCGGAGCCATGCCAGGCCCAGCTCCAGGCCTGGCTTTTCTCAGCTCCCACCGACTGCAATTACAGGCAAATGCCTCTAATTGGCTTTGCAGCCCAGGAGCTGGGCACGTGCTGGCACCCAGGAACAGAGGGCACTGGAAAGCATTGGCTGCAGCCAGACCGGGCTGTGTCAGAGGCACTTCTCCAGCTCACACCCAGCCCCTGTCACTTCCCTGTCACCGTCCCCTCGTGGTGGCCCTGAACTGCCATGCCCCCTGCTGAAGCACCACCTCCCACAAAGGCAGAGGCCTCGGGGATCTGGAACAGAACCGGGACAGAGCACAGCCCACACAGCAGGCAGGGGGCTGAGCACAGTCCATTTAATGCAGGGGAGCACAGGGTGGGCCAGGGGTGAAACAACAGGGACAGGTCAAAGGGTGCAGAGCTGGAGGGGCCACGTCTCCAACACAGAGCTGCCTCTTCCTTTCTCCGAGCTGGACAAAGTGCTGAGGTCTCGTCCCTGGTGGCCAGAAGGAGGAGGTTGCAGACAGGATCTGGAGCTGCCCTCAGTGCTCCCGGCTGGAGAGAGCATCCCCATGCTCAGCGCCGGGGCCAGGCCTCGCCCGAGGAACAGCGCAGCACAACTCACCAGTCCTGACAAGGGTTTAGGGGGCCCCCCCAGCAAAGATGAGCTCCAGGGCAGCCTGGATGTCCCCTCCAGTGGCCTGCAGGGCCCGCAGGCTCAGCTCGTCGTCATGGATGCCCATGTCTCGCAGCTGCTGCAGCTGGGGCTGCCACTGGCTCTGCTTGCAGGAGAGAGGAGAAGTTCGGGTGGATGTGAGAATCCAAGCAGGAACAACAGCAGCCTTTCCCACTGCCCACTCTTCCATGCTGCACTCGCCCACGCTGCTGTGTGCAAACAGCTCCTGAGAGCTCAGCAATGCTGCAAAGCCCCCACACCCACCACCCTCCACCCCAGTGCCACCCAGAGCTTTGGCAGTGTCTGCGCTGCCCCTCCCAGATCAGTGTCCTACCACAGGAGGCAGCTGGAGAGCCCTGTGCCAGTGGGATTGGGGATTCCAGGGGCTGACACTCACCTGGAGGCTGGGCTGCCCTGAGGCCTGCAGGGCATGTTGTAGGGCCTGGCTGAACAGGTCGTTGGTGATGGGTGTCCCTGACTGGACACTGGATGACATCGGGGATGTCCCGGAGGAGTGGCCCTAGGAGGAGGCAATGGATCGGGAGAAGGCTCACAGGGACCAGCACAGAGCAACACTGGAGCATCCCCCATCCTCAATCCCCGTGGAAAGGAGCTCCTCCATGCGGGAATGAAGGCTCCAGGTGCCCCAGATCCAGACCCTGGGTGCTGGGATCATATGAAAGACATGGATCACATGGATTTTCACAAGGAAATGAAGCAGCCAGGTGTCCCAGACCCCACCAGGACTGGTGCTGGCTGTTCCCTGGGTGCCAGGGGTGGGATCAAATGGAAGAGAACTCATCCCTGAGGGAATGCAGAGCCTGGTGTCCCCGCCCTGAGCAGGACTGGCTGTTCCCTGGGTGCCAGGGGTGGGATCACAGAGGGAACTCAGGTGTCCCAGACCCCACCAGGACTGGTGCTGGCTGTTCCCTGGGTACCAGGGTGGGATCACAGAGCAAACTCAGGGGAGCCAGCCCTGAGCAGGGCTGGTGCTGGCTGTTCCCTGGGTGCCAGGGTGAGATCAAATGGCAGAGAACTCATCCCTGAGGGAATGCAGAGCCCGGTGTGCCAGCCCTGAGCAGGGCTGGTGCTGGCTGTTACCTGTGTGCCCGGGGTGGGCGTGTGGGAGCTGCTCTCAGGGGTGCTGGCCAGGGCCAGGGCGGTGGCCAGCTCGCTCTGGGTGATGGGCCGGGGCCCCGCAGCCCCCGCGTAGCCCAGGGAGGCCGGGCGGGAGCCGGACGTGCTGCTGGAAGGGGTGGACCTCGTGCTCTGCGTGGAGGGAAGGAAAAGCACCAGCTGTGATTGTTGGTCTGTGCTCGTTCCCACGGATCCCTGTCCTACCATACCCCAAACTCCCAAGTGTGGAACTTTTGAAAGCCAAACATGCCACGAGTGGGATGTGCTTTTTTCCACAAAGGCAGCTGTGAAAACTCGCAGGAAACCTTTCACCCTATCATCCATCAGCCTCAAGCCAGGGTGATATTAGCCTGTAACAAAACAATTCCCCGTTGACGGGCACGTTTTTGGCCCAAACATCCAGTTTTTCTTACAGAACGCTTTGCCCTATGGCAAGGAAGACTGCAGAAGGGCAGGGATCAACATTCCCGTGCTCCATCCTCATCCAGGTAAAATTTGGCTATGAGGGCATTTCCTGTGCTCCATTTTCCTGTTGTGTGTTCAGCACTGAGGAAAACCCTCTCCTGAACAGCATGGAAGCAGCCAGGATCAATATGTTTGTCTCCACATCCCCCTGGGGAGCCAGAGCAGCTCGTGCTGTTCACCAGAAGGGAAGGGAAAAGCTCGGGAGTCTCCGAGCTACAAATTAAACCCAAACTGCAAATTAAACCCAAACTGCAAGCCCCAAAGAGGCTTTCCACCCAATCTGGCTGCTCACCTGGTGGAAGTCATCTTCATCATCAGAGAGCCCCTCAAAGAGAAAGCCACCTGCACCAGAAAGGGGAACAAAGGGATGTGGCAAACAGGCAGGAATCAGGCGCAGGGTGACAATCCTGTGGCGTTTCTGGCTGAGCAGCCAGGACAGAGGCCTCAGCAGCGAGTTGCCCTTGCAGCCCTGCTGTTGTGGGATTCCCTGGGCGCCCTGCAGGCGCTGCAGCAGCGGTTCCTGCACTCCCCCCGGGCTGGACATACCTGGCATGTCCCGGTAGGAGCCCGAGGCCATGGCCCGGGAGGACGTGTCCGGGGCGGGCAGGGGGGTGCTGCCGGCCACCGAGTGCAGCACCAGCACGATGGCGTTCACCAGGGCGGGGTGAGCCGGGATCAGCCTGCACGGAACGGGGCACGGGTGAGCTGGGGGAACCCAGAGACCAGCCCTGAGTGCCTGGGGCACAGCCACGCCACCCACACCGCTGCCGTGGCTGCCCGCACAAACTGCTCAGGGAGCCGGGAATCCCCCTGGAATCCATCCTGGACCTTGTCTTGGCTCACCAAGGATCTTTCTGGATTCCAGGCTGGACCTTGTCTTGGTTCACCAAGGATCCTTCTGGATTCCAGGCTGGACCTTGTCTTGGTTCACCATGGATCCTTCCGGACTCCACACTGGACCTTGCCTTGGTTCCCCAAGGATCCTTCTGGATCTCAGGCTGGACCTTGCCTTGGATCTTTCTGGATCCCATCCTGGACCTTGCCTCAGTTCCCCAAGGATCCTTCTGGACTCCATGCTGAACCTTGCCTTGGCTCACCAGGGATCCTTCTGGAATCCATCCTGGACCTTGCCTGGTTCTCCAGGGTTCCTTCTGGATCCCATCCTGGACCTTGCCTCAGTTCCCCAAGGATCCTTCTGGACTCCATGCTGAACCTTGCCTTGGCTCACCAGGGATCCTTCTGGAATCCATCCTGGACCTTGCCTGGTTCTCCAGGGTTCCTTCTGGATCCCATCCTGGACCTTGTTTTGGTTCACCAGGAATCCTTCTGGACCCACACTGGACCTTGCCTTGATTCACCAAGGATACTTCTGGACCCCACACTGGACCTTGCCTTGGTCCACCAGGGATCCTTCTGGATCCCATCCTGGACCTTGTTTTGGTTCACCAGGAATCCTTCTGGACCCACACTGGACCTTGCCTTGATTCACCAAGGATACTTCTGGACCCCACACTGGACCTTGCCTTGGTCCACCAGGGATCCTTCTGGACCCCACACTGGACCTTGCCTTGGTCCACCAGGGATCCTTCTGGATCCCACACTGGACCCTGCCTTGACCCCACGTTGACCCTTCCATGGCTCTCATCCCCCACACACTCTCAGGGGAGAACTCTCAGCTGTGAGTAACCACATCCAGGTCTGACCCCATAACCTGGAGGCAATGATGGCCCTGCCTCCCACCAAGCACCCTCTGATTTAATCCCAGTGGTGGATCCTTCTCTGCTGCTGCTGAGGGAGCAGCAGAGCTCTCTCCCAGCCAGGGGGACAAAGGCACTGCTGAGTCACTGCCCCAGCTCGGGGAACTTACGTGTCCAGCATGCCGGGGTCTGCAAAGACGGAAAACAGATCCTTGTCCTGCAGAACTCCTGCAAAAGACCAGGAAAGGCAGTGAGACAGGATACGAATAACAGGAGCCAGTCACACAAAAGCCACAGGGACAAACAAGGATTGTTTTCCAGGAACTGAGTCATGAGTAAACACCACAAATACTCTCATTGTTCCTTTGTCTTTCTGGAGAGGCTGTGGGCCACAGCCACACACCCAGGGGACGGGGCTTTTGCAGCAGATCCGGGGGGAGCTCCACCCCAAGGGCAGGAGGGAATGTGGCCCCCAGCTCCCTGCAGCCAGGCCGTGACTGCATCCCAAATCCACCTGCCTCAGGCTCCACCATCACACAACAGGCTGCATTTAATGAACCTTTGCGCAGCACTTTGCAGCAGGGAGAAAGCACCCATCCTTCCTTTCCCTGATCCTTCTGAAGCCAGAACCCATCCCCACTGTTCCCTGACCCTTTTGAAGCCAGAACCCATCCCCAAACATTACCCATGGAGCACAAGTGACACCTGAGCAGTCACTGACTCTTACACTCCACAAAGACACAAAAATTGAGGGTTTTTTTCAGACAAGGAGAACTCTCCCTTCTCCCTTCAGCCCAGATTTGGCTCTCTCCCTTCCCCCATCAGGAATCAAAGCTTTCCTCAGATGCTCTGGATCACAGCTGGACTCACCCAGAGCCACAGGGTCGCTGCTGAGGCCGGGAGTAGCCACAATGATCTGATCCAGGGATTCCTTGTTTCCCAGCATCTTGAAGACCTGCCAGGGAAAGCACAGCAGAGCAGGAATGTCCCCTGGCCAGGCCACACTGTGGGATTGTCCCCAGAGGGAGGGGACAGCCAAAATCCCCCTGGGAGCAGAGCAGGGAGCCCCACTCACGGCATCTCTGTAGGCAGGGCTGCTGTGCAGGGCAGTGTGCAGGACACGGAACTCCCGGACTGCTGCCACCTTATCCACGGGCTCTGAGGGGGGAAACACCACAGCAAAACACAGCTCTGCCTCTGCCAGCCCTCACAGCCACCTGACATCCCCCTGGGACTTCCGTGCTGCACCAGGGATTCTTTAGTATCCTTGGATGGGGCGCAGTTACTGCAGAGTAATGACTTACTGCACTCTGAGATCATAAAAATACACAGGAATATCCTCCTACACATGCCATTCCAGGAATGCCAACTCTAACTCCTCTCTCTGCACAGTCAGGCACAGCAGGAGCACACAGCAGCCTGCTCATCCCTGGGGTGCTCCAGATTCCCTGGCAACGCCCTCAAATGGATCACAGGCAATTCAGGAAGGGATGATCCCTCTCCACGCTCCACAGCTCATTCCTCAGCTCTTCTGTCAGCAGGAAAATGAACACCCATGTGCTGCTGGTAGAGGTGGGGAGTTCCCAAACAAGGGGATTCATTCCCCTGGAAACTTCCACAGGAGCGAATCCCGAGAGCAGCTGTTCCTCAGTCCCTTATAAAACACATCCCAAGGAGATCCAAGGGGAAATCCCCACGGTTCCTCACCTGGTTTCTGGTCAGGCTCGGGCCAGGACTTGCGCAGGACATGGACAGTGGAGCCGGACTGGATTCCATAAAAATCCAGGGTCTGGTCATCCCTCAGCTTCCGGCCACAGTAGATCAGGTCTGGGGGGAGAAACAGCTGAAAATAAACACCTGTGGCCCTCTCAGAACAGGCTGGGGGTCTTTGGGTGTGACTTAGAGCCCTGGGGGTTACTCAGCAGTTGTAGCTGCTCCAACTGGCCAGGGAACAACACAGGGAAGTTGTGGAGCTGAGAATCAGCAGGGAAATCACAGAGCTGATCTAGAGCAGGTGGCAGAGTCACCATCTGCGTAAGAGCCAACCTCTGTCTCAGTTCTCACGAGAGATCTCACAAGGACACAGAAGTGTTGGGAAGCCCAAACATTTCCTAACCAGGGCACTGACACGGCTGGAGCACCGCGGTCCCAAGGAAACAGGGAAGGAACACCGAACCCTCCCAGCAGCAGCAGGATGTGGTATCCCGGCCGCGGCGAGGACGAGCCGAGGGTGTCCCCAAGCGGCGGGACCGCGCCAGGCCGGCGGCGGGGCACGCACCGATGAGCTCGGGGTCCGGCACGGATTCCTGCAGCTTGCCCGTGATGAGCTGCTTGAGGTGCGAGATGCTGCAGCCGCCCAGCGGGCACTCGCCCAGCTCGGTCTCCGGCAGGCGCAGGATGGATTTGGGGGCCAGCGGCTGCTCCGCCAGCTTCACGGCGATGTGCCACTCCGGCAGGGCCATGGCAGCGCCGCGACCCGCGCCGCTCTGCCGCGGGGACACACCCGAGTGAGAACCCACACACCCCGAACGCTAACGGGCTCTCGGGGCGCTGTGTCAGCCCCCGCCGGCGCCCACAGAGCCCCGGGCCCCGCCAGCCCCCGCCCCGCCCCCCCGGCGCTCCGGGGGCCCGCCCGGGGCCCCCCCTCCCC
>VZTJ01002872.1:30515-65159 GCA_013397795.1 Orthonyx spaldingii | reverse complement strand
AGGAAGGAAGGAAGGAAGGAGGAGCTGAGGCGGCCGCGCACGCACCGGCGCGACCCGGCACGGCAGGTAACGGGGGAACCGCGCGGGGGGCCCGCAGCGGGGCTGAGCGGGGCGGTTCAGGGGTCGCGGCACGGCCCCCCCGCCCTCGGTATTTCCGCCTGAGGGGAGCGAGGGTTGGAGCCCGCGGTCATTCCCCCTCAGGCGGGGGCTCCGGTAAAGCGCGGGGGCTCGTTAACGAGTGATTTACCGGCCCCGCAGCCCTCGGTGCTGCTCGGTCCGGCTTTAACTCTTTCAGGTGGTTCGCGCTCGGAAAAGCTCTCCCCGAGCGCTGCTTCCTAATGAAGCCGGTTAAAAACCGGAATCAAAGGCGCTGCTGGATGAAAGGGCTCGTTAAAAGCGGACATCGAGGGGCTGTTCAGTGAAAGGGCTCTCGCGGGGTTTTAAAGCCCCGCCGAGGCTGGGGCGGGTGGGTGAGCTCGCTGCTTGCCCTGCCTGCGTGGGGGAAGAGGCACAAAAAGCGGTGGAGAGACACCGAAAGTGACGGGGGAGACACTGAAAGTGACGGAGGGACACAAAAAGTAGGGCAGGGCCACCGAAAGCGAGCGAACATCCACGCCAAGGGCGTGAAACGGCTCCGAACACCCGCAGTGGTTTCGTGGGTTTATTCCCGTTCCAGTTGTCACCTCCAGCTCGGTCCTGACACCGCGATTTAACGTGACCAAACCATCTCCTTTTTGCCTTTAAAACCCGCTGCCCGTGCCCCCCAGCAGCGCTGGCTGCCCGGGGCGTGCCCGCTGTGCCCAAACGCCGCTTTCCGCGGGGGTTCCGTGGCGCAGCCCCCCTGCCCTGCCCTGCCCTGCCCTGCCCCGCATTGTGCCCGAGCCGCGGCGAGCGCCGTGCCGCATTCCTGGGTGTTGCTGCCGCACCTGAGCCGTGTTTGCTCTGCCGCTCTCGGCTCATTTATCACCCGAGGTGTTCCCCGCGTCCCCCGGGCGGCACAGGTGAGGCCCCGGTGCCACAACACCCGGCCAGGGGTGGGTGGGGAGGATCTGATGCTTTGTGAGTGTGGGGCCAGATGGCTGCGCCTTCCCGAGGAGTCCCAGGTTCTTCCCGGCTGCCGGGAGGGCGGGATGTCGCTGCCGACACCCACCCCGCTAATCCCCTCCGAGGGGCGGCCCTGGCAGGCGGTGCTGCCCCGCAGGTGAAAGCGCGGCTGCACCAGCCGGGCTCTGCTTTTCGGGGCTGGGCTGCTCCTTCAGGGAAGAGTTTGCCCAGGGAAAATTGAGCTGGGCAGACCCAGCCGTTGTTTACAGAATAGAGAGAGAGGGAGAAATGAGTTTGGCACGGAGCGCTTCACCCGGGACACGCTGTGGGACCACCTAGGGGTGCTCTGGGGATCCTGGAAGTTGTCTTTCACTTGGAAAGCTGCTGCCTGGTAGGTTATCAATTGCTTTAGAGCAGAATCCTGCCTGTTTTGAACCGTTTTTTAGCAAAGTAACCCCTTTTTCCCCGAGTGCGTGGCTGGAGTGGCCCCGTGCTGGCTGCAGACGGGGCGGTGGGAGGTGGCAGGAGCTCGGGGCTTGGTTCGAGTTGTTTCCCTTTGTTCCTCCAAGCTGGCCGGATTTTGATTCCCACCGACCTCGAAGGGGCAGCCAGTGGGATGTGTTTGATCATCTTTTCCCCCTGAGGGGGGCAATCTTTGTCACCAGGGCCGGGGGGGGACACAAAGTCCAAACTACGCCCGGTGATTTTAGTGGCCGGGGATTGACGGCGCCGTCGTCTTTCCAGGATTTATTCCCGAGCTGAGCTTCCAGCCGGGGGCTGCTCTGTTGGTCTTTGCTCAAGTGCTGGCTCAGCAGGTCAAAATGGAGAGCTGGGAAAGCTCCCGGGCTCCTCAGGCTGGGAAGATTGAAGGGAGGACACGGATGGGGCTTGAGATGCGCTGGAAACTCCAGGATCCCAAGGCTGGAGTTGCTCGGTGCTCAGCGGGCTTTGCTGTGCTCCCATCTCCACCTCCCTGGGAAAATGAATGCCTAAATATATTTATTTTTGTGTATAAAGTGGCACGGATTTAGCCAGGCAGTGAGAGCACAGAGGAATTTAGGGATAGCCACATGTGACAAATCCCTGCCTGGTTTTTATATAAATATGGTCAAGCTCATCCTGGCTGTCTCCTTTTAAGGCAGTATTCCAGGAGCACCAAATCCTAAACCTGACCTTTCAACAGTAATTATTTAGGAAGCGTGGAGGGCTTGTGCCTGCACAAAGGCATTTGGGATGGTGTCTTTGGGGCAGAGCAGAGCGAGCTCCCAGCAAACGTGCCCGGCTCGAAAATACAATTAAACAGTCTGAAAATTGAATGGAAGTTGGAGCCCGAGGCTGTTAAACATGGAGCTGATTGTTTCACGGTCTCCTGCACAGGAAAGAGCCCTGGCTTTGCACTCTATTTATCCCCTTCCTGGGGAAAAGATGAAAGCGCTCCGTGCTCACACGCACACCCGTTTGTCTCCCCGGCAGATCCCGCGCCTCTCCCGCGGCCGGGCCCCGCTCGCTGCCGCATCCCGCCGCGGCTCCCAGCCATGCGAACGGCGGGATGAAGCTGGAAGCGGTGGTGGAGCAGCTGCAGAAGCAGCAGCAGCAGCAGCAGCAGCCGCCGGCGGTGCCGATGGATTCCCGGGAGCGCCGGGAGCGCCGGGAGCCGCAGGTGNAGCCCCGCCGCACGCGCCCCGGCCCCGGCGCCCGCTGTCCCCCCGGCCAGAGCCCTCCCTGCGGCCGCAGCCGCCCGGCCCTTCGACCAGAGCAGCAGGAACTCTGAGCAGGACGAGGAGGAGGAGGAGGAGGACGAAGAGGAGGAGGAGGACGACGAAGAAGACGGCGCCGAGCTGGAGGACAGTGCTGATGTGACGGGCAAGGAAAGCTGCCCTGCCCTCAAGTATTTCCGCGCTCCCAAAGTCACCCATCCCAACCAAAGAGTGGCCTCGACCTCCAGCCCTGTGCCAGCGCCGGGGCACCCGCGGGGGGCCCAGCAGGGCAAGGAGGAGCAGGGCAAAGACTCGGCCCCGGCGGGGCGCCCCGGCTGGCGCCTGGACGAGCAGCTCAAACAGGTCAGTGCCAGCATCCCCTGCTCCTCAAAACCGCCGTGTCCAGCCAACCTGAGCAGGTTTTAGCCCTGGGAGTGCTTTGGGAGGTGATGCTTCCCCCGGGGCACTCTCTTTCACAAAGAGATTCCACCAGAACTTGGCTTTACGGATTTCCAGCTTGGGATGGAGGAGCCCCCACCCTGTGGTGAGGGGTTTGTGGGGCTTCCCAAGGGAAGAGCCTGGTGGTTTATTCATTTTAGGTGCAGACACTTCCCTGCTAACATCTGGCTGGAGTTATTTCTTGTCAGACCTCCGGGATCCTGGAATTCTGAATTTCTGGGTGCGGGTGTGGGCAGGCGGGGAGATGTGCCCTGATCCTGGCAGTCAGAGCCGCTTTGTATTGCCTGTGTGGGAAGGAAGGAGGGAAGGAAGGAAGGAAGGAGCCAGCTTGCTGCTGCCTTGTGGGAGGTTAATTCCATGTTTGACTGCAGAATTACTACTCCTTGTAGCTGAGTGCCAGAGGATCATGGAATTATTTCCTTGGTTGTAAGTGGGTATTTCAGTGGCTCACTGGGGTCTGCTCCTGCAGAGCAGGTGGGTGTTCCCACACCCCTGCACGTGGCAGGAGCTCCTTGGGGAATGGCTCTTGGGCTGCTGGGGCTGTAAAACACCCGGGGCAAGCACTTGCTGCTGGTTTTTCTCTGTGTTTGCTTCACCAGAGGGGCTGGGCGGAGGAGAGGGAGTTGCTCAAGCTGCTGCAGGGAAATGAGGTGGGTTTGCCGGTCAGGGGCCATTGCCTCAGAATTTACTGGATGGGAGTGGTGAAAAACTTCCTCTTTCAGGGCTCTGGGTGGGGAAAAGGAGGCAGGGCTTGGGTCTTAAGGGCTCACTTTGTTCAAAAAGCCAAATAACCTCGGCTTAGTGCGGGGCTGGTTCTGTGCCTTGCTCAGCTGGTGCTTCTTGCTGCTGTTGGGAGAGCCCTGCACATCTCACTGGCCATTCTGACAAGGCCAGTGGCCATGACACCAGCCAGATCTGGGCTTGGCTCACGTGGAAGAGGCGAGAAAAGTGGAATAAAAGATCATTGCACAGCTGGCACGGCGTGGTTTGGCCCATCCCTGCGCTGATCGAGTGTTTTGGGAGGTCACAGCTTCATCTGGGTTTAGGCCACTTTAATCTGGGAGCCCAAAGTGCCCAAAGCTTCAGCAGGAAAAACTGAAATCAAACCACTTTTGCTGCTGTGTTCATCTGCTGGGGAGGCAGGGAAAGGCAGGAATGGGAGGAATGCATGGACACCAAGTTCAGGAGTGGGTTCTGAAGGGATAGCAGGGGCTGCTGTGCTGTGGCAGCTCTGGGAAACAGTGGGGAAACGTGGCAGAAGGTGGGCAGGTCCCCTTGTTGTCCCAAAGCGTTGTCACCTGGCACAGCTTTGGGAGCTGGAGTGGCTTGGATCCATCCAGATGGGAAGTTGTGATTCCCAGTTCAGAGCTGGGGAGCAGTGGGATCTGTGGGAAGTAAACCAGGGGGGCCTGGCGTGGCAGGGAAGGGGGAGAATTGTGTGGGGAGCTGTGCCCTGGCCACTTAAGGAAGGAAGATCTTTAGTTTCAAGGGATGTTTTAAAGGGATGAGCTTTTTCCTTTGCTCTCTGTCTTTAATGGGCAGAAAATCCAGGATAAAACAGGGAAGTGCCTGCGTTCTGCAGTTTGTTTCCAAAATTATTCCTGAATTAGTCTTTTCTGTTTAGCTCCTTTTGCCAGCCCTGTGCCCTGCTCCAGGAACATTCCTGGGATGCAGAATGCCTGGTGCTTGTGGAACTGGGGGGGAAAGTCACTTCATTTCTTCCTTCAGGTGTGGCCTGTTCTCCTGACAGGGAAAAATGTCCCTTGGAAGGGCTGGGATTGCCTGGGACACGGGGATGGCAGAAAGTCGGGAGCCACCAGGAAAATGAAGCCACTTCTGTCCCACCCCAGCCAGCCAAGGAAATAACTGTAGGACAAGGCTGCAGGCAGAAGAGCTGGCTCAGCTCATGGCACAGGGAGTTTTGTCAGCACGGGGAGTGGAGGAGCTGGTCCAAGGGAAGGGATTGCTGGGATTGCTCCGTTTGCTCCTCCGGGATCCCCTGAAATCCACCCCAGCTCCTGGAAAAGGGTGCTGGGCACTGCCTGTCTTGGGGGAAAAGTGAGGGTTTAATTCCAGGGGGGTCAGTGCTGGGGTGGGTGCTGGGTCCTCGTCCTGAGGGTGCTCCCATTGTGTGGGGATGCCGAAATTTCCTGGGAAAGCAGGAGCACAGCTGGGTGCTGCTTCCTCCCATCCCTCTGAGGCTGCTGCAGCACCAGCAGTTTCAGCAGGAATGTGAATATAAATCCCAGATTTCCAGGCATCAGCTGCTGCTCGGTGCCGTTTTCCACGGAGCAAGGTGAGTGGAAAGCACCGGGAATGGTCTGTGCCCCGGATTTTGGGGATGTCTCCCGGCACAAATCACCAGCCACTGCTGAAAAATCCTGACCTAAACCTTCCCAGAGGTCGGGCTGTTTATTAAGATAAGTCAGCTTAAAATAATTGCTGTGCCTTTGCTGCGGGCCCCGGGAACGAGTGGCTGGGATTCCATAAGCTGAAGTATGTGCCTCAAGTGCTGTGTGTGCAGGGGGTGCTCGGGAGAGACCCCCTGGTCCAGGAGGGGGAAGGTCCCAGGGAGGAAAAGGAGCATTTCACTCTGGGGTTTTTGCCCTGTGGTTATTTCAGGGCCCGATTCGGGGTTGGGTCTTTAGGTCCTTTTAGGCTGCAGTGGGAGGAGATTCCTCGTTCCCAGCTGAGAGTAAATACCTGGCTTTTCTTCTGCTGTAGTGACAGGTTTGAATTCTTCATTTGCCACTTGCTGCTTCTCCTGAAATCCCTGGCTTAGGTCCAGAGGATTCCCCCAGCTCCAGAATTCCATAGGTGAGTTAGATGGCAGTGGCTGTGCTGGATCTGGAGGCAGGAAGAGGGGCCCGTTTATACCCCGAGACAGATACAGCTCGTTTTGGGGTTTGTTCAGGTGCCACACTCATTTATAGGAACAGTGGCAGCTTGTCTCCTTCAGTGCCAGTTCCCAGGGATTCAGGCTGGAGGAAGCAGCTGGATGTGTTGTTTCCTTGCACTTGTGCTTTCTCACTCGAGGGTAAATCGGTGACTCTGGGCTGGCACTGAGAATCCCTCTTCCCACCCCAAACAAATCCTGGCACTCAGGTTCTGGCTAGTTCCTCTGAGCATCTGGGAACAGGAGGCAGTCAGAGAGCCCAGCTTTTGCTCAAGGACGAGGGAGCAGGTTCCTGTTTGGTCATGGGGACACATGAAAGGAACTCAATAAAAAAAAGGCAATTAATCGGTTAAACTCCAGCCCTTTCCTTCCCTTCCCTTCCCCATCCTCCCTGCCATTCCTGAAATCACTAAAATGTTTTCAAGGCCTGCCTTTGAAGCTGGGGGCTGTTGAATTGAGCTCTGTTATTAGGAAGGCTGGGAAGGGTTGATTCCCATTCCAGGGGAGCTGGTGTGGGCAGTAATTACCACTTGGCTCCCTGTGCCTGAGAACTTGCAGCTCGGGGCAGCAGCCCTGATCTTATCAGGGTTTGTACTACAACAGTTTTCTTTCTAAGAGCATCTGTTTCACTTCCTAAGGCTTAACTCTGCCCACAAAAGGAATTTCTGTGGATTCCCTGATAATCCTGAAATTGCTGCCCCTGTCCCTTTTCATTGACTCAACCCACGGGGCAGAGGAGGGGTTTCCTTGCACCTTCAGCCTCGTCCCTGGGTGGGTATTTCAGCAGGTTCCTGGCCTAAAACCTCTGTCCCAAGCGAGGAAGTGCAGAATGGCTTTGGGTTTGATGGCAGAAGCTTTTATTCCTCTTGTTTGGAAGGTTTTTATCCTTGGAAGGTTTTTATCCTTGGAAGCACAGGAAGTGTTTGTCACCTCCTCCTCCATCTGCTCGGCAGCTCAGGGTTAACTCTGGCGTGGGATTGGAAACCAAAATTGCTCTGGACATCTGAGCTTCCCTCTAATCAGATATTCCAGGTGGTTAGGGAGTAATCCCAAAATAGGGCTGGATATAATTGCTGCTGAGGCTTCGGAAAGGGGAGGGGGCGGCCAGGGAGCTCTGGTGGCACAGGGAGGGGCTCTGGTGGCACAGGGAGGGGCTCTGGTGGCACAGGGAGGGCCCCATAGCTCTGCCAGCAGCCTGGCAAGGTGGGCAGCCCTTCCCAGCCCCTCAGCCTCCCCTCCCAGCCTCTGCAGCTGGGCTTTGGGCACATCCAGAGCTGCTTCCAGCACCTTTTCCTGCGAGAAATCCCTGCCCGTGGCACCACGAGGGCTGCTTGTCAGACATCAGCAAATTCCCTGGGTGCAGAGGGCAGGAGGGAGAGGCAGGACAGGCAGGACTGTCCCCAGGCAGGATTCTCCCTCTCTGCTCCTTCCTGCCACTCTTGCCTGGCTTCTCCAAAGCTCCTGTGATGCCCTGTGTGGATTGATTGATTTCTGCTGCTGTTCCTGCAGAGGATGAGCTCTGTTTTCCAATGGGAATGGCAGGGAAGCAGGATCCAGAGCTCCAAGGGAGTTTGTGGTGCACGTGGTGATTTCCCTGTGCTGGAGTCTCCGTTGGGATCGCTGCCGATGTTTGGGGTCTGGGGTTGCAGCCTGGGCACAGCCCAGAGGTTCTGCTGAGAGGAATATTCCCTCTGGATGGGAGCTGAGGCCTGGGAAAGGGCCTGTTCCGTGGATAAATACAGATTATTCCCTGCTGCTGAGCTGCCAGTCCGTGCTGTGCCCCCCAGACCAGCCCTGTGCTCCAGCCCCACACCCCCACACCCCCACAACCGCCCCAGGCTGGGTGAGGAACTCTCCCCTTTACCCCCTGAAGGTGGGAAGGGGCCCTAAACCCTCCCACTCTGGCAGGAGGAGGTGCTGAATCTGCCCAGTGCCCCTCAGCTCAGGTCACGCCAGGTGAGAGCCATCCCTGCTGCTTTTGTGGACATATGGCCAAACCCTGGTGGCTTCAGCTCCCCGTAAGCTCCTTTTCCCCAGGGAGGTGTTCCCGAGGTCCCAGGGTGGAGCTGTGGGAAGTGGGATGGATTTATTCTGCTTGTTCTCTGCCATTCTTTTGTAATCACCCTTTTCTTCATAGGGAACGAGCCAAACTTGTTCTGTTTAACTTTTAAAGAATCTTTAAGCCCTTTAGGAGTTCTGTTCCTGGGAGTTATCCCAAGTTCAAACCCACTGGCAGGAGGGAATTGTCTCCTTTAACCCCTCTTCTTTCTCATCCCTGCCCTCAAATGTAGCGGAATAAGCTCTCAGCATGACCAGAATTCCCTGTGGAAGCAAGTTCTGCCCTCTGGATTTAGATCCAAATGCAGACTTGGGAAGGGAACAGCCAAAGGAAAGGGTCAGAAAGCTGAACCTTCACAAACCCCTGAGCCCTGGTGTGTGGAGAGTCCGGGATGGGAAATTCCTGCTGCCTCCTTCTCCTTCCACTGTGTCTCATTCCAACTGTTCCGTAGGTTTGATCCCTGAACAGTCAGTGGGGGGTTAGGAGCAGCTGGATGCTTCCATAATTAGCCAAAAACCTGTGGGTTTAATCTCTGCTGGAGAGAGAGAGGCTCCGGGAGAAAGGAGAGCGGGGTGAAGCCTCCCGTGAGCACACCCGGCCTGGGATCCCTTCCTGGGAATCGATCTGCTGCAATAAACAGCTGACATAACAGAAGTGGCAATAATCCCCCATTAAATATCTCTCAGTTGATGGGACTCACTGGCTAATTGACTTTCCAGCAGGAATTACTGGCTCAAACCAAATCAGCAGGCATTAGGGAGCTCATTCCAGGCCTCGGGACCGGGGACGGAGCCGTGCCAGGCCCTGACCTGTTCATCTTCCTAATTCAATGTGTGTCCAACAGCCAGATGACTCCGGGGTTTCAGGTACTGGAGCACCTCCCAAATCCCCAGGGGGTGCATTTGGGGGTGCTGGAACCTTTTCTCTCCAGGTGTTTGTCCAGGAGGATTTGCCAGGTGGGTTTGGCTCTTCTTTCCTTTTCCAGCACGCACTGGACTGGGGCTTCCATGGAGTTGATGTTTTCAGGAGGCTTGGGTTTGTTTCAGGATCATCCTGGCCTTCCATACAGCTGGAGCTGCTGTTTCCAGCCTGTGCTGACCATTCCTGGATGGTGAATTCCCAAGTGGAGTAGGGCCTAACCAGACTAATCCCTTTAATGAACCTTAATCCAGCAAAGCTGAGCTTTCCATTTCTCTGGGGAAAATCCACATGCTCCCAGGAGTCAGGGTACCTGGGCTGGCAAGCGGCTTTCCAGAGGGATTAATCCCCTCCTTCTGGTCCTGGTTTTGTAGGGAAGCGTGGGGAGGATGGCAGGGCTTTTCCAGGTGCCCTGGGTGTCACCTGGAGAACGGGAGGGGAGGGTGATGCTTTTTCACCAAGGGCTCTGGGATGTGCCCTTGGGAGAAAGATGGACACGAGGAGCAAAAGCAGCACCTCTGTAGGTGTTGGACCTCGCTCCAGCAGAGCTGCAGAGGAGTTGGAGTGAGGGAATGTGGCTGGGAGTGAAATGCCGCTTCCCATTTCGTGTGGGACGCCCCAGGAAATTGTGACAAGAGCACAAACGCCCCCCGCGCTTCTCTTGCCACCTTGGGCTGAGCCAGCAGCTGCTCTTCCATGTGTTTGTGCCTGAAAATGCACGTTTTCAAACCTCCTGGGACCATCCCCACAGCCTTTCCTTGGGAACCCTTTCCTCCTTTCCTTGTTTTCCCTCCCCAGAACGGCAGCGTGACCTGGAGCGACGAAGGCGACGGATGCCGAGGAAGGGAAATCTCCCGAGACTTTGCCAAGGTCGGTGGGGTCACAGGGGCTTGGGGAAGGGGGAATTTGGGGAATTCTCTCCCTGATCCATGGCAGAAGGTGACCACAGCGCCCTCACTGTAGGGAATTTGTGGGAAAACCGCTTTGTCCTGCAGTTTGGGGCTGGTTTGTTGCCTTGCACTGGGATGGTTTGGACTAAGAATTAACAACCAGACTTTGGACATTTGAAAACTTCAGGCTTTCTACAGTTGGGAGAAGAACATTTTCCCTCTGGAATCCTGTGCTCGTGGATTTGAATGTGTCACAGCAGCTGGAGGAATTCAGTTTAAACTAAGGCAGCTCTCTCTTCTTTGATGGCTCTGCTCTTCCCAGAGCTTCCCAGGAACTCAGCCCCAAAAGCCCCTCTTATCTGGGCCAGGTGAACACCAAGTGCCTGCACAGAGGCTGACATTCAGATTTCCAAAGGAATCTGTTGAGCAGCTCCACAAGAGGAGCTACAACCAGCAAAAAAATTCCCTTGGAGTGGTGCAGGATCATTCCAGGAGAAGGAATGAAATTCCTGGTGTACAGCACTGTCTTGTTCTGTGTCCCCCTGGATCTCAGGGAGAGCCTGACTCCAGCCTGTCCCTTCCTGGCCTCACAGCATTCCTGAGAGGCACACATGGGATTTTGCTGTCCCAGCAGTGGTTGTAGGGTGGCACTTGTGCCTGTCCCCTCTGAAACACCCAGGGACAGTGCTCACACACAGCCCCTCTCTTTCAGGAAGCACTGCCTAGGGAACTTTATTTGAATTATTTGGGGGTTTCAAGCCTTCTGGTAAAAATTATTCCTGCAGCAAATGGATTCTGGGCTGGTTTCTGGTGTTTCTGAAGGCTTTTGGTTTGTTTGGAGGCACTGCCAGGCTCACAGGGAAGCTCTGTCCTTTCATCTCCTCCTGCTGGGAGTTTGGCGCTCACGGGACAATCCCTGAAGGAGAGGATTGGGAGTGCAGGAGAAGCTGCAGAGAAGTTTGACCTCCCTGGTGCCACAAAGGTGCCACTGACCTGTCCCAAACCGCTGTCACCTCCCTTCTGGTTGTGTCCTTGTCCTTCCCAGCTCATCTCCATCGTTTCTGTCCCCTTTGCTTCCAGGTGGCCTCAAAGCCTGCTCTGTAGCCATTAACTGAGCTGAAGGCTGGATTTGATCATCGTGGGGATCTTTTCCAACCTGAGGGACCCTGGGAATCCTTTGGGATGCCAGGCTTTGTGCCTGGAGGAGCTCCTGAGGGGCTGAACGAGGGCCCTCAGGCTGTCACTGTCACCGCTGTGGCCACTGAGCTCCTCAGGAGCCTCTCCTTGTTCCCCTCTCTGCCTGTGCTTTCCTTTCACCCCTGCAGTGCAAACACCACCCTGGCAGAAGCCAACAGCCCTTTGTTTGCTGTCTCCCTGTGGAGCTGTGCCCTCACCTCGGTTTGTTTCCCCCCAGCTCTATGAACTGGACAGCGATCCCGAGCGCAAGGAGTTCCTGGATGACCTCTTCATCTTCATGCAGAAGAGGGGTGAGTGAGGTTTGTGTGAACTCCCTGAGTGAAGCAGGATGGGGAGGGAATTCTTCCTTCCTGAGGCTGAAAGAACAAATCCAGGCCTTGAACTTGCAGATCAGGTGGAAGAGCAGAGCTAAAACGTGGGGGTTTCCCTTGGGAGATGAGGAGAGTAGGGAAGATCTGTCCTGTAACTTAATTTCTTCACCTCCTGACGTGGTACTGGTGTTGTCCATGCCCTGACGATCCCAGGAACCTTTTCCTGGGGATTCCCAGAGTGGCAGCTCTCCGGTCAGGAATCCTGGGTGCAGACCCCTCACCTGTCCCAGCTGCAGGAGCAGTCACTGGGGTGTCACCCACCCCTCCCTCTGTCCCCAGTCACCAAAATCCAGTTCTTAGTGCAGACTGTGGGTAATGAGAGTGCACTGAAATGTGGTGGTGTATAAAATAAGCACCTCTGAGCGTTTGGGGTGCTCTCCTGTCCCTTCCAGGGTGCCAGTTTGGAACTCTGCCCCTTCAGATCCATCCCTGCAGGAGGCTGACCCCAGGCAATATCCAGTATTGCCCTTCCCATGTGGATTTTCCCTCTCCAGCAGTTCTGAGTTGTTAAACTCGAGCTGAGGGGTTTTTTTTTTGCTGGGATCTTTGAAGTGCAGAGGCAGGATGAATTCATTCCCTTGCAAGCCCCAGGCTGAGCTCACCCGTGGTGCCTGACAGCACCACAAGCTGCAGGGTGTGACTGGCAGCAACAGACACCTCCGGGTGCCTGCAGAGAAATCTGCTCTGCGCTCCAGTGTCTCCTTCCCCTTCCCTGTTAATTATTGATAACGAGCACGTTCCCAGGGCTGGGGCTGAGCTGGTCACCAGCTGGAGGAGTGCAGCTTTTCATCAGCTGGGCTCTTGTTTGCTGCAGCCTCCCTCATTCTCCTGCTCGCTGGAAGGCTGGCCATGAAAGGGAAGAGCTCAGCATCCACGGGGGAGAGAGCTGAGAGGCTCTGGGAATATTTGGATTTATTGAATTCAGGGTGCCCCATTTCTTCAGGGTGATGGGAAAACTGGGCAGTGCGTGTTGAGCTTTGGGAAGAGGCTTCTCCTCTGTGCTTAACCCGAGCTGCTGTGCCCTCCTGCAAAGGGAATATTTTCACCTGGCGTGGTTTTTTAGCAGCTGCGTGTCCGTTTTTCCCATTCCTGCTCTTCCCAGGGTTTTGGGTTGCAGGGAGTGGGTGGACATCCAACTGTGGCTGTTTTGGGAGCTGCTCAGCCTGTCCTGGGGTAATGGTAAGGGTTCAGGCTTCCCCTCACTCCACGTGCTGACAAACGTCCCAAGCCGAGGCTGAAGAGATCCCAGAGAACCCCCAAACGCAGCTCCTTGCCCCTGAGAGCAAAGCGTTCCTTGGCTGGGATGTGTGAAGAGCTGCTCAATTTGCACCTGGTGTGTGAGGGGCTGCAAAGCAGCTCTGCCAATAAAACACCCCTGCTCTGCCAATAAAACATCCCCGCTGTAAAAACCGGGAGGAGCTGATGGATTCGGGGCACGGATCAGAAACTGAACCGAGCCCAGCCCGGCGGGAGAGATAAATGGGAGATTTCACAGGAGCTGCAGGGATGAAAAGGCTGGGCTGGCTTTGGGAATGCCCCTGGGAACGGGCAGCCAGGAGCAGCTCTAACGCAGATCAAATGTGCAGGTCCCGGCACAGAGGAGCTGTCCTGGGCACCAGCTGCAAGTGATAAACCAGCCCCGAGCACAGCGGTGGTGGCAGGGGACGGGAGAGGGGGTGAGCAGCCCTTGGTGGGGTTTTATTCTGGGGGTGTGTGTGGGGAGGGGTCCTGCTGCTGATGGAAGGGGCAGATGGGGAGAGGGAGTGGGGACAGAGCAGGACACGTGTCCTACTGCCCCTTCCCCTCTGCCAGGGCAGCCTGGCCATGTCCCTGCTGCCCCTTCCCCTCTGCCAGGGCAGCCTGGTCGTGTCCCTCCTGCCCCTTCCCCTCTGCCAGGGCAGCCTGGTCATGTCCCTATTGGCCGTGTCCCTGGTGCCCCTTCCCCTCTGCCAGGGCAGCCTGGTCATGTCCCTATTGCCCCTTCCCCTCTGCCAGGGCAACCTGGCCGTGTCCCTGCTGCCCCTTCCCTCTGCCAGGGCAGCCTGGCCGTGTCCCTGCTGCCCCTTGCCTCTGCCAGGGCAGCCTGGTCATGTCCCTGCTGCTCCTTCCCCTCTGCCAAGGCAGCCTGGCCGTGTCCCTATTGCCCCTTCCCCTCTGCCCTCCCCAGGGTCTGGTGGCACTCAGAGCCTCCAGGGCTGGCTTTAGCCCAGGTTTCCCCATCCCTGGAGGTGCCCAAGGCCAGGCTGGAGCAGCCTGGGGTGGTGGGAGGTGTCCCTGCCCACAGAGCTGAGTGGTTCCTCAGGTCCTTTCCAAGCCAAACCATTCCATGGGGTGTTTTTAAGTTCCTGCTGCACGAGGAGCTGCTTTGTGGGCAGTTTTGGGGTTCAGGGAATTTCCTGAGGATTCCCTGGATTTGTTGCCCCTGTCTCTGAGGACATGCAGGCAGGAGCAGATCAGTGAGTGCCCTGAGTGCCTCTGCCCCAATAACTCAGGATAACCCCGCGTTCCCACATCTTTTCCATGACTCAAACGGTTTCATTACAGGAATGTTTAGAGATGGGCACCTCCATTGAGTCAGCATCTGCCCCTGTGGAGTGGTGGGGTTGTCCCGTGCCTGGAAGGATCCGTGTGGGGCAGAGCTCCGGGGCTGTGCTGGGAAAGGCCCCTTCCCAGGGAAGCTCTTTTGTCCCTGCCTTTGGGAAACCCTCACAAAACCGTCGGTGGCAGCTCCGCCGATCCTGCCCGAGGATCCCGCGGTTCCTGCCTGAGCTGGGTGTTCCCTGAGCAGGCTGGTGCTCCCTGTGTCCCTGCAGAGAGGCCTTTGGGAGCCTGCCCATGTGGCTGGAATGCTTCCTGTGTGCTCCAGCAGAGCCCTGGGGATGTGGGGATCCGGCAGATCCCAGCAGCGTTTGCCGTGGGTTCTTTGATCTCCGGGACCTGCGGGGTTTAGGAAATGTTTATTCAGGGAATACCCTCCGTTCTCCCACTGATTGCAGCTCTCCAGGTTTTTTCCCTTGGATCCTCTGGAGGTATTTCCGCCCCTGGATTAAGCAGTGGTGGAACATCAGTGGGCACAGTTCCTTCCTTTGCTTTGGTACCTGTGCTGCAGCTGCAGCTCTGCAGTGGAAAATCCCCACCTCGAGCTCTGCAGAGGCGTCTCCTGGATGGCCCCAAAGAACCAGGAAAGGCCTTTTCCCTGCCAAACCCTTGGATTTGTGCACAGACACATCTTTGTGCTCCCTTTAAGATCCTCCTTGGGCACCTGTTCCGAGCCAGAGTGAGGGAAAACGGAGCCTTGTGCAGGTGGAATGTTGGGGGATCAGGGAAATGTTGTAGGGTTTTCCTTTATATTGTTGGGAAAAATGTTTTTTTCCTTAATTTGTCGAGGGAGCTGCTATCCTGGTTTACATTCCTGCTTTCTTGGTTGGCTGGAGCCTTTGAGAACAGGAAATTCACCATTCCTTGCACTTAAACCCCTGGCAGTGGTGGCAGGACAGGAACAGGGGCAAAGCCAAGGTCTCCAGACAGTGTGAATCCAGCTCCTCTGGGAGTGCAGCATCCCAAAATCCCCAAAGTCAGGGAATGTCCTGCTCATCCACCTCAAGTGCCGGGTGACCAAAAGCCTCCACCAGATCCATCAGCTGGTGTTTTGGGAGGGTTTACCTGCAAATTCCAATTATTTAGAAGAAGTTATCAGCAGCTCCTTCCCATAAAACCCAAACTTTCTCCCCCCAATTTTTTAAATAAAACTAAACATTCCTTGTTTAGACAGATTTTTTTCTCTAATTTGGAAAAAGCCCTTTGGAAAAATCTTAAAAAAAAAAAAATCTTTCCTGAGAAAGTAAACACTAAATTCAAATAATTAATTATCCCTTCAAGCAGCTGGACATGGTGGTTTAGAGGGAATATTGCTTTAGCTCCAAAGAAAAATCACATTGGAAGTAAATGATGGGAAAACAGCACGAGGAGTTTGCCTGGTCCTGGCTTAGAGGGGCTTTGTTTTAGGTCTAGTCGAGGTGAAAGGTGTTGGAGCAGCTCAGGTGTTTGGCTGGAAACAGGGTTGGCTCAAATTAAAAGGAAACAATTGGGAATTGCTGGGTGGTGCTGCTCCGCATCCACCTTTGTGTGGTTCCAGGTGGTTCCAGCTGTGGCTGAGGGTGCCAGGCCTGGCTGCACAGAGCTGAGTGATGGGGTCAGAGGGGCTTTGTTTTCACTTCCCCTGGAGCTGAGGGTTCAGTTGTCCCGTGGCTTCCCAAAGTGGATGTTTGTGTCTCGAATCCTGCGCTTCCCGAGTCCTTTCCGATATTGGTACTTCCCCCCTAAAATTCAGCATCGTTTTTCAGATGAGGAATGAGCTGCAGCAGAGGTGGCTCAGCCCTGCAGAGGCGACCCTGCAGATATCCAGGGCTGTTCCTGCCTCTCCCTGCATGGGAAGGAGGAGCTTAGCCCTGGTTTTCCCAGGCCACACAGATGGAAAAACTGCAGGCAGGGGTTCCACATCTGCTGGAGGAATCGGTGCCAGGGAATGGATTGAGCCCAGCTGGGCCAGGAGAGCAGCTCTCCATGGGATCCCCATTCCAGGGCAGGTTCAGGGATTGCAGCTCTCCGTGGGATCCCCATTCCAGGGATTGCAGCTCTCCATGGGATCCCTGCTCCAGGGGCTGAAGCTCTCCATGGGATCCCCATTCTGGGGATTGCAGCTCCCTGTGGGATCCAAGGCAGGTTCAGGGATTGCAGCTCTCCATGGGATCCCTGCTCCAGAGGCTGAAGCTCTCCATGGGATCCCCATTCCAGGGGCTGCAGCTCCCCGTGGGATCCCCATTCCAGGGCAGGTTCAGGGATTGCAGCTCCCTGTGGGATCCAGGGCAGGTTCAGGGATTGCAGCTCTCCATGGGATCCCCATTCCAGGGATTGCAGCTCCCTGTGGGATCCGGGGCAGGTTCCGGAGCCGTGGCCGGGCCGGTGCCAATCAGGCCCTGGAATCTGGTAAGGGCAGCAGATAAGAGGTGGCCTCCTGTCCCACCAGGCTGATTGATCACCCTCCAGCCCAGCTCCCGGCCCTAATGGGCTGCAGCTCCTGGCTCAGGTGCTGACAGCCCCGTTTGGGAGGTGGGAATGTGGGAATGCCCTGCCTGGATCAGCTATGGCACTGAGGGAGCAGACAGGGGTTTTCCCTCCTTCCCTGGGCTTTTTATCCCAGCCCTGGAGAGCCAAACCCCTTAAAACTCGGGCTGAACCCCTGACCCAGCCAGGATTTGTCCTTGGAGAGGGATTTGGGCAAACCAGGAGCGGAGACAGCGCAGGGGTGGAGTTGATTTGCTGCTGTAAAATGAATTTTCCCTCTGTTGAGCTGGGAGATCACACACCCCACGGAATTACTCTGCCTCCTTTCAAGGAAATGTGAAGTTCTCCTCAAGATTTGGTTCAGTATTATTTTAAATCACTGTGGACTTTCCCAGTTTGCTGAGGAAAACCTGTTCCTTTTGGCTGCCTGATACAGCTTCTCCTCTGAACAGATTTAGAGTGGGAAGAGCAGCTTTTTATTTACCTGTTACAGGTTGTGGCTTAAAAACGTCTTTTCTCTGCCTGTTTTTCGCTCCGGAGCACGTTTTATTGCCATTTAAATGTTCCTCTGCTGAACAAACACTTGGGATTCTCACCTCCTTTGTCCCTTGCTATAAAATGGACACTCCTGCAAGGAAATTGGATAGGGAAGGTGGGAGGTGATTGGAAAAGCAGAGCTGCAGGCTGGCTGTAATTAAGTGCTCTTTGTGCAGGACAAGTCGTGGCTCAGGCTGCTGGATGGTGGGGAAATCCCTGGGTGGGATCTCTGGCGTAGAGGCCTTGGAATGCCAAGCAAACCCCTACAATTCCCTAGAATTCGGTTAAAACCCACCTTTGGGGCAGTTTTCCTCAGTCTGCATCTCCAGGTGGAGATCTGACTCCAAAGTCTGGCTAAGGGAGGATGGAGAAGAGGAAAACAAACGCGTGGGGTGGTGCTGGATGGGGAGGAAGAGGATGGGCTGAGCCTCTGTGTGTGATGGATCCGCCACATCCCCTCCCCAGGAGCTGCTTCCCGGGTGCAAACCCAGCCTTTCCCGGGGCTCACACCCTCCTCGGCCCCTTCAGTAGCCCTGGGAGGCTGCAAATCCAGCAGATTCCCCGAGCAGGGGACAGAGGGGACGCTGAGGCCTCTCCGGATACGCCCCCGAGGCTCCCGATCCGTCTGCCCGGAACAGAGGAGGCTTTGGAAGGGAGACATTCCCTCGAAGGCCGGAGCTGTTTGTGGCTCCAGTCAGCCTTCCTCCAGGGAAACCCTCGATTCCAGAAACCCGGCTTGTGGCTGCCTTTCTCCTCAGAAAACCAGGAGCCCGTGGGCTGTGGGACGGCTCTGCTTTGCTCTCCCGCGTTTATCAGCTCTGCATCCCCCTTTTCCAGTGGGGACAGACTCCTCGAGCCCCCCGCTCGGCTGGGATGAGCCGAGTTCCGGAGCTGGGGTTCTGCTAAAAGGAGGAGAAGTTGTTTTCCGAGGGAGCTGGGAGAGGAGGATCTTCCTCTCCCTCCCGGAGCCGGGCAGGGCTGGGAGGCTGGGAAGTACAGTAAAATGAGTTTGCCATCAAAAGGCAACAAGTCTTGTGCTGTGCCCCCGGCTGCTGACCTTTCCCTCTGGAATTCTGCCCCCTGACCCCGGGATCATTAATCCTGGTGCTGCCAGATGACAGTAATCCATCATGGCCCCTGACAGCCCTGCCTGGGACAGGATCCGCCGGGCCCAGGGCTCTCGGCTTTCAGCCTTTCCTGCCGCAGCGCTGGGGGTTTCCAAGAAAGGCTTTATCGCCTTCCTCGGGCAGCGCTGGGGGAGGAGAGGGCACCACAGCCCAGGGCTGGCTCTGGAAAACACCGGGAATTCGCCGGGTCCAAGCCCCGACTCGCTCCCTGCTGGACCCACGGAGTGGTGCTTGGGGCAGCGCTGCAGGAAAGCGTGGAAAATGGAATTGTTCCATGAGCTGGGAGGAGGATGGGAGCAGTCCTGTCCCTGCTGAAAAGCTTCTCGGCTGTACAAAGAAATGTTATGGGAGGGGGGAAACCAAACTCGAGTGGATAAATTTATATTCTCTGTATAAACATGTTTAGCTGAGTTTATAGATGTGTGTGTCTATACAGAGCCCAATTTAGCTGAGTTTATAAATGTGTGTTTCTGTATAAATCCCTGTTTAGCTGAGTTTATAAATGGAATTTCAGGGCACTTTGGTCCTGTTTAAAAGCAAAGCTGAGGGAGGGAAGGTGTCCAAGGGGTGCTGAGGTGCCTGGGGGAGGTCAGACCCCATCGCTGTTCCTGCTCCAGCTGGGAGCAGCTCCCTGAAAATGCTGCAGCCTTTATTCCCCACTGATGCAGGTGATGTTTGTGCCTCTCACTGTAGTATCTGGATTAATAATTTGTGTATTTTCCCAGCTGCTGAGCTGGGGGAACCTGGAGGAGGGCAGAAGTGTGTTTAGGGAAATGCAGGGTATTAAAGGGCAGATATTTGTTAATACTTGTGTGTGAGCAGCTGGGTTGCTGAGAGCCTTATCCACAGCCCTTCCCTTTCACTCTCTGGATGAGAGCTGGATGAAAGTCCTTCCTGGACAAGTTAATGCTATTCCCTAAATTGGATTGGGAACACTCGGGTGGCTCTGAGTGGGGGCAGAGGGGCTTCATCCTCCCCCAGCCGAGCAAAGCCTTTGCTGCTGTCATTAATTAATGAAGGAAGGGGCGTTTTGGGGTGTAAACCCCAGCCCTGGCTCTTCCTGGAGGCTGTGGGAGGAAATATTTCCGTGTTTTCCCTGCGGGTGTGCCTGCGGCTGAGCCGGTGAGTGGCACTGGAGGCCGGTAACCCGAGCGTTCCCGATTCCCGGTGCTCCGCGGGTCCCGAGCCGCTGCCACCCCGCTCTCTCCCGGGCTGCATCAACGCCCGAGACAAAACGGAGGCTCGGGAAAAACCGGGGCAAGCCGAGCATTTTTGGCAGGGATGGAGCCACGGGGGGGTTGGAGTCCTCTCTGTGCTCCTGAAATGCAGGAAGGGGCTCTGCTGCAGGTTGTGGAATCGCTGCTCCGAGGGCAGGGAAGGGCTGCTCGGGCAGGAGAAGAGGATGGGATTGATATAAACTGATACAAACCTGATCGAGCTGCTCCTCGGTGCTTTGAATTGGTGGGGTTTCCAGCCCTTGAAAGCTGCAAAAATGGACTGTTTCATCCAGCATCTCATTCACTTGTGGGAACTGGCACCATGAGCTAATGCCTAACAGGCTTCCCAAAGAAAAGACGGGGAAAAAAACTCCCCTTGGATGTGTAACGAGGACATCTGCAGGGCCGGGCTCCTTTCACGGCACAGAATAACCCCGTTTATAAGGGCCATAAACGGCTCTGCTGCGGGGACGGGGGGATCTGGGGCTGCCAGCAGTGGCACCGGCCTCCCCTGGGGCCTGGGGATTCCACAATTGTCCCCTGCCCCCCTTCCAGGCCTTCCTGCCAGCCTGGGGCTGCCCATTGTGGGGACAGGATACTGCCCTGGGCTGGGCGGCCCTTTGATCCAGGACAGAATTTCCCAGGCCAAATAAAAGCTCTGCCACATCAGCTTTTTTTATTCCTTCTTCCCCTCCGCGCCTAAATCTCGTTAATTTGGGCTTGAGCACTTTCAGGCGCTGCCAAAGAGGCCCCAACAGGTTAAAAATCAGATTTTCTTCTGTTAACCCAAAACGTGACCAAACTGAGCAGGAAGGATGGAGCAGGACCTGGGTTTGGGATGCTCAGAGATGCCGTGGCCTCATCAGGGAATTGTTTGGGAGCACGTCCAGGGAGAAGGAGTGGGAGGCTGGGAGCTCCGTGTGAGCAGTGGAAGGAGCAGCCTTTATGTACCTCCCCAGGTTGTGCCACGTGTGTGAGGGAGGATGGGGTTGTGTCTCCCTGGGGGAGAGATGTTCTCAGCACCGGGATTCCCTGGGTGCTGCTGTTCCCAGGCAAACAGCACATCCTGGGCAGCGAGGGAGCTGAGCTCCAGGAGCTGCTCAGCCCCTCCCTGGGCACAGCCAGGATTTCTGTCCAAGGATTTTAACCCAGAGCTCATAAAACTGATTCCTTTGTGCCTCGCATTCAATAGTCCCAACTTCCCCTCTTTCTAATTCGGGAGCTGCAGGGTTTTATTGGTCTGGTAATTCCCTTTGCCCACAGGAAAGGATTTTCCATGGAAAGGACGTGCCCTGTGGCTGCTCTTCCCTGCCTCATTTACTCATCCAGGCTGCAAATTCCCTGAATTTCCCATTAGGAGAGAGATGGATCCCCCCAAGCTGCCCGTGCCCTCGGCCTGCTCCCTTCCCTGACTCCCTGCTCCCTTTTTTCCCTGCAGGAACTCCCATCAACCGGATCCCCATCATGGCCAAGCAGATCCTGGATCTCTACATGCTCTACAAGCTGGTGACCGAGAAGGGTGGGCTGGTGGAGATCATCAACAAGAAAATCTGGAGGGAGATCACCAAAGGCCTTAACCTGCCCACCTCCATCACCAGCGCCGCCTTCACCCTGCGCACACAGTGAGTCGGGAGCGCGCGCTCCGGCACGGAATTCCCACCTCCTGCACCCCCTCCATCCCGTTTTTGCCTCCTCAAGGGCCTGTCTGTCCCTGAAGAGCTCTTGGCACAGGGAGGAGGGGGCTCCTCCTGGTGATTTCATGTCTCTTAGCACTGGGAACTGGGAATTCAGCACCTCCTTCCTGTAAGGATCGGATTCCTGACCTGCAGTGCAGGATTAGGGAAGAAAAAGTGGAATAAGCAGAGGAAAAGACTGGTGGAAGTGAACTCCCTGTGAAATTTAACAGGGTGAAACTGTGCCTTAGTGATGAAGGGCTGGGCTCTGGGAATGCACTCCCAGCTTTTATGGAGACTCAGGTTTTTTGGAAGTTTTTAGATCCCCAGAGAGGGAAGCTCCTTACCATTCCCACAGGCTGTCTCCCGCAAACCTGAGGGCCAAAACTCCTCACAACGGGTCAGGTTTGGTGCTGCTCGGTACAAATGCCCTGGACAAGGGGTAATTCCTCAAAATTCCTTGAATGAAGTGTTGTGGTCCAAGATCTTGCTTCTCAGGATTTTAGGTTGTCCATTTTGAGGGAGTTCTGGATGATTTAGAGATGGTGTTTCAGTTGTGAGGGAGTTCTGGATGGTTTACAGAGGATATTTCCGTTGTGAGGGAGTTCTGGATGATCCTTTGAGAGTATTTCAGTTGTGAGAGAATTCTGGATGGTTTATAGAGGATATTTCAGTTCTGAGGGAATTCTGGATGATTTATAGAGGGTATTTCAGTTCTGAGGGAATTATGGATGATTTAGATATAATATTTCAGTTGTGAAGGAATTCTGGATGATCCTTTGAGTATATTTCAGTTGTGAGGGAATTCTGGATGGTTTATCGATGATATTTCAGTTGTGAGGGAGTTCTGGATGATCCTTTGAGGGTATTTCAGTTGTGAGGGAATTCTAGATGATTTAGAGACAGTGTTTCCACTGTGAGGGAATTCTGAATGGTTTATAGATAGTATTTCAGTTGTGAGGGAATTCTGGATGATTTATATATGATATTTCAGTTGTGAGGGAATTCTGGATGATTTATAGATAATATTTCACTTGTGAGGGAATTCTGGATGGTTTATAGAAGATATTTCACTTGTGAGGGAATTCTGGATGATTTATAGATAATATTTCAGTTGTGAGGGAATTCTGGATGGTTTATCGATGATATTTCAGTTGTGAGGGAGTTCTGGCTGACTCTTTCCTGCCCGTGTGGGAGGAGGTACAGGTAATTATGTGTTCTCCTACAAACACTGAGCGAATCCAGCCTGAGCTGTGCGTCACCCGCAGAGACCCCAGGTCTGCTGAGGGCCTCGGGATGAGTCTCCCTGCCCCAGTGCTTTTTGCTGTAATTCCTTGTAGCGCTGAGCTGTGTCCCCCTGCCTCTCTCTTCCCAGGTACATGAAGTACCTCTACGCCTACGAGTGTGAGAAGAAGTCCCTGAGCTCCCCGGCCGAGCTCCAGGCCGCCATCGACGGCAACCGGCGCGAGGGGCGGCGGCCCAGCTACAGCTCCTCCCTGTTCAGCTACTCCCCCTCCACCCCGGGGCCTCCTTCCCTGCTGTCCCCCCCCAAAATCCGCTTCCCCATCATCGGCGTGGCGCCGGGCAGCGGGACCAGCAACCCCCGGGTGTCGCCGGCCGCGGCCGCCAGGAAAGGTCAGCTCCTCCCACCCCCAGCAGGGCCGTGCTGGTGGTTTCCATTTATCCACCTGGGGCAAACAGCACGGAGAAATGGTGGTTTCCATTTATCCAGCTGGATGTGGGAGCGGGGGCGTTGGGAATGCCCCCTGGTTGGAACCCTGGTGCTCAATGACCCCTCTCTCCCTCCCTCCCCAGGTGACGGGGTGCCCCTGACCGTGTCCATGCCAAACCGCATCGCCGTGCCCGTGAGCCTGGGCAGCCAGCAGGCCACCGTGGCGGCCAGGACGGCCACGCTGGAGCAGCTGAGGGAGAGGCTGGAGGCGGGAGAGCCCCCGGAGAAGAAGGTGACGCGGATGACGGAGGAGGAGCAGCGGCTGGTGCAGCAGGCGCTGCAGCGCAACCTGTTCAGCATGGCCCGGCAGATCCCCATGAAGATCAAAATCAACGGCAAGGGTGAGGCACGGCGGGCAAAACACCTCGGGGAGCAGCAGGGAGGGACAGCATCCCAGCCTGGAATGTCACACACAGGCAGAGGGCACGGAGGTGTTGGAGTGGAGCACAGCGAGGGCAGGGTTTGGCTGGGTTTTCCTGCTGGGTTTCTGACCCATCCGAGTCCAGCCCAGGTTCAGAAGGACCTTTGCCATGTTCCCAAAGCTCTGCATCCAAGCAAACCCCACATCCTGACCCCAGCCCGAGCTGGTGACCCCGTCTCCAGCACAGAAGGCCACTCAGAGCTCTCCCACCCCCACCAGACTTGCACCCTGTTAACGGGTGATGGAGGCAACAGCTACGTGCAGGCAGCAGCTGCAGGAGCCTGGGAGGGATCCCAGCTTGGGGAATCCTTTCCCAGGGGTTGGGATGGGCAGGCCGTGAGGAGCTGCGTGCCTGCACAGGGCTGTGAGCAGGGCAGGTGATTCACACCCACATCTGCACAGCCCCAGGGCAGAGCACTGCTGGCAGGGCTGGGTTAGGAGGTCACATCCCAGCAGCATTCATGGCCTGGGAAATGCCCTCCTGAAATGCTTTGGGAGAGGGGAGTCCCCCTGGAAAGGTCAGGTTGCTGTGCTGGAGTGGCTTCCAGAGCTGGTGAGTGCCCTCACTGGGCAGGCAGAGCCCTGGTCCCAACAGCTGCCTGCTCCAAACCTTTTGATCCATGGAAATTAAAGGCCTCAGCCCCTGTTCACTGCAGGTCTGGGAGGGCCAGGCGAGTTTGGCACAGCTTGTAAGGAAGGCAAGAGCTGTTCCTGTTCCAGCCGTGCTGGTGTGAGGTGCTTGGCCCAAATATGGGTGGGAGAGGTCAAAGCAGATTCCTCTGAAGCAACAGCAGCAGCTGGGATTGGGATTCCCAGTTCCTGGCAGCTCTGCATCCACCGAAATTCCAAATCAAAACCAAAGTACCAGTGAAAGGGAATACAAATTTTATCCAGCAATGTTCATTCCCGCTCACCTCGCTTTGCTTTCACCCTGAGCGTGCTAAACCCAAACACTGGGGACAATTGCAGTCCCTGCAAACAGGAACAGGCTGGGCCCTGAGGATTCAGGGATGGGATTCCCACCTTTGTGAGCTGACTGTGGGCAGGGCTGTCCTGTCTTCTGGGCCCTCGTTTTCCTCACTGCACCACAAAAATCAGAGTGGGCTTTGGGAGGTGCTCTGGGAGGTGCTGTTGGTAAGCACAGCATGGCTTGATAACAACACTTAGGTTCGATGTCAATAATCTGCAGTTTTTAGGGGGGCATGGCCTCCGTGGAGGAGCAATCCCAAAATCCAGGCTCGCCCTCGTGGAGGTTCAGGAGCTCCTGGAAGAGTTTGATGTTCAGCTCCCCTCAAACACCACTGCAAACTCAACCCCTGCTCTGTGCTGATACTTCAGAGCTGCCCATTGCTGCCCAGGCTCAGGAAATGGAGAAAAATCCCGATTTTTGTGGCGCGTTTCTGGGTTTTCCCTCCCTCCAGTGGCCGCTGGAGCTGCTGCAGTCCAAGCACACCAACCACAGCAGCTCCCAGCCACCCAAAACCCAGCTGCGAGTTAAATACGGGCTTGTCTCGTGCTGCCGGCCCTTCCTTGGGAGGGGAGTGGCAATGTGGCCCTCAGGGAGAGATTTCTAAATGTCAGCAGGCTCCCAGGAAAGCACTTCAACACCTTTGCAGCCTTGGCATGGAACTGTTCGAGTTGGAAGGGACCTCAAAGCCATGGCAGGGACACTTCCCACTGTCCCAGGTGCTCCGAGCCCCGTCCAGCCTGGCCTTGGGCACTGCCAGGGATCCGGGGGCAGCCACAGCTGCTCTGGAATGTGGACATCATGTGGGGACTTCCCCCCAAAGAGGGGACAAAAGGGGGGCCGTGCTCATCTCTGGGGAGAGCAGGGAATGGGATCATTGCCCTCTAAGAAATGGGATCTTGGCCCTCTAAGGAATGGGATCTTGGCCCTCTAAGGAATGGGATCATTGCCCTCTAACTGTGCCTCCCTCCCTTCCTGGGACAAGACAAGGCCGACTCTGCGGCGGCAGCGCTGAACCTGTCCCCCAACGGCATCGGCAGCATCAACATGTCTGTGGAGATCAATGGCACCACCTACGCTGGTGAGAGACCCTCCTGGGAACGGGAGAGCCCTCCTGGGAACGGGAGAGCCCTCCTGGAGGGCAGGATGGGTGGGTTATGGGTGGTCCCTGCTAGATGGCAGCAGGAGGCGATTCCTGTTCCTTTCACTGGGCTGGGCAGGATCAGCGCCCTTCCCTTGGTGTCAGTGCTTTAAAATCTGAGGGAAGGATTTTAAAATCTCTGTGGAAGTGTTAACAGGAAGGAGCGTTATCCCTCTTCTCCTGAGGAGGGGCTTTACTCAGCTTTCCCAGCAGGAACTGTCCCCTGCACTCCGCTGGGGCAGTTTCCCTCCCGCAGGTCAGGCCTGTGCATCCCTGAGCAAATCCCAAGTGGGAGACCTGGCTCTGCCAGACCCGAACCCTGATGGGAGCTGCCTCTCTCCCCCAAAGGCAGAAGCCTCTTGGGATGTGTTTCCTGTAAGGACAGCATCCCTGGCACAGGCTCCAGGCCAGGGCTGCCCTCCCTGCTGAGCGCTGCCTCAGGAGCAGGCTCGGAGCCAGCCCAGCCCCTGCCCCGCGCTGGGATGGGACCCTGGGGGTGGGACAGCCCCGCATCGCAGCCGTGCCCGGCCCTAACGCGCTGTGTGCCCCCAGGGGTGCTGTTTGCCCAGAAGCCCGTGGTGCAGCTCCTGGCCGGCTCGGGCACGCAGAGCTCGTGCAGCAGCAGCAGCAGCAGCAGCAGCGGCGGCGGCAGCTCCCACTGCTCCCCCAGCCCTACCTCATCGCGGGGCACGCCCGGCGCAGAGCCCTCCACCAGCTGGTCCCTCTGACGGGCGCTGCCCCAGCCCACCCGGCTCGGGGGCGGCCGGCCGGGAGTGCACAGATACCTCATCTCAAGGAACCTGCTCTCGTGGCTGGCCAGCAAGAGGAGGATGATGATGGTGGTGGTGGTGGTGGTGGTGGTGAAACCTTTCCATGCCAGCGAGTTTTCCTTCATCGTCTCTTTGTCCGGCCTTTTTTTCTTTGTCCCCCCTCCTTTCCTTCCTCCCTTTTGCTCTTTGTTTCCTCCTCCTCCTCCTCGCAGGGTGTGCGGTGTTCCCGTGGAGGGGGGCACGCCTGGCGTTT
This sequence comes from Orthonyx spaldingii, assembly GCA_013397795.1. Classification (NCBI taxonomy): domain Eukaryota; kingdom Metazoa; phylum Chordata; class Aves; order Passeriformes; family Orthonychidae; genus Orthonyx; species Orthonyx spaldingii. The sequence continues at coordinate 38,726 of VZTJ01002872.1, read as the reverse complement.
CTCAATCAGGGATGGGCTCCGGAGCCGCGGGTCCGGCCGTGGCCGGGACGTCACCAGGGCAGGAAAAGGGCCGGAGCTGGGGCAGGGAATCCTGGAATCCTGGAACCGGGGGCCACCAGGGCTCTTCCCACCCACAACTCCATGTTTTGACAATCCTGAGAGCCGGGGGGTGCCTGGCCCTGTCCTCCGGTGGCAAACTGCTCCTCTCCACGGTTTTGGCACCACCAGCTGCTTGCTTCTGGCTGGTGCTACCTCACCCCTCCTGTTTCCTTCAGGTTTTTGGCCACGTCCTGAACGCCCCTGAGTGTCCTGTGTCCCCTGAGGAGCTCAGCCAGTGCCCCTGACAGCCTGAGCCCGCTGGGGCTCCGTGTCCTGGCCCTGTGCCCCTGTGGCAGCATCACCGGGGCTGGTCCAGGCTCCCTGGAGCAGCTCTGGCAGCTCTGCAGGGCTGTGAGCTGAGGGCGGGGTGGGGATGGAATCCAGCCGGGCGCCTGTGCGGGTGGCGTGGCTGATGTGGCACACGGGGTTTGGGGCTCTGAACAAACCCCCTCACACTGTGCCCGAGCAGGGGAGACCCTCTGCTCTCCAGGGAGGAGCAGAGCACAGGGAAGGAATCGAGCCCTGCCTCGCCCTCTTCCCTGGCTGGAAGCAGAGCTGGAGTTCCCTGGCTCTGTGAATCAGCTGCTCCCGTGGCCTTTCCCCGGCCCAGAGCTGACCCAGGCTCCATCCCCTGCCCTGGTGACGTCCCTCCCATCCCTCCTGCCCTGGTGATGTCCTTCCCATGCTCCAGGCCCAAGTCAGGTTTTTTGAGCAGACGAAATACCTCAGATATGTACTTGTTGTTGGGTTGGTTTTGTTTGTGTTGGGTTGGTTTTTTTAACCTCTTCAGGAAGTATTGGCATATCCTATCGCTTGGGGTTTTCATAGGTGGGTTTGCTGACTTTGTGTTTGCTTTTATTCGTTCCCATTTTTAAATGTATCACCAAAGACAGGAAGTTCAGGCGAGGCTGAGCGAAGGAGCAGTGGCTTCCCCGTCCTCCAGGCCAGCAGGAGCCGAGCCCCAGCACCATCCCAGGCCATGTGCGTGGCAGGACAGCGGGAAAACGGGCAGGAGTGGTCCTGGCCCTTGGAGCTGTGTTGTCCTCACTGTGCAGAGCTCTGGGCTCTGTGCTCACGCTGGTTCACACGCTGGCCAGGGCTGTCCTGCCCCCGCAGTCTGAGCACTCCCTGGGGTCAGGAGGTGGCAGTGATGCGCATGTCCCGGGGGGGATGCTGCCCCCGGTGTCCCCTCCAGCTGCTCTCAGAGGGAGCGGTGCCCTCCCTGTGGGCAGCGGGAGCCGGGCTGACCCCGCAGGCTCCGCAGCATTTCATCCTCGCAGACTCCCAGAGGATTTTCCAGCCTCTGGGACTCGATCAGATGATTTTTATTCCCCTCTTTTTGTTTTCTTTTGGTTGTTTTTTTTTATTTTATTTTATTCGGGGGTGGGGTGGGGGCTGTTTCCTCTGAGTGGGACTGGGGCACTTTCTGCTTTTCCCTCTGCTCCGCTCCCCGGCCCTGGGGAGCAGAGGCTGCTCCGGGGTGGGGTTGCTTTGTCTCACTTGCTAACGTTGTGTTCTCTTGCACAGAAAGGCACTCGAATCACTGAACTGCTTGGACACTACTAGAGTATTAATGTTTATAAGCTTTACTCAACCTAGACTGGAACTAGCCAGGGACTAACAGATTGTTTTGTATCCAATTCAGGGAAAGAATCAGGTCGGGAAGCGTAACAGATACCTCAGTTAAATAAGCTGCAACAATAAACCGGTCCTTTCCCAGCCCAGGGTGACAAGGACCATCCAGACTGTGAAGAGTTAACCCTTTCCCTCAGCCTGGCTTTGGCCCCGGCAGCCTGAGCTGCGGGTGGGTCTCCTGCTGAGCTGCCAGGCTTTGGGTCGGGGTGCTGGATACCAGCAGCAGAGCCGGGGAGGCCGGGCGGGGCCGCGGGGCCCTCTCTGCCCCAGCCCAGTGTAGTACTCAGGGTTTGATGCTGCGAGTAGGATGTTCCTGAGGGAAGCGCTCCGCTTTGCAGTGCTGCTCCATCCCCCCCAGCCCCGCACACCAGCCACGGGTTTGGCAGCGAGCGGCCAAAATTCCCCAGCCAGCCCCCAGCTTGCTCCCCGGCGCTTCCAGGGGTCAGCGGCCAGCTGGGAAAAGCGACCCGAGCCTGCTCCGGGCGCTCCCGGGGCTGCGGGGACGGCACAAAGGTTGGGACAGGGGGGAGGAGGCTGCGTGTGCCTGCTCGGCTCCCGCGGGGAACGTGACCGTGTCACAGCGAGCCACGGGCGCCTTCCCCGGGGACTGCCACCAGATGTTCTCTCCAAACAGCTGCAGCAGCCTTGCTACTAGTTTTCTTACCTATTTAAAAAAAAATAATAAAATAAGTAAATAAAAACAAATGTGATAGCCTAGGCGGTGGATAAATACCTCAACGTCTCCTTCCAACAAGTGTCTGTATATGTTGTTGTTGGGTTTTTTCTATCTTACAGGTTATCTGAATGTTTATATTCCAATAAACTTCTACCTCTTCACACCGTGACCCCCGCGCCTGCTTTGTGCCCCCGGCTGCCCCCTGAGTTTAAAGAGTTCCCAGAAGGGAACTGGCCGTGCAGGGGCCCCGTGCTCCCAATTTGGAGCTGGGATGTTGGGGCTGAGCTGGGTCCCGGCGCTGGAGCCGGGCTGGATCCTGACCCATTTCCGGGCTGGATCCTGACGGGAGCCACCCGGGATGTCCTTTCCCAGGTGCTGCCCCCGCCCCGTCCCTTGCCCATCTCCCAAACCCCTCCTCTGTCACCACAAAAAGCACATTTAATGCCTCCCCGCGGCTTCGCTGTTTGCACAGCGCTCGGCGCTGTTTTTCCAGTCATTGAACCAGTTCGGCGGTGGGAGGGGAGCCCTTTCCAGTCCCTCCCGTGCCAGCCGTGCCGATGCCCCGTGCCCGCACTGGCCTTGGCCGGGGCCCGTTGGTGCGGCCGGGAGGGGATGGAACCCACGACCTTCCTCATCCTCCCCCGAGCTCAGCCCGTGGCACCAGAACCTCTCCGCTGCTGCCCGGCCCTGCCTCACCCCCGGCCGCAGGTGAGCTCCGCGCGCGGGGAGAGCAGCCGGGCTCCGCTCCCAGCCTATCCCGGCCTCTCCCCCCGCTCCCCTCCCGTCCTGCCCACCCCTCCCGGCTTCGGCGTCTCCCAGCCCCGGCTTTTCCCCTTGGGAGCGCGGCTCAAGGACTCGGCCGCCTCTCCCGATGCCCGGAGCAGGTAAGGAGGGGTCTGGCAGTGCCACCCGCGGGGTTCGCTGCGGGGTTCATCCCCCGGCGGCTGCAGAGGGGTGTGCCCCGGCTGCGGGGGTGCTCAGACCCCCGGGCTCGGCTGGGCAGCGGCTCCGTGGCGCTCACGCCAAGCCCTGCAGCCCCTGCCTGTGGAGCGGGTCCCTGCACGGGACCCTCCAGCCCCGCAGCCCAAAGGGGGCATCCCGAGGGTGCACATTGCTCAGCCCCAGCCCAGCAGATCCCGTGTGCCCGGGCTGGACGCGCTCCGGCCCTCCCAGCTCGCTCTCCCGGGGCTGGGCGGCCGCGGGCGCCGGCCGGCGCTGTCTGGGCTGGAACACAATCCCTCCGGGCAAGATCCCAGCCCGGCCCCCTTCCCTCCATCCCTCCCCGAGCGCCGCCATTCAGCTCATCCCGGCCACGACCCGGCTTCCCGAACAAACAGCAGAGGCCTGGGAGCGCCCGGCGCGGATTCGGGCACCTGGGCACGGAGGCCCGGCCCCGCGGGGAGACAATGCCGGCTTTTCTCCGTCCCACATCCCCAGCCCTTCGTGGAACGCGGCTCAGCCTCTGGCACAGCTTCTCCTTAATCCCCTCTCCAGCGCTGGAGGCGAAGCCAGCTCTGGGCATGGGGAGGTTTTCTGCCAGCACAGCCACGCAGATGCCACCTGTGAAACCCAGGAGCTAAATTCCAAAGGAGCTTCAGCCCTGACGTCCGGGATTTGCTTCCCTGCTCCCTCAATGCCCAATGAGCAGAGATGCCACCCTTCCAGGGAGCCCAGAACCCTGCGGGCATCGCTGCTGGGAGGGACAAATCCAGGTCATCGCCCACACGGGCACGGCCCAGGGAGGAGGGTCCCTCTTTTGGGACCGGCCGTGGGTGGTCTCAGCCCTCAGGGGCCGCTGCCGCTTCGAATCCGGCCCGGACACCCCAAACCCCCCTTGCAGGTGCCCCCACTCCACACCCTCCGAACCCCCACCAGCGCCCGGCTGGTCGTGCCCGACCTGCGTCAGCCTGGCAGCGGCGCCGATAACTCCCCGCTCTCCACGGCCCTTATCGCTCCCGGCTGAGGCCGGGTTTGTTTTACCCCGGCCCCGTGTCAGGCTGCCCGGGCCCCGCCGGCTCCTGTCCCTCCTGCTGGCTTTGGGATGTTCCAGCTCAATCCCAGAGCGGGGAAGGGATCCCGGGGGAGGGGGGCACCCCCGTGCTGCCCGTCCCAGCTGCTCCAGCATCCAGGGAGAGCCCCGCTGGCTCTCCCAGCCCTGCTGAGATCCGGCCGCTGACGGTGCCCATCTCTCTCTCTTTCTCTCTCTCCCCAGCGCACCTGCAGCTCTCCCTGGGCATGGGGCTGTCCCTCCTCTGCCTCGGCGCCCTCCTGGGCTGTGCCATGTGCTGCTGGCGCCGCCGGCGCCCGGGCCGCCCCCTCGGCCGGGAGCGAGTGGAGCTGGGGGTGGCGCTGCCCGCGGCCGCGGTGCCGGTGCCCGTCCAGCAGCGCCGCGGGGAGGTGACGGGAGAGGCGCCGGGTGCCCGGGCAAGGGAGATTTTCCCGGAACCTCCGGCATCCCACGGGGGCTCGCCCCGCGCCAGAGCATCCCTGCCCACCCTGCCCTTCCTCCCGCAGCTGGCGGGGCTGTGGCGGCGCCGCTGCACCGTCTCCGGCACCAAACTCCTCTGCGGCGAGCAGAGCCCGCCGATCTCCCCCGTGCCGGGGTCCCCGCCGCGCTCCGGGCAGCGCCCCCGGCTCCACTGCGAGCTGCGCTACTCCGTGCCCGAGGCCACCCTCACCGTCACCATCCTCGGCGTGTCGCAGCTGCCCCGGGGCCAGCAGCGCTCCCGCGTCAAGGTGTCCCTGGTGCCGCGGCCGCCGCTGGCCCGGGAGGTGTCCGAGCGCCGCAGGAGCCTCGGGCCCGCCCGCCGGGAGCCGCCCCGCTGCCGCTTCGGCCCCTTCGGCCCGGAGGAGCTGGGCAGCTGCACTCTGCGCTTCGCTGTCTACGCCAGGTCACGGAGCCTGCAGGATTCCTTCGTGGGGGAGGTCCTGTTCCCCTGCGCCGAGGCCTCCTGGGACCCCCGCGCCCCCTCCAGCTACTCCTGGGAGCTGGCGAGCACCAAAACTAAGCTGAGGAAGGTCAGCACGGCAGCGGTGTCAGTATTTGGGCTGAGTTTGGCTTGATCTTGGAGCCCTGGGACTCCACGGGCAGGGGCAGAGCTTCCTCCAGGCACCACCGGGTACCCCGTGGTGTGTCCATGTGGAGTGAGTCCACGGCAGTGCCTCATTCGGGGCTTTGCGCCTCCTCCTCAGGGGGTGCTGGGATGGAAGGGACAGACACAGGGCCGGCACCATCCCTGCAGTGATGGCGAGCATCGAGCCCGCCTGCCTGGCTCATTTGCGCCCGTCCCTGACCTTGCTGGGGGCGAGCATCGGGGGGCTGGAAGGGCTGGAGGAGATCGGAGGAGGTTTGACGGCGTCTCGGGCTCTCTCCTCTCGTTGCAGTGCCGCAGTGCCGGCAGCAGCGCCCTGCCCTCGCCTCCCGGAGCCCTGGGCCAGCTCCTCCTCCTGCTGCAGCACCAGGCTCCGGCCGGGCGCATCAAGGTGCTGCTGCGCAAGGCAGAGGCGCTGGGCCGGCGCTCCCGCGTGCCGGGCGCTCCAGGTAGGGCCCGGGGACCAGGAGAGGCCCGGGTGGGCACAGGGAACGGCCTCCCCTCCCTTTGCTGGGCAGATTCTCTTATTCCCTCTCGAACTTCTCTCTTCCAAGCATGGGAGAGGGTTGGGATGAGATGGTCTTTGGGGTTCCTTCCGACCCAAACCATTCTGTGATTCTATGACTGTATGGAAATGAGCACGGGGAGCATAACTCAGACCTAGGCATCTCCAATATGGCCCCAAAGTGCTCGACATAGATTTATTTATGGGCAAAAATCAGCATGTGGCTCTCTGTCCTGCTGGCTGTTGTCACCTGTGGCTCTCCCTGCTCTCTGGGATGTGAGCTGAGGACTTTGGAGGTCCCTGCTCTCAGCAAAGGAGGGGTAGGTGAAACCTCAGGATCGCTGTACTCTCCCCACAGCTCCACAGAGCCCCTTGGGGGTCCTGTAGCCCCCCAGGCACCACTTGGGAACCCCCAGCCTCCCTCCCTGGCGTGTGTCCAGAGCAGCTCCCTCCGTCCGGGGCTCTGTCTCCATTTCCAGGCCACTACGTCATCATCCACCTCTACCACGGCGGCCGCATCGTCGACACCAAGGAGACCAAGTCCGTCAGCGGCTACAGCCCCGTGTGGAACGCGCCCTTCCTCTTCAGCGTCCCTGCCGGGGACATCCAGCAGCACGAGCTGGCCTTGGAGTTCATCGTCATGCAGGTGAGGTGGCCGAGGCTGAGGAGGTGACCTGGCTCACCTGTGCTCCCGTACCTGCCAGGCTCAGCCCCCGGAGGGTCCCTGGGAGGTTTCTGGGGTGGGGTGGCTCCTCTCAGGGTAAGGAAAGGCCACCAGCCGTGTCCCCCCGCCCTGTCCCACCCCAGGCTCGGCTCCACGCCCGCGGCTCCGCGCTGGGCCGTGTCCAGCTGGGCCCACGAGCCCCTGGGACTGGGCTGCTGCACTGGAGGGACATGTGCGCCCGGGCACCGCTGGAGTCGGAGCGCTGGCACAGCATCCAGCCCGGCGCCCCCGCGCCCTGAGCCTGCCACGGCCCGCGGGCACGGCCTGCCCAGCACTCGGGGGCCCGCAGGGGTCTCCGAGCTGTGCAGAGGAGAGGTGACACCCACACGCCGTCGGGGGAGAAGTCTGGGCTCCATCTGCAGGGCTGGAGGTCGGCGGCGGCCGGCAGGGCTGGAGGTCGGCGGCGGCCGGCACAACCCCGTCCCGAACGGCTCCGGAGGGGACTGAGCTTGCCTGAGGTGGCCTCGGCCTCGAGGGAGAGAGAGGAGCTTTGTCTGCTCCATCCACTGTCCCCGGCTCAGAGGCTGCACCCGGAATCCCGGCTGTGGAGGAGCCGGGTGGGAAAATCATCCAGCTGGGATCCCTGTGGCCACCACGGTGGTGGCACCTCCTGCCCCTCCCGCCCCACCAGCACCACCCCGACGGGCTGGGACACACCTGAGCGGAGTCGCGAGGACATGCCAATATCACCTGGTGATAGGGGTGTCCATCGGCATTTTTAATTGCTTGCTGCCCCTAACGATTATTGGTTGATAAATAAATAAATAAATAAAGGGGTTGGGAATGATCCCATGTGTGGAGCTCTCTCTCCTGTCCATGGGCCACCACGATGAAGACCATGGGAGGGTGACCATGGGGAGGAAGGCCATGGTGAGGGATGTCACTGTGGGGGTCATTGCGGTGAAGGTCATCATGGTGAGGATGACTGTGGCAAGGAAGGCCCTGCGGTGAGGAAGGCCTGCAGTGAGATAAGCCGTGATGAGGCAGACCATGGTGAGGCAGATGAAGAAGGGAAGAAGACCATGCTGAGCGGCAGAGGCTGGCCACGGTGAAGGCGGGTCACGGTGAGGAAGGCTGTGGTGAGGCGGACTGTGAGGAGGAGGACGCTGGTGAGGAAGGCTGTGTGGAAGGTGAGGATGACCATGGTGAGGAAGATCACGCCAGGAGGGCCCTGTTGAGGGTGAGGATGGCCGCAGCGGGGCGGCCCACGGTGAGGAATCCCACGGTGAGTCCGAGCAGGGGGAGGGCGCCGTGGAAGCACAGGGTGACGCGGGCCATGAACGCCCAGAGCGTTACGGCCGCTCCTGCCCGCCGCGGTTCAACCCCAGCGTCGGCCCGCGGGGCGGGTTTAACCCGGCACCGCCCCGGCCCGGCCCGCGGGGCGGGTTTAACCCGGCACCGCCCCGGCCCGGCCCGCGGGGCGGGTTTAACCCCGGCCGGGAAGCGGAAGCGGCGGCGCTGCGGGGCCGCCGGGGCCGGG